>OU898278.1:98146663-98665408 GCA_918026665.1 Diabrotica balteata
CGACTAAACTATCGCGATGATAAAGACATAGGCTTTATCTAAGAGGTAGAAGGTAGCTATAAAGAAATAATAATCAATGCTAGGAATATGGAAATCCAAAATATATCTCAACAAGGAGCCAAATTGCAGAAAGGATCATAGATCAGATATGGTCATGGTCAGAGTTCGTATAGGACAAGTGATATCCAAATTGGGAACATCAGATTTACCCGATTAAAGGCTTTTTCGTAATGAATAAATGCAATATGGATTTTTAGGTTATATTCTTTATATTTCTCCAGTAGTTGTCGCAATAGGGTAATAGTTTTATTGCAGGTACTTCCTTTACGAAAGCCATTTTTTCTAGTAGTAGCGCATCGGAAATTTTTCTGTTCTTTATAATTCTAACATATAATATGTATTATGTATTTATTAGACTTACACCTTTAAAATTTCCACAGGACTTTGAATGTCCTTTTTTATTTAGTGCAAATATTTCTGCTGTCTTCACTTCATTTGGATCTTTTATTTCTATACATGTTCTGTCCGTAATTCTCAATAATGTTCTATCCATATATTTATTTATCCATAATAATGTAATAAATAATAACAAAACAAGGTATATCCATACATCATTTTATCAGCTACTGTCTTTCATGTATATCGTTTTTCATATTCGATATTTTAGGAGTCCCAAGACTCCTGATATGACTCCTGCCTTTCTGACAGTATCTTTTACTTTGTTACGTTTTTCTACATAATTTAATCTGGATTCGTGTGTATTGTTATAAAGAGTATTTAAGTACGGCTTATGTATTTCTTTTATTGCATTCTCTGTGCGGTCTGTACAAATTCTTAGACTGGTTTTTCTTTTAAACTTCTTTTTCTTCCCGATTGCTTCATTTGCTTCTTTTGCGATGCATTCCTTAATGTTTTTCCACTCTTTTTTTCCACTTTATAAAAGTTATATAATTTAAAAATCCAATCGTGAAACCAAGTTATAACGACAGAAATGGATTATCTGAGACAAAGCTACGATAAATCGAAACTGGAAAGAGTTAGAAACGAGCAAATAAGAAACGAAATGAAAATGGAGCGAAATATCAATGATGACATAGAAAGAAAACAATTAATCTGGTCCGGACATGTTAAAAGAATGCCACAGTACAGATGGCCTAGAAGAGTACTGGAATAGATCCCTCCTAAAAGAAGAAAAAGAGGACGACCACGGAGAAGTTGGAGCAACGATATTGATGAAGCGATGGCGGCAAGAGACTTAGAAGAGGAAACTGCATATGACAGAAAAAGATGGAAATTGGGGGCGTAGAAGCGGCGACAGCCGTAATCAATCCGTTATTATATAACTGAATCGATTGGATTTTTAAATTATATACCTTTATAAAGGATTTTTAATAAATTTTTTGTGATACATGGTATACAGCCAACTACAGGAACTTAGATTCCTTGTGGATATTTTGTGATATGATAATATTTTGTCTACAATTAAGGTATATATTATCAAAGCCGATGCGGTAAAAATTGTAACTGACTTTCGCTAACTTCTACCAATTAATAGAGTAAAAGCTAACTTACCCTATAACCTTTCGGCATTATCTTTGAGGTTTCCCGCATCGGGAGAAAATAATTTCAGATCATTATCTATAAGCCTCGAGGACATTTTTATAAATTTATTCATAAATCATTTTGTTTTTGGTTTTAATATCCGTATTTGGCAACTAAGAATCTGAATAGTTCGCATAGGTAATATTTAAACTATTATCAAATTTATGTCAAATTTCAATTCATCGCCGCCACTGTATTCTTTTTCTACTCGTTTTAATTTACAACATCCCTCTTTCACGCGACGCTTATTTAGGCACAGGCAATTAAAACTTCTGAATTATTTTGGCGTTTTTTATTGGAATTTCATATCGTTTTTCTTTGTGTACACATGTCTACATCTGACGAAAACCGAGCTTTGGCACAACTTCAAAAACAAAATGAGCGGGATATAGGTGAGGTTTACAAACACACAGAGGCGTACCTACCTTCAAGTGCTGGCTCTTTGCAATGAAAACAAATTAAGAGTGCTAACAGAGTTAAGTAAACATTCAACGGACATTTATATTAGCCTATGTTTTCTTGGGGTTGGTGCTTCTTGTTAGTTTAAATAATATTTGTCGTGTACGTAAATAAAGTGCTAATTAAAATTTATGTATATTTTCATTGTTATCGAAAAGCTAAATCTTCTAGAGTTGTTTACCTACCTGTTAGATTTTACATTTGAAATTTTATTTTGAAAAATACACCTACGATTACTATAATGCTATAAAATAAAATATATTTGCAATGGGCAACAAAATTTTGTTTATTATTTTGATACATCTGAAAAAAATTATCATTTAGCCCCAAATTTAAAAACACTCAACTACTACTATTTTACTATCCTCAGATTATAATTTAATAATTAAAAATGTGATAAATAAATTGTAACGTATAAACGTCACATCTTTATAATTTACATCTAAATAATTATTTTATTTTAATTTATTTATTAATTTATTAGTTTCTTAACCTTTAGTTTCTTTTGGTTATTATTTTTCCTTCAAAAAATAGTTAGTTATTAAAAAATAGGTAGACTAAATATTCTGTTCTATATTGACAGAAGAGCTAATTTCATCATAGACATATATGTCCTATGGCATCTGTGCTATACTTCATTGTAGTCACTCCCCACTATTTCAGTCAATCAGCTTTTTTAACCTGGTGGGATATTTTTTCTTGTATGCAGTTTTCTTCTTCTTCCTTCTTGTATGTAGTCTTTAAAGCCTGTTTCTTCTGTAATATTAGCCTCCTAAATTGTCTAAATTGTCGCACCATCTTTTTCTTGGTCTGCTTTTCCAGATTTTTGCAGACTTTTCCCTGATATTCGTCGGAGTATTTTTATCTATGTTGTTTCTAGTAGTCGTCTCGTTTTAGATTTGTCAGGTCTTGTCTCCGCGGTATATGTTAATATAGGTCTAATTGTTGCTTTATAGATTCTTGTTTTTGTGTCTTGTCTTAGGTGTTTGTTCTTTCAGATTGTGTCATTAAAAGATCCCGTTGCTTTACTTGCTTAAAAGCTTTGTTGTCGTACTTCTTTTTCAACAGATCTGTAACTAGTTATATCTATACCTTGATATGATACCTAGATTATAAAAAACTTGCTACTTGCTTTATTATTTTCTCATCAGTTTCGATTTTACACCATAGTGGGTATTTAGATATTGTCATACATTTGGTTTTTTCTGCTTATATTATCATATTGTATTTCTTAGCTGTTGTATTGAAGATATGTGTTAATTTTTAGAGCTAGTCTTCTGTCTCTGCAATTAATGCGTCGTCGTCTGCATAACATAATATTTGGATTTCTTTGTTCCCCATTCTGTAGCCACGACCTTTACGTACTGCTTGTGTTATTTCGTTCATTATTATATTCAAGAGAAGTGGGCTTAACGAGTCATTATGTCTGACTCCGCTTTGTACTGGTATACACTGTGTTAGTTTTCCATTTATCTTTGCCTGTATTCGATTATGGAGGTATATGTTTTCGATGGTTTGTATAATATTGATTGGTACGTTTCTTTTATACAGTATGTATAAGACGTCTTAGACTTGGATACGATCAAAAACCTTTGGCAGGTCCAGAAAACAAAGATATGCTGGTTTATTGTACTCGATGGTCTTTTCTGTGATTTGTCTTAATACAAATACGGTGTCTACGCAGGACCTTACGGATCTGAATCCTTGTTGTTCATCTGATAAAGTAGTTGGTTTATTGATTTTGTTGGTTAGGACTTTTATGGTAAGCTTAAGTGCGGTATTTAGTAGATTTATACCTCTATAATTATTGGGGTCTTCTTTATCTTCTTTCTTGAACACTGGTATCATTGTACTGTTTCTCCATGCATCTGGTATCTTTCAGTGCAATATTAGTCTCTGTATAAGCTTTGTCATCTCTAGGGTTATACTTTCTCCTCCGAATTTTAAAAGCTCGTTGGTTATTTCGTCTGGTCCTGGTGACTTTCTATTTTCGAGTTAATTACTGTGTGTAGTTAAAATTTATAAAAAAAGGAAATATGAAATAAGGTTCATTTTATGGTCTGCAGAAATATCATGGAATGAATACTTTCATTGTAATCAATATTTTATTCTTAATAGTTCTGACAGAATTTTTAATATTCACAACCTCACTTCTTTACAAAGCTACTTTTTCGATTTTATGCATGTAGAAATCTTACAAAATTTAACTAATTGTAGTAATAATTCTATTTCACTTCATCCTTGTCATCTGCTATTTGTTTAATTGTAATTTTGTAAAATAATTGGCAAGGCAGTTAACCCCCTTTGACGTCTCTCTAATACACCCTGTATTAAATTCCAGTTTATAAACATAATTTATTAAATACCACGATGGATTAATCACATCTAACTAACTAAGACTGTAGCCGTCTTCAAGACCACTCAAGTATTATGAAGAATTAAAGAACTGCTTAAAACTACAACGCGTTCCATCAACTTGAAATCTGCTTATTTAGTGACAAACCATCCAACCACCATCAGGAGCCATCAACAAGTTATCCTGTCAACCACATGAAGCCATAAGTATCAATTTTAAATTTGTTTATCGTAAAGCAATAGGCAGGGTTTACTTGTGCAAAATATCATTATTTTGTTTGTTTTATGCTAAATAAATATGATTAGTTAATACGTTGTTTATTTGTTACCAACTCAATTTTCATTGTTTAATTCATAGTTTAAGACAAGACGGATTCAGACTTGAGAGACTGAACTAGGCGAAGTATAGACGATAAGCTCCCAAAGTTGATTGAGGTATTATTTTATAATAGTATTTCAATTGTCTTTGGTAGTCTTATCGCTACAAAATTAAGCTTTTGGCAGTTTTTATTGGACTTCGGTCAAGTACACATCATATCTATAGCAAATGAAAAATGCCATAATTGCGGAGATAATTAAAAACATTATTGTGAAGTTTTTACTGCAAACCTAAAATCCTATTATAGTAAATAAAAACAGTGTGTTCATCTAAGATCAACGGTTAAATCTGCAAAATATCTAAGTAAACAAAGTTTGTTTACATAATCTTTAAGTACCTATTGTCAATTAAAAAACGTCCATCATTTATCGGAGTCTTGATAAATTGAGATATCGAGATAAGTTCTTCAGGTAGACAGGAAAGCACTTACCCATAATTTAAATTATTTATGTGGCGTTCAAATAAGGGACAACAAAAAACAAGGGGACCATGTCCGTAACCTTCCTCTGAACCTTCCCAAACTTAGTAACCCAACCCAATAAAATTCCCAATCATACGCGTCAATTACATAAAAAATGAAACAATATCCAAATTTCCGGATAAACAGCAAGCCATCTTGCTGATGACAAAAAAATCACAAATATTAAAAAAAAAAAACTACACAATAAACTGTCTCAACCCAGAACATCTACAACATTGGACAGCGAACTTTGATTCTCTCAAGAAACGTTAAGTACTTAAGATGTTGCTTTCTTAACAGACGCCATCAGTTATTTGTCTTTAAGAAAATAATTTCAAAGGTTCTTACTATACTACACTTTTGACTTACTATTTACTTATACTTTTTGTATAAAAAGGGTGTACATATGTGGGAAATTATGAGTATAATTTCAGTGTATGTGGCCTGTATTATATAGGGCTGGTTCAAATAAATTAGGATATTTAGTAAAGGGTATGCAGACAATAGCAAATTAAGTTTATACAAAGTCAATGGAAGTCAATATTGATTGGAATGTATCCAATAATGATTTTTACTCCGAGATCAATAGGTCATCCAGTAATACACTGTCCCAGTCTAAGAAAAATGACCTTAGACGTTGTAATAGAGATTTAGAGTGTACTCTTAAAGATAAGAGTTTTCCTAAGGAGTTACACATTCAAGAAACAAAGGTCTTTTTAGCTATTTATATTCAAACCAGAACTTTTAATAATGTACTTTGAAAATTAAGGCAATTATATCGAGCACAATCGAGCAATCAAATCTTGCCTAAGTACTTTCGCTTAATATAGCATCTTCAGGGACAGTTCGTCAAATATGGGCTATCCGGCAAGCGTAGAATGTCATGAATGTGAGTAATAACATAAAATTGTACAAACACTCTACTAAAAACAAGGACAAACAGTTTAAAATTAGTTAAAATATTACTACGCTCTACATTCTTTGGCGGTATCATTCTCTCTTCAGATATACTAGGATAAACAAAACACACGGGAAAAGTTAAAAATTTAATTTGAAATTAATACAAAATAAAATAACTTTTACAGTGAACAAGTGTGAAATTTTTACATTTATTATAATAATATAAAAAGAGAATATCACTAGATTTAGTAAAAACCATTTAGATAATATGCTACGCCGACGACCCCATAATAACAGCCGAAAATGAAGATGACCTACAAAGAATAATTAAAGAATTCGAAGATACGGCGCTCATATACAACATGGTGATCTTAACAGAGAAAACTAAAGCGATAGTGATATCAGCGGAACCGAGACGATGTAAACTAGTCGTAAATAACAAAATAATAGAACAAATGACGGAAACTGAATACTTAGGAATAAAACTGTCAAGCTACGAAAAATTGGAAGAAGAAGTATAAAAACAAGTAAACATTGCAAACAGAGCAGCAGATGTCTCAACAACACAACCTGGAGAAACAAATACCTCACAACGGAAACGAAAACCAGGATATATAAATCAACAATCAGACCGATAATCACGTCCACAGCGGAAACAAGAGCAGATACGGCGAAAACACAAACACTGCTGGAAACAACAGAAATGAAAGTCTTACGAAAAATAACAAACCAAACTGTAAGAAACAGAGTAAGATATGAGGAAATTCGAGCTAGATGTCGTATAGAGGAAATAAATGCGTGGACCAAAAGAAGAAAAGTGGAATGGAATCAACACATCGAAAGAATGACAGAAAATAGAATAGTACGAATAGCAAGAGACAAATCGCCAAATGGAAGAAGATCATTGGGACGAACGGGGAAAAGATGGTCAGACAACGTCAATTGAGGCTAAAAACCGAAGTAAAACAGGCATTAAGCCTATTTATAAAGTAGGAAAAAGAAGAAGATGTGTGGAATTTATATATATATATATATATATATATATATATATATATATATATATATATATATATATATATATATATATATATATATATATTACAATTCGAAACTGCTGAAATATTAATATTTTGACATATCTCCATTATTAAAAAATTCTTCAAACATTTTGGACAATAACTCAACCGTCTCTCTGGTTATTAAATTTATTAGATACAGTTTTTTGTTGTTAATGATAAAAATAATATCTATCTTAACACTTTAAACGTTTTTGAACGTTATTTTTTTTCTTTAGATTTAGTGCAATTCCGTTATCTGTGATGGCAACAACGAATTGATTCACGAACCATTGTGTCCAGTCTGAACACTGATTTAAATTGGGAAAAATATGACGGGAAGTGTTAAATAAAAAAAGATAACTACTATTCAATTAAAGAATCCTAAAGTTCCCATCATATTAAAACAAAGTTGGCAAACACTTGGCAGATACTGATCTGTAATTCAGCCTGAAAATGCCGTACAAAATGAAATACCCAGACGAGCCATATATTCGTTTACGATGTAACTAATTACTCAAAAGTGATAAATGCAGTAAAACCTGTGTTAGAGCCCAACAATACCAAACTATAATAGTAAACTATATACTAAAATTTAATATCAGTAAGCTAATACGCGACATAAACAGAGAAGTAGTATAATTTTTCTTCTGCATTCCGAGATTTAGGCATTATATTGCCAGTTTCGACATACTTCGCTATACTTCAATAGAAGAAAATATATTATTACTTAATATTTAATTACCAACAATTTTTCCCTAATTTAAATAATATATTACATAGGCAATATGAATTAAAAATATTAAAAATTTATCGGATAAGCGAACTCAAATATGACAGTGCCTGACAATGGACTGCCGGAGTGATGACATAGATTTTATCTGTCAGTTTAGCTTTCCAAACAAACCTTGTTTAGTGTGGATAATATGTATTGCTCGTTATTTTTTCATTTTTCTACAGAATCTTTCCACTATTTGCAATATTTAAGTATTCTAATAGTTACTACAATAATTTTACAAGGTTGAATAAATAATAAAAGTATGTTCTTTTATAAAAATAGCAATAAAATGCATGTATCAATAAAGTATATATATATATTAAACCGGTTTTATAGCGTTCTACGCCTTTCCGTTCCTAATCGCCACTCTTTTCTATTATGGCAGTGTTCATCTCTCAAATTTCGTTCCGACATTGCCTTGGAGATGCCTTTCATCCATGTGGTTACTGGTCTTCCTCGTTTTCGTTTTTCTGTGGGGGTCCATTCTAACACTTTCTTGGGGATTCTTCTTTCCTCCATTCGTCTTACGTGCCCGTACCATACTAGCTGTTGTCTTTCAATGTCATCTATGATTGTTCTTTCTATTTCCATTTGTTGTCTAATGTCGTCGTTTCTTATGTGTTCTAATCTAGATCTTCTTGCTGACCTTCTCCAAAAATCCATCTCAGTGGCTAGTAATTTATCCTTGTATTTCTTAGTTAATTGCCAGACTTCAGCTCCATAAGTTAACACTGGTTTTAATATTGTGTTGTAAATTCGTTTTTTATTTTCTGTTCTTATATTTTTTTGCCACAGTACCGAATTCAGGGCTCCTATCACCTGTCTTCCCTTTACTATTCTGTCTTTAATATTTTCTTCGGTTCGTCCTGTGCTCGTTAGTTTTATTCCCAGATATACATATTCCTTACAGCTTGTAATTGTCTCCTGTTCCAGGTTCAGGTTCTCTGTTTCTTCTCTGCCTACACATAGATATTGTGTTTTTTTGGTATTTACCTCCAGACCCCATTTTCTGTATTCCTCTATCAGTTTCCTTGTCATATATTCAAGATCTTCTTTGTCCTGTGCAATTACAATTTGGTCATCTGCATAGTGTAGCGTATAGAGTATCGTATCTCCTATCGGTAGTCCCATTCCATTGCACTTCTTCTTCCACTGCCTCAGGGCTTCATCAATATATATATATTAAATAATACTGGCGATACACAGCATCCTTGCCTTAGTCCTTTAGTGACGAGGAAACCTTTGGATATTCTATTTCCAATTTTAATTTTAGATGTCGAGTTTCTATATAGTTCTTTCAGCGCCTGTATGATAGATACATGTATGCTGGTTTTTTCTAGTACTTCCCATAGTCTATTAATGGGTACCGTGTCATATGCCTTTGTTAGATCTACCATAAGCAAATGCAACTCTTGGGCTCTTGACAGCCTCTTTTCTATTACTTGGGTTATACAGAAAATGTTGTCTATTGTGGATCTACCTGCTCTAAAGCCGCTTTGTTCCTCTGACTCGTATGGATGGTACTCTTCACATATGAGGTCTTTTAGTATTCTTCCGTATAGTCGACTTAGTGTGCTAGTTACGGTAATACCTCTGTAGTTATTTGGGTCTTGTTTACTACCTTTTTTGTGTATAGATGTTATCCATCCCTCTTTCCATGTCTGTGGTACCGGTTCTCCATTTAGATATCTGTTAAATAATATTGTTATTATTTTTGCTAGTTTGTCAATAAAGTAAGGTTAGAATTTCTTTAATTTAAACTTTTAAACTATATTTCATAGACATAGAATACTGAATTTTTCTAACTATAATGAAAACACTATAATTAAAAGAAAAAGCAGCAGAGGAAGCAAAATGTTAACTTTATAGAAAATGAAAAGTCTTAAGATTGCGTATTTCAACGTTTGTTTGGAAAGTAATAATAACAATATGGCCGCCGTGACATCACACTCCGGCTGTGCATTCAACACGTCGAGTATGTCCGCGCCTGTGTTGCCAGAAGCCTTTCTCAAATACCCAGACTTATCTCCTTTAAACGTGACTCAGGGATTCATGACCTCACCCACGAGTCATGTTAAGGGTAATGAAGTTTGACAAGAGCTATGAGTCATGCCGATTTAGTACACAAGTTTACATGTTATTTACAAGGTCATAGCTCTTGTCAAAATCCATTAGGTATAAATTACGTGAGAACTTGACAAATAGGCATCGTTGTTTGTCGTTCTACGCCTGTATTTATTTAGTAGCAGTCAATGTACGATCGGTGACAACTGACGGTTAAAAAATTGAAAAATTGTAAGAATTGTAAATTGTAAAATTTGTGCTGCTTTTCGTCTTAGTTGTTTATCTTTTTTCACAATGGAAAAAGAGAGAGAAAGACCGTTATTTGGATTTGTGAACAATGTAGAAAATTGTGTTTGTATTGTGTGTTGTTTATTAAAAAAAAATTGAAGTCGAAGTTATCACGAAGAACTGGATATGAAGTCTAATAGGTCAATGGACTCCATTAATTTAGAGACTGAAGTCAAAACATCGACACAGAAATTTACCAGATATTTTCACGTGGATTTTTATAAAAAGTATGAATGGTTAACCGACTGCAAAATTGTATCAACATTATTTTGCTGGTCTTATTTGCTTTTTAATACAAGAGAAAAAACTCATTGGATCTTAGTCGGTATTACAGATTTAAATGATTTTACAAAAGTGTAAAACGCCATGTAAATATTAAGGACCATTCAAGTGCTACAATTAAAGAAAAAACGTTCGGGACACATCGCATTAAACAAAGTTAAAAAAATCATTTGAAAATAAGCCAAAGAATTCACAATAAAAGGGTAAAAAATAGGGATGAGTTAAAACTTGGTAAGTACTTATTTTTTGGAAGAGCATGTATTAAGTTTCAGAGATCATAACGAAATAAGTGACAAAACAAGAGTCTTAACAAAATCCATGAAAAACTGATAAATTCGACAGTTTTCCGAGGTATTCAAACAGAATCCAAAACAATTTAATTAACTGCACTGCTGACGTTGTAATCGATCACATTAAAAATGCTATTAAAACCACCCTTTGTTGCAATTGTACTTGACGAAACAACAGATCTAACTAATTGTTGTTAGTTGTTCATTGTTGTGCGATATGTGGTTAATGGTATTCTTCAAGAGCGATTCTTAAGCCGGCCACTCATGGTACAGCGGTGTTGTTTAACATAATCGGACAGCGGCGTTGTTCAATTTGTTGGCATATGTGGTGCGCCCACAAAGAAACCTAAAATAAAACGCAGATTTTGGTGCAAAGAATGCAAGATTTTGGTCCAAAATAAATCTCGTCTGTTTCTGCAACTGATTTACTTAACTACAATACTAATTTTAATTCTCTTTCATAGGATGTTCTAAAATTGTTAATTGTTTTTTTTTACATACTCTTCATTCGCATATTTGTTTACTTCTTGGAACTTTAAAATTAGAATGACCATTGCCTGTTTTCGGGCGTTTCTATCGTGATACGTTTTACCTTTAATTCGCCATAAAAATTCTTGTTCCTTATATAATTCAAAAAACTCTCACTTCTCACTTCTTAAAAAATTCTCACTAAATGAAGCTATGTCGATTTTCTATATGATCAAAGCAAGTGTGTAGTTAAAAATGTATTTTTGCAGTATCGACAAATTGTAAACGGTCACACACGCTCAACAAATTGATGAGATCAACTCTGCAGTACTGCAGCAGACAAGCCAGTCTGTCTGCGGTCAAATTGTACGATATCATCATAAAAACCTCAGTTAGGTATACAGGGTGTAATAGATGTTAGTACTAATAAGAGATATATTACCCCTATGTTTTATCAACTTTTTTTCTTGTTTTGACTTGCCCTATTATCCATTAAAGTATTTGTGCTCATACCTGTTACAATCTGTATAAGACTAAGTTATCTTAATTATGTTTTTTTTTTTCAGATGCAGCCAACTGGATCACACAGAATTTTGTCTATGGTTTTAAATCGAAAAGAAAATAATAAACAACCTCCTAGCAGTACCAAGCAAGTTTCTGAAACTGCTGTATTGACTGAGTTTAGTGAAGTCTATGAATAAAATGCCACAGGAGAAGGAGATTTTCGGGATATTACTGATTGACATGAAATGAAAATAACTCTATTTTGCTGAGCAACGTTCGACAGCAAATATTTTAAGATGAAGTCCTCGGTGACGTCGCACATGAGCACCTTGTAGAAACTGATGAAAGAACAGAAAACACTAATTCAAGTCCTACATATTTAGAACAGAGCAAAATTCTACAGCAAATATTTCAAGATGAAGTCCTCTATAAAGATACATATGAGCACCATGTCTTCTTCTTGATGTGCCCATCCGTTACGAATGTTGGCGATCATCATGTCAATCTTTATCTTATCTGCAGCAGCGCGAAAAAGCTGCACATATGTTGTATTGAACCAGATTCTGAGGTTCTTTAACCAAGATGTTCTTCTTCTTCTTTGACCTCCCTTTCCAAATAATTTTCCTTGCAGGATGGCTTGAAGAAGAGCATATCTGGATTCATTTCGCATAATATGTCCGAAGAATTGTAACTTACGAGATTTAATGGTGGTCAGTACCTCTCGGTTCTTATTCATTCTTTTAAGGACCTCCTCATTTGTGATTCTGTCAGTCCACGGGATCTTAAGTATTCTCCGATATAGCCACATCTCAAATGCTTCCAGTTTTTTGCACATATCTTCGTTCAAGGTCCACGATTCAACACCATATATAAGGACAGAGAAGACGTAGCATCACAGCATTCTTACTTTTGTATCAAGAGAGAGTTGTGACTCTTGAAGAACGACCCCATCCGATTAAACGTGGATCTAGCTTTTGCGATGCGTGCTCTAATCTCCTGGTTGGTGGTCCATTCTTCATTTATTATGGTGCCTAGGCAGTTATAGTGCATCACTCTTTCTACAGGAGATTGGTTGACGTAGAGTTGACCTTCTGTTATCCTTTTCTTGTTAATTATCATAAGCTTTGTCTTCCTAATGTTTATATTGAGTCCATATTTTTGACTGTAATACGTGATTTTGTTTATAAGAACTTGTAGGTCTTCTAAGTTATCCGCAAATACTATGGTGTCATCTACATATCTGATGTTGTTAAGCCAATAGCCATTTGGTAGAATACCTTTTTCAGTTTTGTACAAAGCTTCGATAAATATTCTTTCAGAATACAGATTGAAGATAGAGGAGACAAAATACAGCCGTGCCTCACTCTACGCATGATTTTCACATAGTCAGTGTGTTCATCTTCAATTCTAAGATTGTCTGATTCCAGTAAAGATCTCTAATTGTTTTCAGATCTTGGCTGTTAATTCATGCTTCTTTTAGTATTTGCATCATCTTGGCGTGCTGTACTCGATCAAACGCTTTCTCGTTATCAACCAGACATGCGTATACGTCGCAGTTGACGTCTCTGCATCTCTGGAATAAGACTTGTACTAAGAACAAAGCCTCTCTAGTACCAACAGCATTTGTGAACCCGAACTGGTTGGGGGAAATTTGACTTTCACAGAGCTTGCAGATTCTCTTATGAATTATCTTTAAGAACAATTTTAGGACATGACTCATGAGGCCTATAGTACGGTAATCTTCACATTTTTTGGCTCCTGATTTTTGGAGGTGCAATTAACTCAGATTTCAGCCATTTTGTTGAAATTTTTCCAGAGTTGTATATATGTTGTTGAATATCTTTGCGATTATTGCTATTGATTCGTTGTCTATTAGTTTGAGTAGTTTTGCTTGTATATTACCAGGACCTGCCGCTTTGCAAACCTTTAACTGTGTTATTGCGGAATAAACTTCCTGCTGTAATATTTTTGTTCCATCATTTACCTCTTCTTCTAGCTCAAAGGGGTTAACTCTTTGGTCTTTAAATAGTTTTTCTAGATATTCTTTGCACGTTCTTATGTTATTCAGTTTGTCCAAGATGATGTTTCTGTCAGAATCAGTTATATTTCCCTTTTGCTTTCGTCTTAGTCCTCCTATGAGTTCTTTAACTTTCCTATGTACATTGTGACTATCGTATTTTGACTGCAGAGTCTCCATTTCTTCGCATCTTTCCCTTGCTTCTTTTTCTTTCGCTTCTCTGATTTTCGTTCTTATTAATATATTTATGGTTTTATATTTGTCTGCGTCATTTTTGGCTTCTCTTCTCTTGTCCATTAGTTTCAGGATCTCATCTGTCATCCATGATTTTTTCTTCATTAATCTATCTGTCTTTAAGTATTTATCCTTTACATTTTGCACTATTTCTGTAATTTATTTTATCGTTTGTTCTTCGTTCGATTCGTATCTAATTGCAGTCACTTGCTTGTTTAACGTGGCTTGGACTCTTTTCTTCGTATCAAGGTCTTTCAGTATGCATAGGTCGTATGATTGTGCTTTTCTTTTCTGCACTGTTTTGAGTTTGACTCGATCGAATGAGATGGTGGGAATACTCCCACCAGTGGAACGTGGTCTGTCTCCAAATCTGCTCCAGGATAAGTCTTGACAGATGTAAAGCTGTTTCGGAATCTTTTATTTACTAAAATGTAGTCTATTTGATTCCTAATAATTCTCCCGAGTCTGTCTCCACGTATACAGCTTGCGAGGTAATAATTGGAAGAATGTATTAGTGACAACTAGTTCTGAGTCTTCTGAGAATTTTTCTAAGAGGTCTCCTCTCTCGTTTCTGACTCCAAGTCCATGTACTCCAATGTACTGTGTTTTATCTAAGCACCATGTAGAAACAGATAAAGTAACAGAAAATACTAATCCAGATACTTATTTAAAGCAAACTCCTTTATTGGAACTAGGCGATTTGCACCTTAACCCCGGTTCAAGCATCACCTCTGAGGATTCCAATTAAAACGACGACGACTATATCGTTGAAGAAGAACCCGATTTTTCAGATAAAACTGCTAATAATGAAGAGAAAACAGACAGTGCAATAAGCTCAGATGAAGATAAACTAAATGAAGAAATTAGATTAACACGCAGAAAGAGGCAGGCAGGTGTGGAAAACTGGAACAGACAGGCAACAAAATCTAGAAGAATGTAGCCAAAAAAGACTGGTGTGATACCTGTAGCGCATTTAAAGTTAGGAATATCGACCAGTTTGCTTATGCATCACACATAAAGAGAAAAAATCTAGCAAGGGAAGAGGAAACCAAAGATAAAGAAGATGCTATTAACCACAAAAATTACATTTTTACAATGGACCTTCAAGCTGTAAAAAGCTGCCCCGCCTTAAACATAAGTGCCATATATTATAAAAAGAAACTAACAGTTCACAACTTCACTATGTATAACTTAAAAAATCATGAAGCCTCTAATTATTGGTGGAATGACACAGAAAGAGATCTGTGTGCATCTACTTTTGCTTCCATTATTATACACCATATTAAAGAAAACTGTAATGAACAAAAATTACTTTGTTATTCTCTGGTCTGATGGGTGCTGTGACAGAACAGAAACTCTACAATTTCCAAGGCGCTTTGTAGCGTTTACGCTACTGATTAAACCCCTCAAGAAATTTCTTATTACCCGCCTACGATCGATTTTAAATCGACATTCCTTCACCACACGCGCTGTAGTCGCTTTGAAAGGAAGATCGATTTTAGGCAGAAGCCGAACGATCAGTTTTGGTCAGAACTCGATCGCAGCCACGTCAAACCGGTGAAATTTTTCACCTTGAAAGTGACGGAATTGGAGCAGAAAAATAATATGGAGAAGAATAAATTAATTTATATATAAAATAGAAATATCTAAATAATAATAAGTAAATTTTTTTAAAATAAACAATATTCATTTATGAGTTCCACATAAAAAGGAAGAGTTTTTTTGTTGGCGTGCTGCGAGCTCCATATTCCGTCATTTCACGTGAAAATATTAATTTCACGTTACTTGAGGATATTCTCTTGAGAATATTCCCTCAAGGATACTAGACTTTGAATCCTTAAATAGTTAACAACCCGTGGATTTTGCTGTCACCCAGAGACCAGTGACTGGTTGTGGCTTTTGTGACCAGGATTCGTCTTTACAGCCACAAACTGATGTAGCCGTGCCAAGAGGAGTTTTTCCTATGGACTTATAGTGCTGTAAAGATAAGTCGTTTAACTATTTGACCTTTTGTATTACGTATTACTTTATATTTACTGTTAACTGATCATAATGCATATAAGGTGAATACCTTTATGATAATTTTTTTTGATAATTTAATTATAAAATATTCGGGAGGAAAAGGGGACACTTCATGTGTTATTAGGTTTTAACTAGGATTTAGAGAGTCTGACCAAACTCACTTTTTTTTTGGATATAATATTTTTGTTAATATAATACAATTTGATATTAAGAGGGACATAAATTTAATGTGGTTTGTTTTTAAATATTATATAATGAGTATGGAACAACTCATTTTTTGGATGTAATATATATCTATATTTAATATAATTGTAATAGAGATTTATCAAGTTTGATATCTTTACAATATTGTCATTAGTACCTCATTTTAGTAGAACTAATTTAAATTTAAATGACTACCTTTTTGTTTTAAGACTTTGGCTACCCTACGGACTATTCTTGTTGTATACTAATATTTCATATTTTATTTGGCCAGTGGTAGTGACTATTCACTTGTTGAGGGGCTATTAGGTCCTATTGTATTTGTACACCATCCACTACCACTGTTATTTGGCTTTGCATTATATGTAAATTGTTTATACACATATACCTATATACATTTGTTTATAAATATATTTATTGTTGCTATTTTGAGTTTTATTTCAGTTCTACTAACCAGTATATAACATAGCAAAACAAGATTAATATTTAGTATTTTTGTATTTCAGAGTATTACCTCCAGATTCATTTGTTACTTCAAAATCTCAACTATCGTTGAGTTGGCGCCCTTCTTTTCTCTTCTTATTGTTCTCTTTCTATAAATTTATTCCCAGTGACCTTCTTTAGTTGTATCACGTTTGATATTACCAGGTCTCATTTCGTTTCTTGTCTCATTAGCTCAGTATCCTTGCTATCTGTTTAAATCTTTAAAGCCACAATCCAGTGCATTGAAGCTAGCCCGAACACTCACTTGAGATTTAGTGTCTCTTTGGCCATTTAAATTTGTTCCTCTGAGCTTAGCCCTATTTTTAGTATTTTTTTTCCATCACTTCTCTTTCAGTTCTTCTGAACTTTGTCAATTCCCATATATTATTCGTTTCAATTGGCTAGACCCAACGTGTGGCTTCTTTTCCACTTCTGCCTTAAAAAAAATATATATATCTCCTTTAACTTTTGTTTTTATCTTGGGTTGTTGTGGTTTTCACTGGTTGTGCTTTTAGATTTTCATTTTAACTTTTAGTTTTGTTTTTTTTCAATTTTTTTTGGACATTACCTTATATCTATATCTTAAATCGACTTGTTTTGCTATATACTGTGTAGACTGAATAAATTACTTTGTTTTGATTTGTTAAATAACTATTTTAGCTTAATAATAAATTCATTAAAAATTTAAAGAACTAAAGTTAACTATTTCACATATTTTACAAGTCCGGAGTAGTCAATAAGTTGAGTCACTACCTCGAAATAACAGTTTTGAAATTTTAGGTTCCTTAGGGTGTTGTAGCAGTATATGTCATTGGATTTCATAACTGGACCAAAACAATTAAACATTACTGGTATAGGTATCCCTTCAGAATATTAATTTGGAGTCAGAGAGTAAGTTAAACTTTACCTACTTTTACTCATTCTCTTGTATATTTCTCAGTTGTGTAATATGTCTGCGTTCAAGGTAGAGCATCTGTTAGCTCCTGAATTAGAGTATGAGTTGAGAGTCCGTCATCTAACTAGTCCATTGTTAAAAAAATGTTGTATAATGTACAGAATGTACCAGGTAAATTTCTCGATTTTAAAGTTGAACATGGTGTTTTGTATAAACATGTCTTAAGTTCCATGGATGTCCTTACTGGAATGTCGGATTGGAAGATAGTCGTTCCAACTCCTAATAGAGCAGAGGTTTTGGCCACTTTTCATGACCATCCTACTGCAGCTCATTTTGGTTTCTACAAAACTTTCCGTCGAATATCTGAACTTTATTACTGGCCGAAGATGAGTCAAACTGTACGTAGCTATATCGCTTAATGCAAATCTGTGCTACATGCAAACCGACAAATCTTCCCCAACCAGGTTTAATGGGTAGCTATCGACGGATTGATTTTGCATTTCAACTTATATCTTTAGATCTCATTGATCCCTTATCACTTCCGTACCAGTTTGGTTTTTAAGATCTGTTTATCAATTTTGTTTACCTGGCAAAAACCATAAGACGTTGTGCTATCTTGCCTTCTTTTTCTTTAATCTTATCTTAATGTTGGTTATTATCTTAGTTTATGGACTTGCTAATTTTGTTGTTTGTTTTCTCTTAAAAGTCCAACTGCATATCATAGGAGTACAGGATGGATATATGGGAATTTCCCCATCTTGAGTTCTGAGTTGAATAGATATTTACAGGGATAATTCGGAAAACAGTCCAAAGATTTTCTTTAATAGTGTTGTATGGTTTTGTGGTTCCGGACCATAAAGCTTATGCATTCATATTCACTTACTGTGTCGGTGTTTTAGCGTGGGTTCAGGATTGATCACCCTGGATGTGTGCCCTCACTTGGCTCAGAAATATATCAATACATATTAGTTGTTCCTTGAGTGTCTCTTGGGTTGAAATTAGAATGTGTCATTTAGAATCGGATCGTTCTGATATTCAGCAGTAAGTCTGTTTAACTTAGTTTGTTATCTCCTATGTTATTACCTTCTCAAAGTATTTGAGTTTTAACATATCTTATTGTATACTGTTTGTTTACCTGTCTCTCTACTAGTGATATGGATTGGTAGATGTGAGTTATCTTTATCTGTATCTTAATTGAATTTATCTTTACCTTGACTGAGTTTATCTCGTACCTTTACCTTGAGTGTATCTTTATCTTTACCTTAATTGAGTTTATCTCGTACCTTTACCTTAATTGGTTTATCTCATACCTTTACCTTAAGTTAGTTATTTTTACCTTTACCTGGATAAGTTTATTTCTTATCTTTATCTTATGAATATATATCTTGTCTTTATCTTGATTATAGAGTCCTAAAAATCTGTCCTTTACTGTTCTTGTCGTGAGTATAGAATTGGAACACGTCAATAGTACAGTTTAGGTATTACAGTTAGGATCTCTTTTATCTTTCCTTCTACCAAGTGTATAGCTGGTAGAAGTGAGTTTTGTGCATATCCTCTACCATGAGTAGATCTGGACGTGCAATTATCTTTTACCTTTTGTGCATATCCTTTACTATGAGTTGGGATTGCATTTATCTTACTTACCTTTTTTTTAGCATACCCTATACCATGAGTATAGTGGGCTTGCTAGTATCTAGGCTTGTGCCTTTACCGATTGTGTGTTTTCCTACCGCTGCTAAATCAAGTAGGTGTATTGAATTATCTTTTACCTTGTTGTTGATATCCCGAACCATATATATGTTTAGGTTTGTAGTTTCAACTAGTTCTGAGTAATTAGGCCCTCATTGAACTCTATGGTGACGAATAGAATCGGGTCGCTCTAGTGTCAACGTTGGGTAAAGTTCATAGGACTTTGTTTGAATTTCGTTGTTATGAATGGTTCTTGGAGATATTGTGTTAGGGGTTGTTAATACACATCTATAATGTAGTTTTAACGAATGGTTGTTTTTACAAATACTTGAGAATGTAGATAAGTAGTGTTAAAAGTTAACTTGATCTGTAATGCTATAGAATTAAACTTAAGTTAACTTGATCTGTAAGGTTATAGAATTTAACTTAAAATGTATATTTTTTTTTATCTTTGGTTTATACTAAATTAACATACATTATCGCATTAAAAAAAAATGCATGACTTTGTCTCATATTCTTCGTTCCATATTTTTATTTCGTCCTTGATTTTGTTCCAATTCCTGAGCAAATGGTTGACTGGTGACGAAAATGTTCAATTTTAACGTATCAACGTTCATTGTCAGTGTTAGATCGTTCTGCCACAAAAAAAAAAAAAGTTCCTTTTTTTTTTTTGCTGGAGATGAGGGAGAATGTAGCGTTTACGCTACTGATTAAACCCCTCAAGAAATTTCTTATTACCCGCCTACGATCGATTTTAAATCGACATTCCTTCACCACACGCGCTGTAGTCGCTTTGAAAGGAAGATCGATTTTAGGCAGAAGCCGAACGATCAGTTTTGGTCAGAACTCGATCGCAGCCACGTCAAACCGGTGAAATTTTTCACCTTGAAAGTGACGGAATTGGAGCAGAAAAATAATATGGAGAAGAATAAATTAATTTATATATAAAATAGAAATATCTAAATAATAATAAGTAAATTTTTTTAAAATAAACAATATTCATTTATGAGTTCCACATAAAAAGGAAGAGTTTTTTTGTTGGCGTGCTGCGAGCTCCATATTCCGTCATTTCACGTGAAAATATTAATTTCACGTTACTTGAGGATATTCTCTTGAGAATATTCCCTCAAGGATACTAGACTTTGAATCCTTAAATAGTTAACAACCCGTGGATTTTGCTGTCACCCAGAGACCAGTGACTGGTTGTGGCTTTTGTGACCAGGATTCGTCTTTACAGCCACAAACTGATGTAGCCGTGCCAAGAGGAGTTTTTCCTATGGACTTATAGTGCTGTAAAGATAAGTCGTTTAACTATTTGACCTTTTGTATTACGTATTACTTTATATTTACTGTTAACTGATCATATGCATATAAGGTGAATACCTTTATGATAATTTTTTTTTGATAATTTAATTATAAAATATTCGGGAGGAAAAGGGGACACTTCATGTGTTATTAGGTTTTAACTAGGATTTAGAGAGTCTGACCAAACTCACTTTTTTTTTGGATATAATATTTTTGTTAATATAATACAATTTGATATTAAGAGGGACATAAATTTAATGTGGTTTGTTTTTAAATATTATATAATGAGTATGGAACAACTCATTTTTTGGATGTAATATATATCTATATTTAATATAATTGTAATAGAGATTTATCAAGTTTGATATCTTTACAATATTGTCATTAGTACCATCATTTTAGTAGAACTAATTTAAATTTAAATGACTACCTTTTTGTTTTAAGACTTTGGCTACCCTACGGACTATTCTTGTTGTATACTAATATTTCATATTTTATTTGGCCAGTGGTAGTGACTATTCACTTGTTGAGGGGCTATTAGGTCCTATTGTATTTGTACACCATCCACTACCACTGTTATTTGGCTTTGCATTATATGTAAATTGTTTATACACATATACCTATATACATTTGTTTATAAATATATTTATTGTTGCTATTTTGAGTTTTATTTCAGTTCTACTAACCAGTATATAACATAGCAAAACAAGATTAATATTTAGTATTTTTGTATTTCAGAGTATTACCTCCAGATTCATTTGTTACTTCAAAATCTCAACTATCGTTGAGTTGGCGCCCTTCTTTTCTCTTCTTATTGTTCTCTTTCTATAAATTTATTCCCAGTGACCTTCTTTAGTTGTATCACGTTTGATATTACCAGGTCTCATTTCGTTTCTTGTCTCATTAGCTCAGTATCCTTGCTATCTGTTTAAATCTTTAAAGCCACAATCCAGTGCATTGAAGCTAGCCCGAACACTCACTTGAGATTTAGTGTCTCTTTGGCCATTTAAATTTGTTCCTCTGAGCTTAGCCCTATTTTTAGTATTTTTTTTCCATCACTTCTCTTTCAGTTCTTCTGAACTTTGTCAATTCCCATATATTATTCGTTTCAGCTTCTAAATCTTTCTATAAAAAGTGGCCAAATTATTATTCAGAAACATCTTGAGAAAGGTCACACCTAGATGGAGTTTGATAGTGTGTATCATCTAATAGAGATGAAACTTAAAAATCGTAAAATTTTTCTTTCACACGATTATATAACGTGTACTGATACATTTTTTAAAAACTATCATAGATACCGTCACAGATCTCAGGATATTAATGTACGATCCAGAGAAAAAACCAACTTTGTTCAAAACTAATTTCAAAGATGATTTTAAGCTATTACCTGTCAATCCCAAAGGTCTATAAATGTCGTCGTACCCTAACTGTGCCCTAACTTACACAACCAAAGATTAAGTATAAAGAGTGATAAATATACTCATTTGCATTTAACATGAAAAACATGTGACAGTCGGTAGGTACTTTTACCTACCGACTGTCACATGTTTTACAAAAATTTACCCAAATATAAAAAGATTTAGGTTTTAGTTTAGTTATTTGTTTTTAGAAAATTATATTTACTAAACCTAATGTTCCTTTAAAGTTTTAGTTACATATTTTTTTACTTTTTTGCTTTACACATGTTTGTAACTTCTAATAAACTTGTTTTGTACCAATTTTCGTTTTGTTTTGACTACCTGTTAAATTAATACTAAAAACCTGTATCTAAAATTTATGTTACAACATTTTTGACAATACCTCGTATCTAGACAAAAAAACCCAAAATACTGCAAAATGTGCTTTTTCATCTATTATTTACTAAAAACAATGAAATTATTCATTTTAAGGTCAAGAAAAAAGTCTTGTGGTCATTCATTTTTTTTTATTGTTCTGAAGCTATTTTCTTGTGGCATTGTAAATTAATTACTATTTATAACTGGGAATAAGCCACCTTAAAGATAAAAATACATTTATTGACGTTTCAATTTCCAATTCGGAAATCGTTCTCAAAATACAAATAGTAAATTAAACAAATTTTGTTTTTTGTTACATAGTGAAAAAATTCTTCTGATAATTTAATTTTATCTGACTCATTTAGATTGACAATTCAGACATACATTATGCATTTTAAAGTAGACGACTTTAAAATGATATTGCCAATATTGTTGAGTTGCGCTCCTGGGACGACTTTACTTATAAGATAGTTCATTCGATTACATGAAATCAACTTTAACTTGAGAATATCCGTCAGAAAAAATCATAGCATGTAATTCGTCTTTAAAAAGACAAACACATGACATGATGACAGTAAAATTCCCCTGTTAGTGATTCCATAGTAAATTATGAGGGAAAAACCAGGAAAAAAACCTCATAATACTATCCCGACATTGTAAGTATTTGTTCGTGAATTTAGTTTACCTTCAACAAACATCAAAATTCTGATTTTATGTTACGTTATTTAAAAAACATAAATGATGTATCCTCTATATGTTACTGACTTACTAATACTGGTATTTTCTTATTAATAACTTCCTCTTTCAATATTGGTAACCAGATCCTACTACATTTGTGTCGCAAATTCCTCGGCAGAATGTAGTAGGATCTGGTTACCAATATTGAAAGAGGAAGTTATTAATAAGAAAATACCAGTATTAGTAAGTCAGTAACATATAGAGGATACATCATTTATGTTTTTTAAATAACGTAACATAAAATCAGAATTTTGATGTTTGTTGAAGGTAAACTGGGATGTAAGGGGTGTAAGGGATAGTGACGCGCAACATACAGCCTCTCCTATCCAACTGTCAACCTCACCTGCGCGTGTGATGATTTTGATCTCAATCATCCGGTGCACCCTGCTAGACAACTGACGAGGCTCTGGCGACCGAGTGTCTGCCGGAATAAGCAGTCCCCACTTGTTGACCAACTTCGGTTGGTATGCAAGTGAAAGGGCACTCTTTTGTCCAAGTGTCAAGAAATTGGCACTAAAGGCGGAGGAACTATTTACTAGTCAACGGCATAAGGATGTAGAAGGCAAGGAGAAACCACTACATTAAAGATCCATCATGGATATCTCTAGTACGATCATCATGACTGTACAACAAATAGCCTCGTCAACCACTGATCATGGGAATCGGAGACCAGGATCCGGCATGGGAGGTATATCACAAGAAGACCACAGGGCCTCCCGGGTCGTCAACCAGCAAAATCCCTGTGAAGTAGTAAATACCACTCTTAAAAAAAATAGGAAAACACCCAAGAGAGTATTAAAAATTGGTACATGGAATGTTAGAAGTATGTATGATCCAGGCAAAATGCATAATATAATACAAGAAATGCAAAGATTAAATGTCGACATTCTAGGCATTAGTGAGGCAAGGTGGCCAAATTCTGGCAGTTTTTCGACAACAAATGGCATGGTATATTACTCCGGAAACAGTAGTACTCAACACAGACACGGCGTAGCAGTTTTCGTATCTAAGTCTATGATGCAGTCGGTCATTAATTTTACTCCAGTATCAGATCGGCTCTTATTTCTCCAACTACAAACAAACACAAGTAAACTAAATATCATACAGATCTATGCACCTACTGCAGATAAATCCGAGGACGAAATTGAACAATTCTACGAAGAAATCAATAAAGTATTAAAATCGACGAAACCACGAGACATCACCGTAATTCTAGGTGATTTTAACTCAAAAATTGGCAAAGGAAAAAGTGGCAAACATGTAGGAGAATACGGACTCGGTAAAAGAAATGAACGAGGTGACAGACTACTTCAATTCTGCCAGGAGAATAACATGATTGTATCTAATACATTCTTCAACTTACCAAAGAGAAGACTCTATACGTGGAAATCACCCCAGGACAATGGCGAAAGAATAATTCGAAACCAGATTGATTTTTTACTGATAAACGAACGATACAGAAACTCCTTAAAATCCGTTAAAGCTTACCCAGGCGCAGATGTCTTTTCAGACCATAACCCTCTAATAGCGCAAATGAATATTAAACTAAAAAGATTGGAGCAGAAAAGAAGAACAAATCAGATAGACGTCAGTCAATTATGTAACCTGGAGGTAAAGGAGAAACTGCAAAAATGTATTAATAATAATTTGAAAATACTTCATGAAAAGGAAACATCCCAGCCAACGAACAACATAGATAAAAAATGGCAAAACGTAAAAATGGCAATAACAGGCCCTGCGAAAAAAATTTTGACTAAAGAAAAACCAAAAATAAAGCAAAGTTGGATGACTGATAAGATCCTTCTTCTCATGGACAACCGGAGAATAATGAAAGGAAAAAACGAACAAAGGTATAAACAACTACAGAAAGAAATTAAAATAGAAATCAGAATAGCAAAAGAAGATTTTTATAAAAGAAAATGTGAAGAAATAGAGCAATTGCAGGCAAAACATGATATTTTTAATGTACATAAAAAAGTGAAAGAACTTGCAGGTACACAAAAACGTAAGCAGCCAAATACCCTGTATAATGTCAACGGAAACATAATAACAGAACTAGAAGAACAGTTGAAGACATGGAAAAACTATATTGAAGAACTCTTTGCAGATGATAGACAGCAATCTGAGCTAAGTAACATACAAGGAGACGAAGGTCCAGAAATAACGGAAGAGGAAGTAATGTACGCACTAAAAAGAATGAAAAATGGTAAAGCCCCAGGTCCAGATGAAATACCAACGGAAATCCTTAAACTAATAGAAAAAGACTCGATTCGCATTTTAGTTGAACTTTTCAATAGCATTTATACATCAGGAAAAATACCACAAGAATGGCTTTTATCCACCTTTGTTATTATACCAAAAAAGATAAATGCCAAACAATGTAGTGATTACCGTACAATCAGTCTGATGAGCCATGTACTGAAAATATTCCTGAAAATTATACACTCTAGAGTACACACAAAACTGGAACTGGACATCAATAATACCCAGTTTGGATTCCGAAATGGACTCGGAACAAGAGAGGCGTTGTTTGCACTGAACGTTATGTCTCAAAGATGTCTTGACATAAATCAAGATGTATTCATGTGTTTCATAGATTACAACAAGGCCTTTGATAAAGTGCGGCATGATCACCTAATCAGACTCCTGACAGAAAAGAATTTAGATAAACGAGACATCCGACTAATAGCAAATATGTACTACAATCAGAAAGCAGTAGTGAGAGTAGAGAATAATACCACTGAAGAAATTGAAATAAAGCGAGGTGTGAGACAAGGGTGTATACTGTCACCAACCCTGTTTAATCTCTATTCCGAAGACGTAATGAATAGAACACTCTCTGAGCAATCCGTAGGTATTAAAATAAATGGTGTTAGATTAAACAATCTGAGATTTGCCGACGACACCGTTCTGATCGCAGAAACACTTGAAGAGCTACAGACATTGGTGAATAAGATAGCAGACTACAGCGAAGAATATGGACTATCTTTGAACATAAAGAAAACGAAATTTATGGTAATATCGAAATCAACACAAAATGTCCAAAATTTATATTTACACAATGAAATTATCGATCGAGTTAGCAAATACAAATATTTAGGCACTTTTATAAATGAAGACAACGATAGCTCAGCGGAAATCAAAATAAGAATAGAAAAAGCCAGATCCATATTCACTAAAATGAAGAGAGTGTTCTGCGGAAGAGATTTGAGCCTTGAAATGAAACTTCGCCTGATGAGATGTTACGTACTTTCTGTGCTGTTTTACGGAATGGAGTCATGGACGTTAAAAAAGATTGATACCAAAAAATTAGAGGCATTTGAACTGTGGATGTATCGCAGAATCCTGAGAATATCATGGACCGAGAGAGTCACAAATGTCGAGGTCTTGAGAAGAATGAACAAAGAAAAGGAAGTCATATTTACAATCAAAAAACGAAAACTGCAATACTTGGGCCACATTACAAGAGGCGAAAGATATGAACTGCTTCGAATAATTATGCAAGGGAAAATAGCAGGAAAAAGGTCCATAGGAAGAAGACGAAACTCCTGGCTAAAGAATCTACGGGAATGGTATAGTTGTAGCAACAACGAATTGTTTCGGTCAGCAGTTTCGAAAATACGTATAGCCCTGATGATCGCCAACCTTCGGAACGAAGATGGCACTTGAAGAAGAAGAAGGTAAACTAAATTCACGAACAAATACTTACAATGTCGGGATAGTATTATGAGGTTTTTTTCCTGGTTTTTCCCTCATAATTTACTATGGAATCACTAACAGGGGAATTTTACTGTCATCATGTCATGTGTTTGTCTTTTAAAGACGAATTACATGCTATGATTTTTTCTGACGGATATTCTCAAGTTAAAGTTGATTTCATGTAATCGAATGAACTATCTTATAAGTAAAGTCGTCCCAGGAGCGCAACTCAACAATATTGGCAATATCATTTTAAAGTCGTCTACTTTAAAATGCATAATGTATGTCTGAATTGTCAATATAAATGAGTCAGATAAAATTAAATTATCAGAAGAATTTTTTCACTATGTAACAAAAAACAAAATTTGTTTAATTTACTATTTGTATTTTGAGAACGATTTCCGAATTGGAAATTGAAACGTCAATAAATGTATTTTTATCTTTAATGTGGCTTATTCCCAGTTATAAATAGTAATTCATTTTTTTTTTGTTTAAAATCATATTTTGTCTCTCCTGTAAAATTCACTTAGTTCAGATCATCGAGCAATAAGACAAAAGAGGGAATCTAATCCTTATGAAAAGGAGACCAAAAAAGTGGCCTCTGATGGCGGACATATCCGGAAATGCGAATGCGCCAAATTTAAATTTTCCGACACTTATCAACAGTAGCTATATAATATTTCGCAGAATGTGTCTTAGACGAGAAAGTTTTAATTAATTATTAATGATAAGAGCCTAAAATGCGACACAATTGTTAAAAAACTTCAATATAAATAAGATTTCATGTGACATTTGGGACAAACAATAACATAACCCAACTAAATTTGATGTCAAACAAGGAGAGAGACTCTCTTTCCTTGTTTAAAGTGGCCTCTAAAGATCGCACTTCCTGTCTAACAATATGTTTGCCCCCACTACCTTTACATTCCCTCTATTGTCTTTTTGCTCGATGGTTCAGATACGGGTTATTACAGTTAGGCCATTCATATGAACGTTATCTCAGCGGATTTTTCACGAATTACAACAAAAAATATCTACTGGCCGCTTGGAAACAATGACATATACTGGAGCTTGTGTTTGGTTTTCGAATTTTGATGTTAAACTTTATTCTGAGTATAATGACAATGTATGAATGTTATCTCGGCGGATTTTTCACAAATTATAACAAATATCTTCTGCCCCATTAATAAATTTGATGATAAAATATGAAATACTTAATTTTATTGCTTACTTTTCAAATATGCAAGCTAGACGTGCTCGAAAACTACAAAATTAGCTGTAGTAAAAGGTTGTAAAATAATAAAAGTAAAAGCATCGGTAAAATTTGAAAGTATCACCTGATGTATATAGATTATATTGTATTTCCAATAATTTGTTGTATTATCATAATCTACCCCCATTGGTATATTTTGCTATGCATTCAGTAATATTTTCTACGCCTTCGGTGTTGGATGTTTTTTGGTTTTACTGTGAGCCATTGCACGTGTTTTGCTAAATACTTCAATTTTAAATTATTTTTAAAATGAGTGATAAATATTGAAAACCTTCAACTTCTAAACGAGGTAGGTTTAGATCTTATCAGCCAATCTCAGATGATGAATTATTTTATATATTAGAAGATTTACATGACGACAGTAACGTAAGTGATGAAGATTTATATTGTGATGAAGATGATCGGACAGATGATCCTAATTTATAAAAAGAATCTGAAGATGATGATAGTGATGATGAGTCTCAAAATATTCTTGAATTGTCTTAAGAGGCTCAACATCCTACAGTGGTACAATTTACAGCAATACCAGTATCGAAAATTAATGTGGGTGGCAGCAATTATATTGATTACTTCAATTTATTGGCATGTAAAGTATTCTGTGACCTGTTATTTTAAAATAACAATTTATATCCGTTGATACTATTTTTCAAAGTAAATCTGAGAAAAATAGAATTGCAGCTTGGAATGATATAAACGTAGAAGAATTTAAATTTTTCTTGGTTTGTTGTTTCACATGGGAACCATAAAAATTAATCGTATGAATGATTATTGGAAAAGAAATCATTTATTTAGTATTCCAGTGTTTGGAGTTGAACAATATATGTGTCGAAATCGCTTTATGTAAATTTTGCGTGCCTTAAATTTTAACAATAATACTGACAATAACCAGTCCAGACTTGCCAAGATATCTCCATTGTCAGATTTTTTTAATAATAAAATGGAATCTTTATTATCCAGAAAGAAAATTAGCCCTGGAAGACTTAGTTTTCGTCAATCTGTCAAGGGCAAACGACACAAATATGGTGTCAAACTGTATACTTTGGCAGAATGTACCGGGATAATTCAACGCATATTAGTTTATAGTGGAGCTAGTGATCCCGTAGTTGATGGACGTAATCATACGGAAAAAGTAGTGTTAGATTTGATGGATTCGAAACTAAATGTTGGACACTCCTTATATATGGATAATTTTTATAATAGTGTTCCATTGTGTTAAAAACTAGTTTCGGTTAAAACTTATCTTACAGGAACATTAAGAACAGAAAGAGCGGAAAATCCACACGAAGTTATTTCTCGAAAATTAAAACAAAATGATCTAATGAGTGCTTATAACCCGACAAGCGAGAGCTGGCGGGTTGCGCGTAGAACAAATTGAAAAATGGAAGGAATTGCTCATTTCTATTGTAGTCGGCTAGGAGTTCACATCGTGTATAACCGTTTAAGTACCTATACTATATACCTATAATCGCGATTAAGTATCTCTCCTATCTCTCTTAGAATAATTTCTTTTCTATTTTCGCGCAGCTCATCCGCCAGCTCTCGCTTGTCGGATTATACAATAATAAAGAGATATGTGTGTGTGTGTGTGTGTGTGTGTGTGTGTGTTGTGTGTGTGTGTGTGTGTGTGTGTGTGTGTGTGTGTGTGTGTGTGTAAATAAAATTTATAATTTTAAAAAAGAAGAATAATCATGAATAATCGGGGTATATACTAAAGCCATAAACTTTACCTTGATTTTATAATTTGACATTTTGTAGCAAACATGTGTATTATTCCTGCTTTTTTAGTTTGCTGAATAGTTTTTTGAAAACATGAGATCTATTCATATTATGGCATGACATACTATAATATGAAATAACGTCAAAAGCTTTTAGTTTACTATTAATTATTATTATATTAACAAAATTAGTATATTAACAAAAATATTAGTTGGTCGGTAATTAGTTTTGTTTTTAATTAATTTATTTACTGATAAAAATTTATTGTACGCAAATATCTTGCTATTATTGATTTAATTGATTCAGTTGTATATTGTAAATTATAATAAATAAATTGTAAATGTTCCGGTATGGCTGTCGGATATATCAAACGCTAAATGTCAAATATGACCGGAATAACAGGAAGCTTCCGAAAAAGCTGTGAATTGAAAGCTTGTGAATTTATTGAAAATCTAAAAATGTCAAAATCTCGTGTGTAAAGAACATTTATTTGACATTTATATAGACCTATAAAAATGTTTTATTACTTATTTCTAGTCAGGTTTTTTAATGCCACCGAGTGAGATCACATGGATGCCACTCAGATTTTTCTCTAGGGTCAGCGTGACACCGTTGGAATGTCACGCAACATCTTTTCATTATACCGGGATGTGGTTTATCTTGACTCACAGTACAATGCTAAATATGTGATAAAGTACAATGCAACGTCTTAACAATTGGTTAATTGGCGCCGGCCGGCCTATAAAATTATTAGTGTTTAGAGAAATTATTAGTTGGTACAATATCGTTAAATAACAAATATAAAAAAAACTGTGTTATTTTGAAAACAAACCGCACTGATTGTCACAATATGTTCTTCACTCTATCCATACAATAGTTCTTTTTATACATATTACGACAATTGTTTTATTGACCATACAACACAATGACAATCGCTGTGACATATTACACGTTTCCAACTCTATATTCAATGCACAGTATGTACTAATTGTCGTAATTGTCACATTGACATTAACAATTTTAAATGAAGTTCTGAAAGAATAAACAAATAATTTAAAAAATGCCTATTACGTTGTATACCGTCCAAGAAAAAGTACAACTTGTAACATGGTACTTTCAGGCTCATTTGATACGCGAAGTAATTGATTTATTTACTGTTGCCTTCGAAAACAGACCCCCACCAAGTGTTAGGACAGTTAAAAATATTATTAAACATTTTCAAACTTTGGGATGTGGAAACAGATGTAAAAAGTGTCATGAAGGTAATGAACCACGTGTCAGACCTGTCGATGAGGCGCGTCAAAACAGGGATATTGATATTAATTTGTGCTTTTGTGGAAGGTAATGAACCCTACAATTGTATATAAATTGCTAGGGAAGTTAACGTGAATGCTCGAACTGTCCAGCGGGTTCTCAAAAATAATGGGTATAACTGTTTTAAGATACAACCAACACAAGAATTGTTTCCGGAAGATAACTTTAGGCGGATGGAGTTTTGTGAATTTATGTTAGGTAAACTGAATAAAAATGTTCACTTTTTAAAAAATATTCTATTTTCTGACGAATCTTCATTTTCATTACATAAAAACACAACCCATCCGCTGCAAGGTATTATTCTCGAAAAAATAAGCACCTCAGTGTTGCAGTGTGAACGCAACATCTGAAAAAGTTAAATGTTTAGACTCGAATGTTAGGAGACCATATTGTCGGTCCGCTTTTTATCGATTAAAATCTAAACGGGCCCAAATATTTACAACTTTTACAGAGTGAGATCATTTCGGCAGTTCGACGCCTTCCAGTTCATTTTATACGGTTTATTTCCAACAGGATGGGTGTTCGGCTCACAACTCTAGAGCAACTATTGACTTCCTCAATCAAACGTTTTCTGATCGACTGATACGTACACGTGGTACAATTAAATGGCTCGCTAGATCCTGTGACTTAGCACCCAACGATTTCTTTTTTTGGAGTTTTACTCAAAGAAAACATTTATAGGCATCAGTTTGAATGGGCCACAATCCTAGTCTAATTAAGGGCAAAATACTTCATTTCTCTGCAAGCATTACAACAGCCCTACTCCAAAATATGAGAAGAAATCTGTATGACAGATTTGGTTACTGTTTAGCACAAGAATGTGGAATATTTGAGCCCCCAATTCATTAATTTGCTTTCCCAATTTCCCAGGTACATTTTACGAAGTTTGTAGGTTCTTAATTAGGTAGTATTTTTTATGTTTAAGTTTTAAAGAATTTTATTGTTTTTTTTATTTAAAAGTACAAACGATTCTTATTCTGATTTGTTTTTTTCTTCTTTCTTGTCTTATTGTAACAATAAAGCATATTACTTATTTACTTACTTATTTATTTGTATTGCCACTAAGGCTAAAAAATAACCAAAAAATTAGTTTAAGAGCTTTATAATAAATAAACTCTAGAGGTGAGATTGCAATAAATCTTAATTCCTATGGTCAACAAAACAATGTCGTTATCTGTATCTTTCACACTGCAAAATTTAAACGTGGACATTTCTTCATGGCAACAAGTCTCCCATTTGTTTACTTTGGGTATAACATAAGCATAACATTTTAAGCATAACAAACGCCACAAAGATTATTCTTATCGTCTACTAATTTCTGTACTTTTGTTCTTCATTTGGCATTACGGTAATGACAAACCGCTTTGTGGTATGTAAACTATGCTTTGGATAGGAGTGCGATTAATGTGAGGCCACATTTTGAATCTTCAAAAAACAATAATAATAAACAATAACAAAATTTGCAAAAAAGTGTATTTTTCAAATACATATTTTCGTAAAACTAACAGAACTAAAAAAACAAAACCGCGCCCGCCAAATGAACATTAAACAGCAATCCCTAATATTTAGGTGAAGACTTCAACTTATTAAACTAAGTCTTTACTAAAATCCTAATTTTAAACTAGTCTTTTTACAAATCCTAAAATGAACTTTGATAATATACAAGGCAAATATCGAGCACAGTATTAATTAAATCTTGCCCAAGTACTTTCGATCACTAGATCATCTTCAGGGGCATTTCGTCAATTGCGGCCTATCTGACAAGAGTAGAATGTCATAAATATAAAATGGGATATCACAATACACTACACAAAGATAAACAAATACTTTAAAATTTTTTTGAAGATAGGTGAAGCTACATGGTGTATAGAAGCCGGAGACATAATGGCTCACGGTCTAGCGGAAATGTTGAGATGACATGTCATCTCCCGCAACATTGCGGGAACTCCTCGACATCCTGGATAAATAAAACATATACACCATAGCGCTTCAAGAAGTAAGGTGCTTGGGAAAAAATATTCGAGAAAAGGAAATATACAATGTACTACCACTACCTACTACTAGCTGCCACCCAACAGAGCATAAACTTGAAACAGGATTCATAGTCAGCAGCAGAGTGAAGCACCTAGTAATTGACTTCGAAGCCATAAGCGACAGAATATGCAAAATAAAAATTAGAGGAAATTTTTTTAAATATTCAGTACTTAATGCCCATTCCATTCCACAGAAGATAAGCTAGACGAAGAAAAGGATGAATTTTACGAAAAACTGAAAGAAATAATACGGAACTGCCCTAGAAATGATATAAAAATAGTACTTGAAGATTTCAACGCCAAAATAGGAAAAGAAAACGATAACCTACCGACCATTAGAAAATATAGCCTCCATAACAAGTCGAACAACAATGGAACACGCTTACTACACCTTGCGGCCTCAATAAATATGATAATAGCCAGCACATGCTTTAAGCGTAAAAATATATACAAAGGCACTTGGGTTAGCTCAGACGGTAACACAATTAATCAAATTGACCATGTTGTTGTGGACCCAAGACATTACAGCGATGTTATAAAGGTACGTACCAGACGTGGAGCAAACATTGATTCCAAACACTACCTGGTCCAGGCTAAACTAAAGGCACGAATCTCTAAAGCAAAAAAAGGTAAAGGAAGCAAAGAAGATAAATTCGAGGTGGAAAGACTACGCAACTCTGTGATAGTTAGGAAATTTGAACGCAAACTTAAAGAACTAGAAGATCAAATGTGTAGTACTGTTGAAAACAGATAATTACTGGAATGAGTGCGAAATTATCCTAAAAGAAGTAGCAACAACAGTTTTAGGAAAAAACAAACAAGCAAGGAAGGGGACAGAATGGTATGATGCGAAATGCACGCAGGCAACTCAAAAAAAGAATCAGGCGCATAAGAAACTCCAAAACAAAAAGACAAGACAAAATTAAAAGGAGTACAAACAGATGTGACAAGCAGAGAAAAAAACTAAAACAAAAAAAAAACGACATTTAGAAAACCAGCTACAGGAAGAAGTGACTGACCACAGTGGAGACGTAGACGATAAGAGATAGAAAAATAATATACCAACAAAAGACGAAGTTGTCAATGCAATAAAAAGGTTAAAAAACAACAAATCCCCCGGAGAAGATGGTATACCACTTGAGCTGTTCAAGTATGCAGCAAACGCGTTAAAAATATATATAATAAAAATTGTTGCATCCATTTGGAGAGAAGGAAAACTCCCAGACAGTTGGAATGTAAGTATTATAATACCTATTCACAAGAAGGGGATCCACTTATATGTGACAACTATCGAGGCATTACCCTCTTAAATATGGCTTACAAAGTATTGGCTTATATACTTTACGATCGTTTACTAGTATTGGCGACGTGCAAGTACTTGGATGTGATACGAGAAACGATCGTGCGCGAGTAGCGGAGAAATCTTGCACTTTTTACTGCAAATTTTATAGATTTCATAAATTCATATTGTCAATTGTCATATTTCATATTCGTTTGTTTATTTACACCTTCTGTCACTGAAGAAAATGGGATTTAGGAAATGCTGTGTTATAAATTGTAAAAACACAACAAAAAATTGTTATTTTAAGTTCATTTCTTATTTTTCTATATATTTCTTAAGTTCATATTTTAAGTATCATAAAAAAGCATAAGTAACAACCTAAATTATCCATTATTCTTGCGCCCGATTTTAAAGTCAGTTTGAAATAAATAATAAATAAAAGTTTACTTTTAAGTGTAAATTTTAGTTTCATAACACTCACTTAGAGTTCATTTTAACCCAAAAATCAAGTTTAATGTTTAAATTTTCTTTTTTTGAAGTTTATAAAAATGCATCAATTTCAAGTTTTTCTGAAGATGCATTAAGATATATTCGCTGTCCAAAAGTTTACAGGGAAAGAATTAATTGTTCAAACCAATATGATGATATCATGGGCTTAACCTGCTAATTTATGTATTTATGCATTAGCATTATTTATGGTAATTTATTTTTCTTAATTGTTTCACATAATTCTTTAATTCTTTTTTGACATTTGCCACTACTAAAGCTTTTCCATTTGACTCAGTGCTTTGTTGAAAAGTTATTTGGTGATTTACTTTCTCAAATCCAGTTTTTATTTTAATAACATACCGACATAACCTCAATCTTACTTTTTCTTCTTATTCTTTTTTGGGGCTACGTCCTTGACAGTTATCCGGTAACCTCGATCTAACATGAAAACGCAGTAAATTTTGCTGATTTACGACACCAGGTGTCGCTGTTCCGAACTTGCACGGTCCCAATATACTAAGGAAAAAATAGGCAAATACCAATATGAATTCCGAAAAGAAAGGTCAACAACTAATCAGATTTTCCTTTTCAGATAAACCTTAGAGAAGACATATTAATATGGAATTGATACCCACCACGTCTTCATAGATTTTAAAAGCGCTTATGAGAGTGTAGACAGAAGCGCACTTTATAATGCCATGGCAGAACTAGATATTCTGTCGCATCTAATAACATTTGGAAATGCAACTCTTTCGAAAGTTGAGTGCAAAGTCAAGGTACAAAACAGAGTATCAAGGTCTGTTTAAACACATACTGGATTACGATAGGGAGACAGTCTATCGTGCATATTATTTAACATCGCGTTAGAAAGAGCCATACAGAAATCGGGCATAACAACCAGAGGTACAATCATTAATAGAAGTGTACAGATATTGGCCTACGCAGATGACATTGACATAGTAACACGGACAAAAAGAGACCTGATACAAGCTTTTAAAACATTAGAAAAAGGTGCGAAGACAATGGGACTGCAGGTAAACGTATCCAAAATAATATACATGAAGGTCACGAACAGCACACAAATAGCGGCATGGTGACAGAAGCACACACATTCGAAGGGGTCTCGGAGTTTACATATCTGGGAACACAACTAAACAGCTACCTAGCAAGCGTAGAAATTCTCTCTCTCTTCAATCCTGATCCCCCAGGGGGAGTGTAGTGGTCGACGTGATGTCGTGTATTGTCCGTCTCCAGAGATCTCTGTCTCTGGTCATTTCTTTTAATTCATGCATAGGTCTTTGGCATATTCCTGTAATTTGATCTATCCATCTTGTTGGGGATCTTCCTCGTGATCTTCGGCCTTCTACCTTTCCTTGTATTATAAGTCTTTCCATGTTTTCTGTGTTTGCTCTCATAACATGCCCAAAATATTTTAATTGTTGGAGATGGACTTTACTAGAGAGTCGTTGGCTAACTTTTAGCTCTCTTAAAATTGAATTATTTGTTCTGCGGTCGGTCCAAGGAATTCGTAACATTCGTCTCCAACAGAACATTTCAGTGGCGTCTATCTTTCTTCTTTCCGATTGTCTCAGAGTCCAAGATTCACATCCGTAGGTCAGTATTGGAAATATTAAGCAATTGATCAACCTCATCTTTATCGCTCTTGAAATTTGACAGTCCTTCCATATTTTGGTCATTTTTGCTGTGGCAACTTTTGCTAGATCACATCTACGTTTAATCTCTTCTTGTAATGACCCTGTGTTTGTGATTAATGATCCCAGATATAAGTATGAGCTCACAACCTCAAACCGGTCAATTGTGGTTATATGTGGATGATTGTTGTGTAGTCTATCCACTATCATGATCTTTGTCTTTGATATGTTTAATTGCAGACCAAATATTTGACTTTCGTTTTCGATCAGTCGTATAAGTTCTACCAGCTCTGCTTGACTATTTGCAAGAAGGGCTGTGTCATCTGCGAAACGTAGGTTGTTTAGTTTATGACCATTTATTGAGATGCCCTTTTCCCATCCTTCAAGTGCTCTTCGCATAATATACTCCCCATATATGTTGAATAATTGTGGAGATAGTATAAATCCTTGTCTGACACCCCGTTCTGGATGAAATTCGTTCGAAAGTGTGTCAAGTACTTTAACTGATCCAGTAGTGTGTTTATACAGGGTGAGTCATGAGGAACTTTACATACTTCTACCATATGTAGAGTCCGTCAGGGAGCATATCATGTGGCCACTAAAAAATGTCAACTCCTCTTCTTTATTAATTAACAGGGTGATTTGTGTAATTGACCATTTATTTCATTTTACTGTAGTGTTTATACGGCTCATTTGATTTTTTAAATTTTTGCAAGATACAGAACACTACTATCAAGCATTCGACTGGTATTAGCTAAACTAAAAAATTCCAGGACTGGCTTTGGAAAAATTAATTTAGGAATTCGTATTAAATATTACACCCTGTATATATATTTTTTAAAATGCAATAAGTGATTTTCAAACTACATAAATAGCCAATGAAAACGACATATGCGACAATGTTGTCGCACTTTAATTAAATTTTTAGTGAACGATCAAATCTTACCAAAAATAGAACAACCATAATGAAGTATCAAATTATAAGGTAATTAATTTAAACAAATGTTATAAATTTCAAACATTTTAATTGAAATGATAAACTGAGTCGCTGCACAACAAAACACAGCAACTACTAACAATAACGAAGAACAACTTAAAAAAAACTAAAAATATGTACATAGTTATGATAAACCCATAAATTAGAACTGGAAGAGATACAATAATGGTAACAAAATAAAAATAATTCAAAATAGATTTTCGAAATGTAACCCTGCAGCCTGTACACATTTTTGTTGCCGAATTGTTAATTGACGTATTGAATTACGGATACTCTGGGATCGTTTCTAATAGTATTACAACAATGTATAATTCTATCAATTAATTGTTGTCGGTTATTAATATTCACTGCGTAAACTAGCTGCTTCAATCGTCCCCAAATATGGTAATCAACGGGATTGAAATCAGGGGATCTTGAAGGCCACGAAATAGGACCTGCACGTCCTATCCACCTGTTGCCATAAACATTATTGAGATGTTGTCTCACTGCCAGTAAAAAAGTGTAGGGGTGCCCCATCATGCTGAAAATACATCCTCGGATAGCAACGTTCGCGTTGGCCAGCAAATTCGGCAAAATATTTTGTAGAAAGTTCAAATAGACTTGCCCTGTTAAAGGACCATCAAAAAGTGAGGACCTACTAATTGGTTATTTATGACACCAATCCACACGTTAACCGAAAACCTTAACTGATAACGACGTTCTCGAATAGCATGGGGATTTTCTTCTGCCCACACATGTGAATTTTCGGGAATTATTTATCCCGTCTCTAGTAAATTAGGCTTCATCTGTAAATAGTGTCCTGTATAGCCTTGGTCTATTATTGTTAATCCATCTACAAAATTCCAACCTATCGATCTCATCTCCAGCATGTAGTCGCTGAACTATTTGAATGTGATATTGGTATAGATTATTTTTTTGTAAGACTCTACTTACTTTTGATTGAGTAACATTGAATTCTCGATTTACTTGTCTAGTGCTTATTGTAGGGTTCATAGTAACGGCGTCCATAATGTCATTTTCCTGCGCTTCATCTACATGTCGCTCTGTTGTTCCAATAGGAAAAGTGCCATTTTCTCGCAAATAATTAAAAACTGACCCAAATGTTGGATGACTTGGAGTTCGACGATTAGAAAATCTCCTGCGATATTCTCTACTAGCAGCCCTACCATTCCCATTACAGAATCCATAAACAAATATTATGTCTGCATATTCTGTGGTCGAAAACAGATGTGTCATTTTGAACGAATGTAACAAAAGCTCTACCAAAACTAACACAATGTACTTAACGTAGATATGACAGAAGAAATATGTATTCTTGTACACATAAATAACAATTGATAATGACAATAATGACAATGGGTATAAAATATCAAGAAAGGTCAAACGGTCAACGCCAACCTTCATTTTAAACTTTTTTAGATTTATTTTTATTTCGTAAAGTTGATGCAATATATTATTATTTGACATAAAATTTTAATCATTTACAATCAACAAAAACTAACACACACAAGAGGTTTGATTTTTTAATCAATTTAATTTATTATTTATCGAAAATAATGCCCCAATACGATCTATGAGTAAAAATTTAAAATTGAAAAACAATTGATTCTATCGTAGAGATTGTAGTGACAGTAAAGATGTTAATTTTCTACGTATTAGATTATGTTGTAGGAACTTGAAATTTATAACATTTGTTTAAATTAATACCTTATAATTTGATACTTCATTATGGTTGTTCTATTTTTGGTAAGATTTGATCGTTCACTAAAAATTTAATAAAAGTGCGACAACATTGTCGCATGTGTCGTTTTCATTGGCTATTTATGTAGTTTGAAAATCACTTATTGCATTTTAAAAAAAATATATACAGGGTGTAATATTTAATACGAATCCCTAAATTAATTTTTCCAAAGCCAGTCCTGGAATTTTTTAGTTTAGCTAATACCAGTCGAATGCTTGATAGTAGTGTACTGTATCATGCAAAAATTAAAAAAATCAAATGAGCCGTATAAACACTACAGTAAAATGAAATAAATCGTCAATTACACAAATCACCCTGTTAATTAATAAATAAGAGGAGTTGACATGTTTTAGTGCCACATGATATGCTCCCTGAGGGACTCTACATATGGTAGAAGTATGTAAAGTTCCTCATGACTCACCCTGTATAGTTCGGTTATTTACCGCCTCTACCTTTGGTAAATCCAGTTTGCTCTTGCGGAATTTCTCTTTGAAGGAATGTTTTCAGTCTCTCATTGATTATATGTAGCATTATCTTGCTGGCATGGGATATAAGAGAGATAGTTCTATAATTGTCGCATTTATGGAAGCTGCCTTTTTTATGTATGGTCGTTATTGTAGATTTTGTCCAGTCTTCAGGCCATTGTTTGGAATGCCATATTTGGTTACAGAGTAGATGAAGTAACTTTACGCGGTTTCTTCTGTGGCTTTAAGCATTTCTGCTGTTATCATATCTGGACCTGGTGCTTTGTTATATTTGAGCTTGTTGATAGCCTGTCTTACTTCATTTTCGAGTATATCAGGTTCTTCTTCCACCTCGTCAGAGATTTGGCTAACAAGCTCTTGGCGTTGATCATCTTTATATAGGTCCCTGCAATACGATCTCCATGTCTCTGCTATGTCTTCTCTGTTTGTTCTCAGGGTTCCAGTGTTATCTTCAATGGCCCAAGTTCTGGCTCTGAAGTCTCTTGTCAGATAGCGTATTTTTTTTTAGAATTAAGCGTAGAAATTAAGAGAAGAATATACCTGGCGAACAGAGCTTACTTTGGACTAAAGCAGTTCTTAACATCATACTTAATTAGCAGAAAAACCAAGATACTAATACATGAAACTCTTCTTAAACCTGTCCTAACATACGCTTCAGAGACATGGGCTATGGTAAAAAGCGACTAAGAACTGTTAGGCCGCTTTGAAAGAAGAAGAATTGGGCACATATACGGAGGAGTACAAGAAAGCGGGATATGGAGCAGGCTCTACAATTTTGAGTTGTATCAACGCTATGAAAAATGCAACATCGTCCGGTCTATTAAAAGTAATAGACTAAGGTGGCTAGGACACCTTGAAAGAATGGACACGGGATATTCCCAAAGACAGATATTATATTAAGAGCCAGTAGGAACCAAAAAGAGAGGCAGGCCAAGATCTAGATTTATAACTTAGTCGAAAATGACTTGAGTAATCTAGGGCTCAGAAATTGGAAGGCGAAAGATAGGGGGGAATTGAGACTAATTCTTGAACAGGCCAACGATGATAATATATAACATGTATATTAAGGCTCTCTTTATCGGTGTCAGTTTAACATTGTACTGATTTATATAGACAAATACGAATACGCAAATACATACATACACATAAATTTATCAGTGAAAAAATTAGATTGATATAGAGTATACTTAAGATTTTATATTATATCTCGGTGGGTAAATCTTACTGCTAGAATATTATTTGATCAATTCTTTGTTTTATATTTATTTAAAAACCCCTTCCCTAGAAAATAATATTCGAAACGGTTATGTGCAAACATATTATTTTGGTCACAAGGAGCAATACCACCAATACGACGTTAGTTATACTTGAGTCGTTGATGAATGTTTACTTCCCCGAGGCTATGTATTAAACATACCAGATGAAACGTTTTTGGGTTAAAAAAAAATTGGCAATATAGCACTTGGAAACAAATGAATCTTTTATTAGAGTAATTATTTATTTAATCAGGCAAGTTAAACATTTATTTGTTTTTGTCGGTAAAAGCCATTTTTAGACAAGTAAAATTTGTTTAATAATCATTATATTTGTGCTAAAAATAGTTAAAACAAAACAAACACTGCATACTTCAAGAAAAATAGAAATTAGATTCAAAATAGAAAAATTCATTTAGAAATTAAAACGAATAGTCCATCAGAGAATCATAGCATCAGCTAAACCGCTGCTTAACAGCAATCAGTATGCCTTTCAAAAAGGGCACTCAACACTTGCTTCGATTTATCTTGTCGTTAACACAGCTAAGGAGGCGATCGCTGGGACCAGATGAAAAAAGCGTACGAAGAAGTAGAGTGTCTGGTGGCCACATTGGACATCGAAATTGCTTTCAACTATGCCAACTGGAATTGCATTATGTGAGCTGTAATCAAAACAAGGTTACCTAAGGATAATAGTGACTAGCTACTTCACTGATCGACTTGTAGTAATTGAAGTATGACGCAAAGTTTGGCATGAAAGAATATAAAATCACTGGAGGAGTACCACCGGTCTCTGTGCTAGGCCCTCTCTTATGGAATATTATGTATAGTGAGTTACTAAAGCAAGAATAATCAATGGGATGCTAGGCTCGTAAAATACGCCAATGACGTGACTGTGCTGATCGACATACTTGGTCGGAACTCAGGAATCACGGAAGGAGGTTGCATCAGTATATAGTTTGAGCGTTTTAAGAGCTGTCAGTGTATTCCGTACAGTATGTGAGAAAGCAATATATTTGCATAGCCGGGATGCGACCCATTAGAGTGTTAGCTGAAGAAAGAACTTTATTGGCAAAGAGACTTTGCCTATTAACTATAAGTACATTGTGCGTAGATGAACTTAGAAGAAAAGAACGGTAAAACAGCATGCGTCGATGGCAAATACAGTAATATTCTGCAACAACGGATAAGTAGACGCGTTAACATATCACAGGTAAATGTTTGGCTGAATCGCAAACATGATGAGGTTAACTTATTTCTCAACTTGCAGCGAAATCCTCTGAAAGCTATCAAACAGAAAATTTGACCAGAAAATATAGTGGTAAAAATTCTTTCATCGAAGGCAGCTTGGGATGCAATCAGTAGATTCGCGATCTTCGGGATCTTTACCGCACTGGAAGAAGGCGAGCTGAAAATAGAGACGGCTCTTCCCGTAAAATAATGCCTTATGGTAATTCGGTAGGGGAAACAGTCGCAGAAGAAAGGGACGGGATTTTGTCGGTATTGTAACATATAAGTCCGATATACCAGGCAGTACATTTAGTCCTAATAATATATTAAATATATTTTCTACCCCAAACACACACAAACGCATGTATATAGGTGTTTTATATATAGAAGTCCTATTGTATTTTTTGCTAATATTTATCCTGTGCTACTGGCATTCATTACGTTTTACAGTATTTCCTTCGTTCTATCTGTTCTATCGTTCATAATTATCTAGTTATTTAAGCTCTTGTTATTTTGGAGAACACCATGACTTACAACTGTTCATTTAAGTTTTGGTTTTAATATTTTTTCGGGTGCCTGTTATTTTACTGAGATTCTAGGATGACTGATCATCGTCTATGTATGATTTTAGAAAATTGTTTCCGAAAAGTGACATAACAAATTATGTGCTACGTAAATGAAACACATACAGATTGAACGAAATAAATTCGGAACATACGAAATATTATGTATTTCGGCTCAATTCTGCTGTAGGTGGTTGACCAACAAAAGGTTGTCAAATAATTATATTATAAAAATCCAATACTTCAGCTGGCTGCTGAATTCTGAAATCATAAAAATTGAAAGCTACACATAAATCTACGATTTTATTATGCTGTCAAACCACTTATAGTCCAGGAAATGAAGCATTTCACCTCGCAATTTTTTCGTCCTGCGTGGATTGACTTGAAATTTTAACAGAAGGTAGGTAATAGTCAAGGATCAAAATCTATATCAAACCAAAGTGCGCCAAAGCCTTGGGGGTGGTAGCCACCCCATCTCGGGGGTGAAACATTTTTTTACATTTTAACTACAGGTTTCGATTAAAAAAGTGATTCTAAACAAAAAATGTTTTATACATTTTTTTTGTAAAACTGATAGTTTTCAAGTTATTCGCGATTTAAAAGTAACAACTTAAAACAACACAAATGTTTTTGCGATATAACAGGAACCGAAATACGGCCTATCAATGTTCAGCGGTTTTCTTCAAATGATAAATTTGAAAGATTCAAAGTCAAATATCGGAAAATGATGCATTTTTGGAAGAAAACACAGAAAATTTTTTAAAGAGCATACATAGACCTATCATAAAAAAAAGACTCTAGCTCAAAAATTGAGTGAGTTATGATGAAAATAAGGTCAATACCTCATTTTTTTACGAAAAAATCGATGAAAACAACCCCCTAACTACACCCATAATTAAAATCGATCTTCACTTTTCTGCAATTCTCTTTGTACATGTATTGTTAATACGTCCAAGAAGTTTGACCCATTTAAAATGCTTAGTTTTAGAAAAAATACAGCATAAAGCGAGAAACGATTTACAATTTCATATTTTTTACCCTTCTTTTTTTAAATATCCCCGAAAATACTGAATATATGAAAAAAAAATGTACTAAATTGTAGCTTTCTTAATGGCTAAAATTTTCCTTTATTTAGATTTGTTGTACAATGAATATTTGGCGAGATATAGCCGTTTAAAGCATCGATTTACGATAAAGCACCATCTTTTTCAAGCCCTTTAAACTCACCCCATTTAAAAACCAAGGGTTCCAAAAAGATTTAATTCACAGATTCTTGTAGCTCTTAAAAACCTCTACAAAACCCTTTGTTGAAGAAACGCTCTATCGTTAAAAATGAAGAAAATACGTTAAAAAAACCAATTAATTTTTTTTTGGAAAATTCCATTAGTATAATACAGTACATTTCGGAGCATAATAATCTACAAAACCAGTATATTAGGTAGTGGGGCGTTATACATCCATGCACCCGATGAACTTTTGAAAATTATTTTTTGCCAATGCAAAAACGGATGCGGCGTTTTATGTGGGTGCAGAAAAGTTGGTTTATACTGTAACTCTACTTGTTCTGGGTGCTCAGGTGAAGGGTGCAATAATAGTCCACCTTCAATTGAAGAAGATGAGGATGACATAGATCACGATGAAGATGTAATGGATGACGAATAAAATTAATATTATAATTGTTTTACCTATAAATGTAAATATTTTCAACTATTTATGTAAATGTATAAGAATATATGGTGCCTTTTTATGTTGATACATTTTTTTTGTATTAAATTCCTCTTTTTTCAATTTCAATTTATGAAATTTCACCCCTAAGAACAATCAGGGTTCGTCGACATGATATAAACTATAGTGGGTGAATTGAGCTTAAATCCGAATTTTTATCCAAATCGATCCAAGGCGAAATCATCTTTTTAGAATTAGTATTTTTTTTACATTAATCGCTAACCAGGGTTGCTTTTTAAGGGTTGAAATATGATGGAACTGTATTCAAAAGTATAATATAATCATTATTTAACTAATTCAAACCAAATCTTACCCATATTCAGGTTTAATATGTTATTTTATAATTTTTGAAAATTAGAGGTAGTTTTTACCCCTAAAACCCTTCAGCGCACTTCGGTTCGATATAGATTTTGATCCTTGGGCTATCACCTACCTTCTGTTAAAATTTCAACTTAATCCATGCAGGACGAAAAAATTGCGAAGTTTTAACTTTTTTCGAGCTTCATTTCCTAAACTATTATCGCTTCCTTTACGCAAACAACATTGTTGCGAGTCAGATAGTTGAACGATATTTTATACAATGTCTATACCCAGGTATGGATTTATTTTTGTCCAAGTTTTATATTGGTCCACTATTTCAAATGCAGTTTAAACAGATATATATTAAATTGTATGATCCGTTTTAAATTCGTTAAATCTGTATACCTAGTTTTGGCATAAATATTGATACAAAGTATTTAACTAAAAGTATTGAATTTTTTGAGTTGATTTGAAAAATTTTTAACTACAATGAAAATTCAGCTAAAAAAATGAAAAAAAAAATACGGCTCCAAAGTATTTTAGGCCATTCACTGATCGCTGCACGGACAACATTCAGACGACATTAGGCACATTGTTCACAACTTCTATCAGAGCCTGTTTAAATAACTCTAATTATGATGTCTTGTACAGACCATCCTCTCTAAAAATAGTCACAATAAGTAGTCGAGCAGATTAAAGCTTGGGCTGGTTGACGGATAATGTTTACCACTAATAAATTCGGATATATGATTTTGAAGACACTGCTGAGCTGTTTTCGCCTTATGTGCAGATACAGAGTCTTGGTGGGATATCCATGCTCTATTTTGGAAAATGTCTGGTTTAGAAGCTACACTACATTTGTTTAATAGTCTCGCTGATAATTTCTTCCACTGTGTTGTGGAAAGTGGAAATTGAAACGTCAATAAACTTACTTAAAACTTCAATTGTAGCTTACTTCCATTAAAATAGTAATTATTAATAAATTAAACAAATTTTGCTTGTAACTTGTAAAGTGAAAAATTCTTGTAGTAATTGATTTTATCAGACCTATATGAATCATATTCATCATCATTACGTAGCGATACAACCCTGAGTCGGTTTAGGCTGACTGTACAACTTTTTTTCAATTTGTTCGGTCTTCCATCAACCTAGGGTCAAATGGACTGTTCATTTTCCGGAGACCTGCTTAGATGTTATCTCTCCATCGCATTCTGGTATCCGAGTGGTCTTTTGCCTGTGGAAATTTTACCTCATATTTAACTCATATTAGTAGACGTATATTATATATTCATATCCGTCTGTAGCATGAGATCCGTCTTTAAAAAGACAACCACATGCAATGATGACCGTAAACTTCTCCCGTCAGTCTAGTAAGACCCTTGGTATATTGTATAGCATAGTAAATCATGGGAAAAATCAGGAAAAAAATTTATGATGTTATCCCGACATAGGTAAGTATTTTGCCTTATATTTTGTTTACTTTCAATAAAAAATATTTTATTAACTTACTGATGGTGATGTTTTTCCTCGGCAGAGTGCAGTAGGATCTGGTTGCCCATATTAAAAAGGAAATCAATAAAAAGAAAATACCGGTAATGAATAACATATTGAAGATTCATCATTTATGTTTTTCAAATAAAATACATATAAAATCAGAGTGGGGTGTCCATTGAGAATAAACTAAATATAAGGCAAAATTCTTACCATGTCGGCATAGTATCATTAGGTTTTTTTACTGTTTTTTCCTCATGATGTAACGAGTCCGTTACTTAAATAGCCACTTACCTTTTTGTCACTGGAATCTTTTAATTTAATTATAAATTAAATTCATCTTTGAAATATTCTAAAACTAAAAATTTAAATAACTCCAGTAAATTTTATTTTCTAAAGTTGGCATTAAATCCCGCCCTCTGTGTAAGATTCGGAAAGTACATCATCTTGACAGCTGTAGCACCGTCAGAGAGGCACTTGCTCGCTGGATCTGACCGAATAAACATCGATCAAAGTAGAGCGGCTGGGGTGCCATGTTCCCGAATTTGGTTTAAGTTTATTTTTTTTTGTGTGAAGAAGCTGTTATTTTAGAAGGAAACCCTTTGTTACTTTGTAGTTTTTTTGGTGAATATACTTTAAGTTGGATCACTCTCAGCCGGTAAGATAAATTTATAAATAAATTATATGGAAAAACCTGTCATGTTATCCGTCATTGTTAGCGAATTCAGATCTATTCTAATTCCGCCTCGATAGATATTTCACATATTTTATATATGTGAAATATCTCACTTTATTTTATTAATACCTAAATACATTACAAGTATTAGATTTTATAATTATCTCAAATTTTATTTCTTTCCAAGGATAAAAACAAACAATTATCTACTTCAATTTCATACCGTTTAAACCGGCTAATATTTCTTTTTTTCTATTCTATAAGATATACAGACCCTGCTTTCCGTAAAACCATCTATTTAATATATCCTATAAAAACATTGTCATACTATCCCAAGGTCATTATTTACTGAAAACCATTATGGTTTTTATTTCAATTTAAGGCCACCTGTTGACCTTTCTTGTAGTACTTTTCAAGGCTAATAAACCTTGTTTTGTTTTCCTACCTTTTTGTATCTGCAAAGGACATGAAGTAACACAACTGTTCCCTTTTTTTTAGCCTACTCCAGAAATCCAGTGACAAGTCAGGAAAGAAACCTTTCAGTTTGTTTTATTGGGTTATATTTATTGGGACAAAGGAAAAGAGAATTTTAAGTTTACGGGTTTAAGGAGAATATGATGGACTTGGTTTAAAAGTACCTCTATATATATAATCCAGGTTTGGAGTAACTTTACCCACCTGCCCTAGTTCTTCACCGGATCATCTCCGGGGAAACCTACAGAAACCGGCAGGAAGAACTTATTTTTATTTTTTTTATTTCCTATTCAAATATTTTTAATAACTTTCTACATCCTCTTCAAGGTTTAACTTTTGTTTCACTTTAATTTCAATATATATCATTAATAATAATTACATTCACTTTTTCATAAAATATTAATCATTGTAACTTAATTTAATTATTTATTGTCTACCAAGGGATGGGGTTTTAACTCTCCCTTGAATCTCTCTTTGTTAGGTTATCGTGTGCACACATATCCGGAGAGTTTCATTTGAAAATTTAAACATTTATTAAACGAAAACTAAATTATTAGTGAGTAGTAATTTTATATTTATTATTTATACATAATTATTGAGTATAACCTTTGTCAGAATTTAAAATTAAGAGGTATATTAGGGGGGAAATTGTTTTATAATTATATTCAGGGATTTTACTGTAAATATAGATAAGTTAATTGTACATAAGAGGTGGTGGGTCATAGATAAGCATTTAACATAGTCTGTACATAAGTTTTGGTAATTATTAAAGTTGTGGTTAAAAATTTAATATTTCAGTTAGTACCCAACTTTTTATATTTCAGCAATACAAGATATCTCGGAAGAAAACATTTAAATTCCTGGCGCTCAAACATTCAGTAGAGCAACTTTATCTTTCATCTGTTTATTTCTTGGTAGTTTCTAGTCATTAATTCTTATATCTTACGGTCTCTGTAGGGCATGCAAATTGGCCGAATCGCTCTTTGAGTGTCAAGTGGTCATTCTCCTGCATGGTCGCTAGCCAGCATTAATTTTATTATATTTTAAAATTCATATTTACCCTTTATTTATTTCTTTTACATAATTTATTTTTATCTAATCCCTTCCATCTTCTGTTATTCCACATATTAGTTCGTTGGTGTATCAAGGTACATTTTAGAGTTTACCCTATTGCTACACTGCACATTTTTGCTACACATTCCTCATTTTTGTTATATTTCCCTACTCTCACATTTTCTGTTACATTGTTTCACCAGAAACAAATCCCATTCTTGTTATATTGGCGCTCAGCAAATTTCTTGTTATAATGAGTTACTATGGAATCACTAAAGGGAGAATTTTACCGTCATCATTGCATGTGGTTGTCTTTTTAAAGACTGATCTTTTGCTATGATTATTTTTGATGGATATTCTCAAGTTAAAGTTGATTTCATGTAATCGAATAATGATCTTACAATAAAGTTGTGCCAGAAACACAACTTACCAATATTGGTAATATCATTTTAAAGTCGTCTACTTTAAAATGTATAATATATACTTGAACTGTCAATATGAATGAATCAGATAAATTAAATTATTAGAAAAAACTTTTTGTAACAACTAACAAAATTTGTTTAATCTATTAATGTTTTGTATTTTGAGAACGATTTCTGAAGTGGAAATCGAAACATCACAAATAAACTTATATTGTGGCTTATTTTCCAACGAAAATAGTAATTGCATTAAGATGCCACAAGAAAAGAGCTTCAGTATTAATTTATTTTATTTTGTATAAATATTTTAAAATCAAAATTAGCCAAATTGATCTAGTCATTTTCGAGTTATTTTTATTTTTATAATAAGTATATATGTATGTGTATTATGTACACTACTGTATTACCGACTTCGGGTTAGCTGTTAAATTCTCAACAAAAAAAAAACAATATTTGCTGAAAAATTTAACTTAACAAAATCTTTGTAGGAAATTTGAAAATAATATGCAGGTCTTTTCCAAAGAAATGTTAAACAATCTTGATTTTTCTAACCTACTATTAAAGAAAGTGTATTATACAAAAAATCAGAATAAACAACCTGTCGTTAATTTCAAACTTCCAAATTTGGAATTGTATATAGGACATTCGCTTTGCAGATGTACTGCACCTATTTTTGTACGATACATCAATGAAGTATAGGAAATTAAAAACTACAATGTAAATAAAAATATGAGTTAAATTAAAAACTCGGCAAATGATTAACTTGACTGAAAATGCTATTTAGTCATTGAAAAAACCTTACTTTTAATATTGTTAACAACAAATAAAATTTAATTTCCAACTTGCATCAACTGCAATATTTGCCTGCGGCGAATACTAACTTTCGTGTTCTGGAGATGGGCAACTTTACTCATTGTACAGTTTTTTATCAATTATAAAATTAGTTTTAAATTTATTTTATACATTTTCTCCCGTTGTAGAATTTTCCACTTCCCATTTCTATATAACTTCTTTTGTAAACATGTGGGCAATTTTATTTTTAATTTAATTTAATCTTTTGTTTAACAAATAGCTTTTGTTAAAAGTAATGTAAGTATTTTAAAATTTGAAATTAGCTTTTAAAACAGCACTGCATATTTTCACTAACATGCTATTGTATCCTAGATTTTAAAATACCATTTTTGCCAGTTTGTAAATCTAATCCAAATTAAGTTTGTTTATAATTAATAAATCCACACCCTTGGGTATAAATAAGGACTTTGTACCGGTAGTTGAATTTTCAAGATTAAGGTTACTTCATGCGAAAACAGGTACGTGTTCTTGGTAATAATAAATTTTCTCGGTTCCTTAATTATTAGGTAAAGTGTGCTATGGATAACCTAGTTATAAGCTAGAGATACGTGGTGTTAACTTGCTATTTGTTTGTTATTTAATCTAGTCAAATGAGACAGTTAAGTCAGGCATGATTCACAGTGCTAAAGTTTAGCAGAAGGTATAAAAATAAGCAAATATTGTTTCTGCTAAGGTGTTAAAGATCCGCATATACAGTGAGGGGAAAACTTTTGGAATACCTTCATTTTTTAAAATATGCTACCAAGAAATTTTAAATAGATATTTAGTACTGCTAGTCTTTTTACTAGTATAAAAAGCAATGATAAATTACAATATAAGGCATATAAATAATGAGAACTAAAAAGAACTACAAGGAAAAGTGTAGTTTTTAAAAATAAGTTTTTCTTAAGGTGCCTGTTGTAAAAACAACTTATTTAATATTGTAATTGTATTTAGTTGTTGTATCAGCTTGTGCACTCAGATCGTCACCTTCTCTCCGTCATAATCTGTCCTCACCCCGCCTTAAGGACTTAGCTTAGGACAAGAATAGTGCGAATTTGCCTCTCGGCAATTGAAGACAGGGTGTGTCGTCGATCTCGAAAAGTGCGTTATGCGTAAGTGAAAAGCGCGCTTGTAAACCCGGTGTTTTGTGTCAAACCGTAAACCGTTTTGTTTCTCTCTGTAACTGTATCTTTGTTACTGCCTTCTAGTACGTACAGTTAATAATATTTGTACAACTCTTTTTAGTCTAATCAGAATTCGATAATTTCAATGTTGAATCAGCCCTATAAGTTCATTATAAATAAATCGAAGGAAAAATACGTCTGTGTGTTTTATTGCTTCAGTGGTCCTTCATAAATATTTTGAAGCAATTAGGTGTTCATCTGCACCTCTCTTAAATGTGGAAAGTTTGGTAACAAATCTACCCTCTCCACCAGTGTCTCTCCGTAGGCCAATCATTCTGGATATAACGACTTTGTTGGTTGCTATACGGAATAGCTATGTTGAAGTCTTTCTACAGCGTGCTCTCAAGTTAGAAAGCCAGGATATTCTTCGTCGTTCTGGAACCCGTTTTCCTTGAATTTTACCTTGCAAAATACATTGGAGTCGCCCATATTTGCTTTGATTTCTCATTATATGTCCCAAGTACTGTAGCTTAGAGTCCTTCACGATGTTGACTAAATCCGTGGTTGTGTCCATCCTCCGCAATACTTCTTCATTGGTGACTTTGTTTGTCCATGCTATCTTCAAGATCCTTCTGTACAACTACAGCTCAAAAGCCTAACATTTTGATGAAGTTTCCTCCTTTAATGTCCTCGTTTCTACTCCGTACAGAAGAACTCGTTGCAAGCTTAAGGACCCTTATTTTTATTTCTAGTGAGGCATGGCCCTTTAATACAAAGCTCATAGGCAAGAATGCACTTTTTGTTATTCCGATACGACACTTAATCTCTTGGGTATTGTCCCACGACTCATTCATTCTGATTCTCAAGTATTTGTACTATGAGACACGTTGATTCCCATTGGTTTCACATACAGATTTTGTTCATCAGGTTTTGCAGCCCTTCTATGATACTGGAAAACACTATTCTGTCATCTGCATACCGCAAGTTATTAAGCTTGACTTCATTTATTGAGATGCCTTAATCAATATCTTTTAGTGCCTCTTCAAAAATGTGTTCGGAGTACAAATTGAATATCAATGCTAAAATTATGCAACCCTGTCTTACTTTTCTTAAGAATTTGACCTGATCTGTATATTTTCCATCTATTCGAAGCATCGCTGATTGATTTAAGAACAGGTTAGCTATTATTTTTAGTTCTCTTCTCTCAATCCCTGTTCTCTTCAGACTTCCATCATTTGTTCGTAACTGACTCTATCGAAAGCCTTTTCTAGTCAATCAGGCGTGCAAAAACATTACAGCTGACATCTCTATGTTTTTTGAAATAATATCAGCATGCTAAATTAAGTTTCCATCGTAACAACAGCATTCACAAATCAAAACTGATTGGACGCAATTTGTTCCTCGTATTTCCGATAAACTCTTTTGTGGATGACTTTTAAAAATAGCTTCAGCAGATGGCTCATTAGGCTTATGGTTCTATAGTCTTCACAAACTTTTGCTCTTGTTTTTTTGGGCGATGGTACGAACTCCGATTTGAGCCACCATACTGTTATTTTTCCTGCCTTGTATATTTTATTAAATATTTCAATTATTATTTTTATTTGTTCTGCATCTAATAGCTTCAGCAGTTCTGCAGGAATTTCATCAAAATAAGTTGGCTGGTGTTAAACTTATGTCAGTCTTTAAATTTTCTTACAAAGAATAGTTTATTGCAAAAAATTTCACCGTGCTTCGGAGGACATGTCAAGTTGTTGCCTTGGGCTAGTGTTTATCGACACTAGCTATTTAAATTAAGGTTTAGGATGCAATTAACATCAAAATATTCCTAAAGGGTCTCCTTGGCAAAAATGTCGATACATAATATAGGATATTATTATTCATTGCCATAAAATAAATTAATAGATAATAGCCCCATTAAGAGAAATACAAAAAAAAAGTATTAATTATGGTTAAATATGGTGACAAAACCAGAATATAACAATAAATATGTAAATCTTTTAATATAAGGTATCCTAACACGCCTATTACATAATCTACCGTAGTAAAATTGACAAGAACTTTAGTAAAACGACCCGTGAAACCTGCTGCACATAGTATTACACCAATAAATGATAATATAAATCTTGAATATGTTACCTATGTGAGTACATTTTTATTTAGGCAAAGAGGAATAATAATAAGACTTTAAGAATTACAATCAATGTATTCTAAAACCAACGACCGATTTCGCATACTACAATTTTCAATGCATCCGTAAGTCAATGGTACACGGCAAATTAAATGCTAAAATTACAATAACCAGTATTTGAGTGCTACCTGGCACAAAATATTTAACAATTATGTCAATATTATATGTGTGCAATTTCAATGTTGTATCAATTTAATTAAATAAATAGTTAAATACCTTTTACTTACATCCCGATACAAAGAATCGTAATAAATGTAAGAAAAGATATGCTCAACTGGAGACAAGTGATCATTGGTTTTACTGCACGTATTGTCAACTATTGGAAAGATTCTTGAGGGAAAGAGTAGAGTAAGTAACCAGTAGAGAAAAGGAATTATTGTTTTAATTGTTTGTTAAACAATAAGTATTATATTCCATCTTAAAAATTAATAAGCCACAAAACAAAGCAGATTCTTATCGTCCAGTGCCTCTAACCTTTATAATGTCTAAGCTTTTAAAAAAACTCATAAATAAACGTTAATTGTTTTGTCTGGAAGAAAATAACCGACTAATTAATGAACAATCTGGATTTCGTCCTTTAAGATCGATTACCGACAATTTAGAAGATATAATATAATATTATAATACCATATTAATAACCCATTCTACAACAACCAAAAATGTATTGCAACTTATTTTGATTTGCACAAAGCATTTAATATGGCTTGGCATTACAAGATAATTTCAACACTGGAATCATGGTAAAAGTCAGAGTAGAAGATTCAGTAAAAGTAAACTGTCTTCTATCTAATGTGAGATGGTATACCTAAGGCTCGGTAATCAGCCCGACGCTTTTCCTTATAGCTATTAATGATTAATGATAAATCAAATCTCTAGCGAGATTGTACGCATATGATCTTATAATATGCTTAAATGAAAACAATATACAGAGTATGGCCAAATTACTACAAGATCAACTCTATACTTAAACTCACTATAGCATATTCTCAAAGAGACCAAAACAGATAAAAGAAATACCTACTTTAAAATTTGGGGGTCGGACACTTGATTATAAATACAACCAAATATCTAGGTTTAATGTTTGATCAAACTTTAACCTAGAAGGACCACATCAAATATGTATCAGCTATATGTCAAAAAAGACTAAACCTCTTGAAATGTCTTTTTGGTACAAACTCGGGACCTAACGGTGGAACCCTACTCATATTATATAAAAATCTGATCCGCTCCAAGATCGATTATGCATGTCACGCTTACTCGTCTACTTCAATAACAATGACGCCCTTAGAATAATAAATGCATTTAGAACAACCCCTATCTTAAGTCTTCGGGGCGAATTCGGTGAACTACCATTAGATTTAAGAAGAAAGGAATTAATACTCTTTACAATATCACCAAACGATTCGCTGCTCGAAATATCCAGCACGCAAAAACCCACATTCCCTTTTACAGACGATACTGACAATTCATAAATCAATTACCTCAAAGTCCCCGAAATCTATCCTAGCAAGATGCCAACTTCCCCTCCTTGGCTAGTATCTTTTCCTCACATAAAGCTGGATCTATTATTAGAAAATAAGAAAGAAAGCAATCGTCATCTAACTAATTCTAAATATGAAACCTTGAGTACTTGGGACATGTGATGAGAGGGCAAAAATACGAATTATTACAACTTATTATGCAGGGCAAAATCCGAGGAAAGCGAAATGTGGGAAGACGAAGAATATCCTGGCTTAAGAACTTGAGGGAATGGTTTGAATGCAGTAGTGCAGAACTTTTTAGAGCGGCAGTCAACAGAGTCCGCATAGCCATGATGATTTCCAACCTTCGATAGAAGATGGAACTTAAAGAAGAAGATGAAACCTTAATTTCTCAATTTTCTTCCTTCAAATAGTTATTCACTTCTTCTTCTTCTTAAGGTACCGTGCATTTCTGCGTAGGCGTCCACTGTACATCGTCTTGTCAGGTGAGATGTTAAATAGTCAAGATTAAATAATTCTCTTTTTAGCAACATTGCGAAGCATTTCATAGTTGTGGATTCCTGTCCATTGTCGAATATTGCGCAGCCATGACATTTTTTTACGTCCCAGACCTCTCCTACCCTTTATCTTCCCTTCGAGCATCAGTTGCTGAAAAGTGTATCTTTCTCCTCGTAATATGTGCCCCAAGTATGCAGTCTTCTTACTGTTTACATAAATAAAAAGTTCTCTATCCTGTAAGCCCGCTCTTCTGAGTACTTTCTTATTTCTGACCCTGTCCGTCCATGATATTCTAAGCATTCGACGCAGGCACCACATTTCAAACACTTCAAGTTTGTTAATCAAGCTGGCCTTTAACGTCCATGCTTCCATTCCGTACAAGAGAACAGGCCACACGTAACATTTAAGCCTCTTGTATCGGAGGTTGAAGTCCAATTTGCCATCAGTCAGAAACTTACGAAGCCTCAAAAAAGCATTTTCTGGCTTGTTCAACTCTGCTCTTTATTTCGTTCTCGGGGTACCAACCCTCGTTCAGCAAACAACCCAAGTATTTAAATTGCCTGACCTGTTCAATTTCTTCTCCAGAGACATATATCTTTGCGTTGGGATAATCATTTCTACTTATAATCATTGTTTTTGTCTTCTTGATATTTATTTTTAAACCCCGAGCTTCACTTGCAAGAGTTATATCATTTAACAGGCATTGAAGATCTTTGATGTTATCTGCCACTACGGTTGTACCATAGGCATACCTGATGTTATTAATAAATATGCTGTTAACTTTAATACCTTTATAAGAGTCTGCCACTGCTTCCGTGAAGGCTTTTTCTACGTATAAATTGAACAGCATTGGAGACAGTATACAACCTTGCCTTACTTCTTTTTTAATGGAGAAATCTTCTGTTTCTTTAAAATTTTGAAGACGTACACATTCACAGATAGATCTAAAACAGAACGTTGTGCAGCATCTGCCTTTGTAACAGAGGAGAAATATAAACTAGCGGAGGCTAATACTATTTTAACAGGAGAACTTTTTGCAATATAGAAAGCTATATGTCACGTTACAAAATGTCCTGAAACTAACTTCTTAATAATTACTGACTCACTAAATTTTCTAGAAATCCTGTGGCAAACTCATTAGACAAGAATTGAACAACCTAAATCACAGAAACATTGCTTTCCTGTGGGTGCCATCTCATATTGGAATCACGGAAAAAGAATCTGGCGGATAAATATGCACGAGAACCCTTAGGGGACGCAACTATTTAGTTATATCCCAAAACTCCAGAGACAGATTTCAAATTATATTTACACAGTAACATAGTCAACATATGGAAGAGCAGATGGCACAAAAACCGGAAAAATTATTTGAAATACAACCAATATTTCAACCACGGTCTGATAGTTCCACCAATCGTTTTTCTCAGGTTATCATCACATGACTGCGGCTTGGTTCGTCGCCAACCGGAGTGTTATACTTCCGAGACCCCCGCTAACAGTAAAACACCTGCTAGTCGAGTACCCGTTACACAGTACGCAAAGATGTAAATTCGGAATGCCGGAGAATTTAAGAGAACTTCTTAAAGTGCGGTGCCAAAATGATTATCCAATATCTAAAAGCAATAAACTATTTATACAAAATTTAATTGTTACGCTATTCAATTATTGTTAATACTTTTTCAATTTTCGCTTATTAGTCTTACAGGCTGATGCGAGTTGGTAAATAAAACAAGTACTATATTGTATTATTAAATAATATCCATATTTTTCCGTATTGTTCTGAAGCTATTTTCTTGTGATATTAAAGGATAAAATAGTCTATTGAGGTTTCAATCTCCACTTCAAATTGTTCTCAAAATACAAACATTAATGAATTAAACAAATTTTGTTTTGTTACTTGGTGCAAAATTTAATAATATAATTTTATCTGACTCATTTATATTGACAATTCAGACATACACATTTTAAACAAGATGACTTTAAAGTTATATTGCCAATATTGCTTATCAAGACGTCATCACTAGTATGATACATATGCCAAAAAATCATATTCTAAAAATAAAAATCACCTGTTTAGAGATTTGTCTCTAAAATTGCTTATTCTCGAAAAAATTAATTTATTTCAAATAATAAAATTGTTGTCTTTTTTTTAATAAAACTACATCAGGAATCTTATGACTATTGCTATCTGAACATTCACTATGATCAATAAGCAATTAGTTCTATATATAAATATTACAAAAAACTTATCTAAGGTTATATTCAGCACTATTCCTTAGGCTCTAATACATTATAGTACTACTAGCTAACGTGTACACTTTAGCCGCACTTTACTCTGCTTTTTCACTTTCACTCACTTATAGCACTAAATCAAACGGCTTCCTTCTCTTTAGTGTTCTTATCTGGTTGGCGTTGTCTAGGAGTTTGATGGCCTCGACGTTCACGTGGTTGGAGAGCCTTTGTTCATGACTCTCGGCAAACTTACTTATTGTCTGGATAACTGTATCCATCTGGAGGTCTCGATGAAGATCACAGTTTCTAAAGTACCATGGAGCGTTAACGATGTTCCTTAATACTTATTCTGATATCGTTGTATATGTTGGATGTTGCTTTCTTTTGTACAGCCCCATAGCTGTATTCCGTATGTCCATATCGGTTTAAGGACTTGCTTATATAATCGCAATTTGTTGTAAATAGACAGAGTGGATTTTTCTCCCATCAACCAGTACATCTTTCTGAACTTAATTTCTAATTCCTCCTTTTTTTTTCTTAACATGTGCTTTCCAACGTAGCTTGGAATCTTACGTTATACCCAAATATTTTGCCGTATTTGCATAAGGTATTTGGTTTCTATTTATATGTACTGGGATATTTTGTTCTCTTTTGTTAGTAAAATTGTCATGAACAGATTTTGTTTCATTCAATTTGATACGCCATTGGCTGGTCCAGATGTTAATTTGTTCAACAGAGTTCTGTAGCATGGTAGCTGCATCCTCGTGGTTTTTTCCGACTGCTAGAATGCATGTGTCGTCTGCAAATGTCGCAATTGTGTTAGGTTCTAATGATGGAATATCGCTGGTATAGAGCAGGTATAGCACTGGCCCCAGGACACTTCCTTGTGGAACTCCAGCTTTAACTTCACTTAATTCTGAATATGCTTTCTCATATTTAACTCGAAAGTATCTGTCGGATATATATGATTCTAGTAGTTTAGAATATTGTTTTGGTAAGTAGCATCTCATTTTATGATATAGTCCGTCATGCCACACCTTGCCAAAAGCCTGCGCTATATCGAGGAAAATTGCGGAACAAACTTTTCCTTCTTCTAGAGCTTTTTCTATGATATCTGTTGTTCTATGCACCTGATCTATCGTTGAGTGGCTTGCTCTAAACCCAAACTGATAATTAGGAATTAGATTTTTTTCCTCTATAATCGGTTTTAGTCTCTTCAAGAGTAATTTTTCGTATAATTTAGACATGACAGGTAACAGTGAAATAGGCCTATATGAAGAAGCTTCTTGTGGAGGTTTTCTAGGTTTTAGTGTCATTATAATTTCTGCCACTTTTCATATCTTTGGTACGTACCTCAACCTAAAGGAAGCGTTTATAAGATGTGTTAATTTTATAATAGCTTTCCTTGGAAGTTGCTTTAACACTTCCCCAGTAATTAGATCAAATCCAGGAGCTTTCTTTGGATTTATATTTTCTTTTATTTCCAAATATACTTCTTTTGGAGTTACAAGGCTAATCTTCATTTCGTCTTGATCAGGGAGCTCCCAGTTTATTCTTTCTTGTTCTTCATTTGGTTGAAAAGTATTTTCTAGATGGTCAGCAAACCTGTTGGCCTTTTGTATATTGCTTCTTGCCCAGCTACCATTAGTATTTCTAATTGGTGGATACTGTAAGATTGGCCTTTTTAATCGTTTAGTAGCCTTCCACAAAGAGTAATCAGTAGCGCTATCATTTGATAGTTCACTTAGGTAAATGTTAACCGATTCGTTTTTAATTTTTTGTATTTCTCTTTTTAATTTTTGTGTGGCATTATTTAATCTAGTTTTATCACAATGGTGCTCTAGACTGGTGCCACTTGCGTCTTAGTTTTCTTTTTTCGGTTATCATTTCTCTGATTTCTTTCGGGTAGTTATTTCCTTTTATTCTTTCGACACTGTTCGTGCTGTTGTTCCAAGCAGCTTGTTGTATATTTTTATTGAGTAATTCTACTTCTGCTTCTAGTTAATTAATGGTCCTTAATGGTACTGAGAGGTAAATCTTCTCTTCAAGGTCTATCTGGAAACTTTTCCAATCAGTATTTTTGTTAACAAGTCTAGCGGGGCTTTCTTTTTTGATAACACTGTCACTGATTGTGAGAATAATTGGAGAATGGTCCGAGGTCATATCCAATGCCTCTTCTATCTCTATGTAATTTGTAGAAATATTTCTACAAATAGAAATATATATAAAAATAGAAACTACAAAGAAGTCGATAAGGTCTGGAATTTTATTTGTGTCAGTGTTGTCAACGTGAGTCATAATACTAGTGTATAGCATATAGTCAAATCTCACAATCTTAAGATTGTGATAATTGACTATCTCCATCTCCTATACACCAGCGAATTTATTCCTAATTTTACCACTCACTATATATCTGTAACGATAATAGGATTATTTAATAATTTACAAAATTTAATTCAAACACTGTTTGTATTACACTTCATCCTTTCATAAATATTGTGATTTCGAACATCCAAAATACTGATAGATACGCACTCCTATTCGGTCATTTTATGTGATTGTGAGTTATATAAACAACGATGTGGAACAGTGACACACGCGGCTAAAGTATATAAAATTTCGATGTCTGTATAAATTTTAACAACACAAAACACTTAACGTACAAAGGAGACTAAAAAAATTTAATAGCATAATATCGAAAATGTCAAGAACATATTTAATTTTTCTCTACAATAGGTGGTTGGGATACGGTCACGAGATACGTCCGAGAAAAATTAAATAAAGAGTATTTATATGAGCAGCAAGGAAATAGGTTTCTACGATCAAAAATAAACTAGACTTTGTACTTATAGAATAGTTCAATAATATATCTGAAGAATATATTCGAATGCCAACTCGTAGAATCATGAACAGAATGAAATACATAGTCCAAGATAGAGGGGAGTCAATATTAAAAAATTAGTTTATAGTTTTCTTTTTCAACTTTTTACAGTATCGTTTAATAATTGTTTATTGTGTCGTAGGTTTTATCACAACTAATAAATATGCAAACAAAACGCGACGGTTTGTTCAATAATTTATAGCTTTGACGCAATTCAAAATTGAATCAATAATCAATCAATAAATTGGAACAATACTTGCATACAGAATAGATAATTTTATGTAACATCTAAAATGTGTATTGAATCACTGTATCTTTAACATACATGTTAAAAATTTAAGTCTATTTTCAGGTGTAATGTGTATAAACCGAGGTATTGTCGGTAACAGACTTGCTTTGGCTGAAGAGATGTGAGGGTGGATTTTTGCAATATGAAAATTTAAATTTTAAGCATTGTGTGTGTTTCTGCATGAATTGTATGTGTTTTATGCAATATGTGTGTGAGTGTTCGTCTATTGTGCTTATGTATTGTGTGTTGCATCTTTTCATTGTACTCTGTGTGCATTATTCCAGGCATGTTTGCATGTCTATAATTTGTGGCTGTTTTTGATGTGTTTCATGCTCGTATATTTTTCCTACATAGAAATTGTGGCATTAATAGGGTACTTTATGGATATAATATTTTCATCTTTCTTATGTGATGTTAGGTTTGGTTTTGGATAGGATAGACCTGAGTGTATTGTTTGTTTTAAAAGTGGTTGTGATGTTGTACTTATTTCGTATCCTATCTAATTTTTCCGATAAGCCCTTTACATATGGTATTTTTTTGTTCCTTCTGATGGTTTCTGATAATTCCTTGTTTATAAATAACAATGGGTGGTCTTTTTTTGTCAACACCTTTGTGGGAAGATTTTTTCTTTCTAAAATGCCTTTTCATTAGGGCATGTATTTTTTCGGTTTCAAATACTGTATTGTGAACTATTGTTTTCCTTTTTCACTGTGAATTTTATTGATTCTTTTTTATTGTTGTTGTCCATCAGAAACTTATTGATTCTTCTGGTACCGTTCGCGTTATAAATAACTGATGTCACATATGTCATTCTAATTTCTAGGGCACTATTGCCAGTTAAACGAAAATATTATATCAAACCAGCTAAAAGCAGGGCTGTGCAACAGACCACCAGTTTTGAGTATACTAAAAACTAAAACATTATCGAGCATTCTCGATCAGACAGTCACATTAAATTTGTTTTAAACATGAATTCTAAAAAATTATCATATTAATTTTGTAATTTTTCATTTCATCATCTCAATTAAGTACCCATACATTGATTTTAGGTTTATTAAAATTTATGAAAATATTTCAATTCAAAAATAATGATAGATAATCAATCTAGACATAACTTTAAATTATTATCATAAAACATTACAGTGAGATATTAGATTGTAACTGTCAAGTTTTAAAAGCGTTTTTTCTCCCCGGATATTTTATAGTTTATAATACGTAGGATAAAGTATAATGTTAGTTTTTCACATTTATTGTTCTTGTAATAAATAATAATTTAATCTTAGTGGTTTGCCTGTTACTAAACTTATTGACACAAAATGAGGAGCAGACTGTCATATCGCACTTTGTCCATTTTAAAAATTTTTCAGGAAATGAGAAAAACTACTCGATTATTAATAAAGTTAAAAATTAAACACAAAATATGAAAAAATGTAATTTTTTATTATCAACTTACCCTATTTATAAGAAACAACAAGCTTTATTAGTTTTTTCAAAAAAAAAAAAAAAATTTAATGATGGACAAAACGCCATTTGATTGTCTTTGAAGGACAAAATGTGGTTTTATTTTCCCTAAGTGATTAAAATCAAAATATGAACTGAAAATTCGATTTTGTAAAGCAATATCTGTAGTAAAAAAAATCATTTGACATGTATGTCGTCCTCCAGAAGATAGCAGTATTCTTCTCCATCTTCACATTGATCGCAGGTCTGGTCCTTTTTCTATTACATTTTTACCATACTGATCTTTCAAAATTGGATCTAACCAAGTTAATTCTGGATCTAATGCCCATTCTTTGCCTGATAGACTAACTAAAAATTTTGATAAGCTATCCAGTTTTTTCTTCTTAACAGCATGCTTCGTTGGCAATTCCGGCAGTACTATGTCACTTAGTTTTTTCTTTGGTTGAATTAAACTTGAAAACTTTTTAAAATTGTCATCATTTCTGTATAAAACCTCTGTTTTATACAAGATTTTACTTTCTCCAGCAGTGTGTTTTCCTCGAGTTATGATTATTCTTTTGGCTTCACTGATACCTATAACTTTTTTGAGTGAAAGTGCTGCATGTTTTATGTCATACAAAGTCCAATCAGATCCCAGCTTGCGCACTTGTCCTTTCTTAGAATAGATTTATAATATTTTTCTGGTTACTTTATAAAAGCATGGGCACGTAAGTCTAGCTCAACTTGACCAAAAACTCGATCAGCTGGCATAAACGAATGGCCAAGAACGGGAAATGTCATCGTAAGTGTTTGAATAGTTTTTGGGGCATTATTCAAAAGCCACAAGGTGAGTGCATGTACCATGTGGGAATTTTTATTTTGACCCCCACATCCGTCCGAAAACAATCTTAAATGTTTATTATCTGGGTCAAAATCAGTCTTTTTTAGAAAGTCAGTCAACGCAGAACTTATTTCTACCACACCTCTTCCTGCTTTATGCTCAAGCCATGTATAAAAAACAGGAGTTTTTGTTAAAATATCTGTCACACAAAATGCATACAAAGCCAGTTGCTAAAAATAGAATGCTTCCGTAATAGGCGCTTTGGAAGATTTTGGACCTGTTGAAGATCAAAGCAATATGTCACGCTATCAGCAGATTCCTCTTTCATTGATTTAAAAAACTGCTTTGCTCGCGTCTTATGAATAGTTAAATCCATTTTTAATTTTAATCTTTGCTCTTCATCCTTGGTGGTATTTATCTCAGTGTTTGTTCTAATGCAAAAGCCACAAACATCAGTAGCTGGACTTCCAAAGGCTAAAACAAACGGGCAACTTAGTAAAAAATAAAAAAACATTTTTTTAATAATATCTACCTATATTAAACTTATTGCTGAAAATTCGACTAAAGTACTTGTAGTTTGTTTGGAGTGAATTATTTGGAATCTGATCATTATACATCTCCCACAGCTTTTTTATGTTTAACTCAGATGACAAATAGATTCTTCTTGACTTGCCTCTACCATAGTGGCTTTCATGGCCCTTCAAAGACGAAATAAATTTCATGACACTTCCTAATTTAAGCGCATTTTTCTTGGACTTTCTGTCTCCACCACGATTGTCTTTTATACTAGTGCCAAGCATCTTTTTTCTCACTATCGTATGAATTCTTCTTGGACCAGATTAAAAATAGAGGAAAATAATTTTTGGCAAACAAAGATTTTCTTGCTATTATGCCAAACCTAAAAAATACTCAATCAGAGACCTTACAAAGTGTAATCGAAAAATAAATATGTACTGATGCTAAAGCTTGGTTTATTTAAATAAAAACTTACATAAATTCTGTGTGAAAATCATGTGATTTACCATTCTTTCTCTTCCTTTGCCTTTTTATTTCCTTAATATTCATCATCTGTGCTAATTTGTTATCCTGAGCATTTTTGTTCTTTTCTTCATTATCATAGAAATTTTGTCTAATAATTTTTATGTCGGCCAACAAAAGATCTGTACATGCAAATTTTTTGATTTGTGAACACAATTATTTTTAAAATTCAATAACTCTGGATCTAAATCTGAATATCTAAAACAGATTAAACCACAAAAACACAACATAACCTGTAGTTTACCTTATTTCTCTCTTACGTTCTTTTGCCGTAGTATTTAGTTTTCTTTTTCTCGTTCCTCTATTTGTATCACCTACAATATGCTCACCTTTACTCATTTTAATACTATTATCACCTATTACTATTATAAAAACAACCTATTAAGCACGAATAATATCAGATACTGTTGATTCTTAAATCAACGTCTCAGAGCAAAATAAAGTCGTTAAATAGTAAAAAACCAATGCAAGCAACTAGACAAAATGCGTTTTGTTTGTCTAAGTGATTTTTGAAGCCAAAAATATACGTGAAATATTACGTTTAGAATATACAGGAGTATGTAAATTAATAAATGATGTTTTGACTAATCCAACGCCACCTCTAAGTCAAAAAGTGAAAATATGGACAAAGTGCGATTTGAAAGTCTGCTCCTCAAATACAGTTCGTGTTCGGTGTAGGTAAAGATAGTGCTACTCCTGACTATGGAGATGCGCGAAGGCGGAGTCAAAATTCAGGTAAAGGCAGAAAGGTTCTATTGTAAGTGGAATTATACAGTGCATAGTACAGTGCGTTTCGCATGAAAGTGGGGACTAAACCAAATTTCGTCTACTGTGCCGTGGTCAGGAGTGCTTGCACTTCTAATTGAAGTATAAAATTACAGCAGATGCATTCCAATGTTCCCTGTGCCAATAACCTAGGTTTAAAGATCCTTTAAACATTTTGGATATTAGCTCTACCTTATTAATTCTGTTATCTGTGATGACAACAACGAATTGATTCACGAACCATTGTGTCCAGTCTAAACACAGGTTTACATTGGAAAAAACTTTGCCAGTTTTATATGACGGGAAGTTTACATGAAGTCAATGAAGAACACATTATACAGTATGATGCAAGTGTATGAAATAAATTCATTATTTCAGAAACAGACGACTTTTAAAAAAATCTTAGAACACGTAAATTTTAATTTTTGAATGGTCATCAACTGCTATATATGTGTTGGACATTACGTCATCAGTGTGGATGTAATGACGTAATCAACGATTTTTTAAATACAAACCGAGGTCACGCGACAGATCATTTGAAAGGTCTCTTTATCGCCTTTGCAACGATGTAATAATTTGGATATTTATTTCTACAGGGTCAACCAAAACTGTTGGTTTATTAATACAATTAACTTCAATAAATGTTTACTTAAATACAATAAAAATTTTAACAAATGTTCAAATTGATAACCTTCAGCAATAATACAATGTGAAAGATGGACAATAATTTCTTTCCTAACGTTTTCGATGATTTCAGGTGTTATTTGTGCAATTTCCGTTCTGATGAGCTCCTTCAACTCTTCTACATTATTCTGTCGATTTTGATATACTCTGCTCGTAAATATCTCCACAAAAAAGTCTAGCGGAGTTAAATCTGGAAACCTTGGTGGCCATTCGATGGGACCCCTTGTATATATCCACCTACCTGGGAAAACGTTATTAAGGTAATTTTGTACCTCAACGCCGTAGTGTGGAAGAGCCCCATCATGTTTGTAGCACTCAAAATCATTTCTATTTGGAAACAGCAGATTCACCTATGGCTACAGATAATCCTGAAGAAATTCTAGATAACGAGAAGCAGTTAAGTTGTCCACAAAAGTATGGCACTACAACTTGATTCTTTACAATGTCGGCCCAAACATTCACCTTCTCGGGATATTGTGTCCTACACTCTTTCATCCAATGTGGATTTTCACTTGCCCAGTATCAATATGTCTGGCGATTTACGTGACCTTCTTCTTCTTCAAGTGCCGTCTCCATCAATGGAGGTTAGTGGTTATGGTGGCAAACGTTTGTCTATCTTCAGCTGCTCTTAAGAGTTCCTCAAATCCAAGTCCTGTCCAGTTTCTGATATTACGTAACCAGGACAATTTTTTTCTTCCAATTCCTCGCTTCCAATTTTTTTCTTCCAATTCCTCCAATTTACGTGACCGTTCAGCATTAATGACGCTTCGTCAGAAAAAAGAAGATTCTTCTATCAAAGTCATCTTCTAATAGCTCATGGACCAAATATACTTTGTATGGATGCCACTTTTTTTACTTACTGTTTATTGGGTAATTGGTTCGCGATTGGGGTATTTAGCACTAAATAAATTACGAACTTCTGCTTGATTCCTCACGCAATCTCCATAACTAATCATGATTAAAATCTCGATTCGTTCTGGTTCTGTTAGTTTTATTTTTGTAAATGCTGTTATTAATGTCAACAACTTCGACAAAACTCGAAGAGTAAAAATTTGACGTCTATTATTTGACAGATTCACAGATCATTTACAAATAAAGACGAGTCAATGACAATATTGATTTAAATATTTTTGAAAAATAACTTATGAATACTTAATACAATAATTAATTTCCGGTTATAATGTAGCATTGTTTGTTATCAATGTATTTTTTTTCGGAACCAGCAAAAAACACTATTTTGTTTTATTCCCAGTGGCGTTTTTAGTGTATTTTAGTTCAGTGAATGAATATTTATTGTAATTACATGTTACTTAACGAAGTTCATAATCTTGGTGAACCCTGTAGAAATAAATATTCAAGTGAATACATCGTTGCAAAGACGATAAGGATACCTTTCAAATGGGTTGTCGCGTACCTTCGGTTTGTATTTAGAAAAATCGTCGATTACGTCATTAGGCCGACAATGATGACGTAATGTCCAACACACATATATACAGGGTGGTCCTTAAGTAATTTTACAAAAATAAACCGTAGATTCTATACCTTAAACTATTACGATTTAAGCCAAATTTCTTTAATAAAATGTTCATATTTAGAAAGATGCAGGGTGTTAAAGAGGAAATTTAAAATTTTATTTTTCGCTTTAGCTTTCATGTTTGTGAACATTTATGTCTAAAAACTTACAACTGGGTACTATTAAATATCAGGAATTATAATTTGATGCATACTTTGATGTAGCTGATAGAAGGTGCCATATATACCACATATGTGGCATACATTTGCACTTAACTTTTTTGCTGTTCCAGTTATCGGTATTTTTAATAAAAAATAATAAAGATACATTATGTTAATAAAAAAAAGGTATACTTGTTAATAACTTCAAAACTAAACAGTTTTCGAGATAAACGCATTTTACAAATCAACTGCATACTTCTGATTTAACGCAATTATAGCTAATTGATTTTGACAAGAGCTATGACCTTGTAAATAACAGGCAAACTTGTGTACTAAATCGGTATGACTCATAGCTCTTGTCAAAATCCATTACCTTTACTCCAGGTAACGAAAGAAAATTAGAAAAAAACAATACTTCTGAATTTTGATATAAAATACCTTTAATAAAGTTATTAGCTAACGAAATATTTAATAAAATAAATATATCAGCAGGATAATTAATAATAGGATTTGACAAAATAACCAGATATTTGGATTTTTTTTTATTTAAACGTAGAGAACCCACATCAATCACCAAGGGTTATTAGTGGGGGGACATACACAGTAGTACAGTTTGATAAATTAAAGTTTATTATAGATGTTTATGTCTTTTAGAAACTGCAATAAATCCGAGATATTTGTCGTAAGTGCACTTCTCAGGTTTCCACTAATTCCTCGGCATGTTCTCTGAGATTGGAACTGCGGATAGTCGACTATCAGATGCTTCACGGTAAGTTGAGTAGAGCAGTAGGTACAAATCGGAGCTGGTTCTTTATTTAGAAGGTGTTGGTGTGGGGATATTTAGTAATTTATGGAACATTTTTGATTCTGATGGATTTTAATGCCAATTGATCAACTTCCTCCTTGCTTTTAATGCCAATGTGTAAAGGTATCCAGATAAATGTAACCTTTTTATTTATATGGTGTAGTGCATTAAGTTCATTTCTTATATTTTGTGCAATAGGATGGCTAGGAAAAAGTTGATTGGTTCCATGAAATGCGCTGAGTGAATCTGTGATGATTAAAGTATAATTTTCAGTCGTTGAAGAGGAGTTTTTGATAGCTTTTAATATCGCTTTTATTTCGATTTTACATCAAACATTTTACGTTTTATGATAAATTAAAGTCATAATCAAAACATTTTATTTACAAACCAAAATAAGAAATAGTGAAACTAAATGACATTAAACTTTTCGTCAAAATAAGTGTTCGATATGTTCACCAATTTCTTTACCACGTTATGCATTTTAAACACGAATTTTAAATAAACATATGATTTGGAACCATTGGTAATTATTTTTGACGGACATGCGAATTATCTTGTAATTTAAATGGTTAGATTTATTTACATTTTTCATAAAATCATTTTATTGATATATTGTAATAATTGTCATCAAACTTAAGGCTTAATATGTGGTTTTATGCAAGAGGGTACATCACCACACTATCGAGAAAGGGCTCTGAGAACATACTTAAATACAACTTTCCTGAACATTGGATTGTTCGTGGTAGTCATAATCCTTCATCTTGTGGTGAGATAATAATATAATTATTTAATTCATAAAAATCTCAAATTAATACTTATCATGAAACTTCATCATCATAATACTTATAATAAATACTGCAGCAGTTTCTTTAGAAACAATGATGCTATTTAATATGAGACGATATTTTATGGAATGTAAAGAAAATGGTGGACATATTAAACACTTACTTTGATAAAAAGTTAAATGTTATTTAGTTTAACTATTTTTTAATTTGGTTTGTAAATAAAATGTTCTGATTACGACTTTATTATAAAACGTAAAATGTTTGATGTAAAATCATATTAATCTGTTATTTTGTGAAATCCTGTTATGAAAAGTCCTGCTGATATATTTATTTTATTTATTATTTCGTTAAATATTAACTTTATTAAATGTATTTTATAAAAAAACTTAAAAGTATTGATGTTTTTATCGATTTTTCTTTCGTTGCCTGGAGTAATTGCGGTAAATCAGAATAATGCAGTTAATTTGTAATATGCGTTTATCAGATACATCAAAGTATGTATCAAATTATAATTGCTAATATTTAATAGTATCCAGTTGTAAATTTTTATACATAAATGTTCACAAACAAGAAAGTTGTAGCGAAAAATTAAATTTTAAATTTCCACTTTTTGATGGTCCTTCAAAAATTAAAATTGACATGTTTTTTTTTTAAATCGTATGTTTCTGAAATAATGAATTTATTCCTTACATTTGCATCCTACTGTATAAATATTTATACCATGCTATGGATTGTTTGTCTTATTTATTTACTATGTAAGGATGAGCCACGCCTAATTGAAAAGTTGAAAATTGAAAATATTTAGTAGCTCTATATTTATAGTAGCTCTATGATAGCTGATACATATATAGTTTGGTTTTATTGGTATATTTGGTATATTTAACTTATAATTTGGTTTTGGCGAACTAAAGTTTTTTTAATATGTACGAGTATAACGTAGATATGTTCGTAATTACATACATATATACAGATTTACAATTCTACCTTATTTTCTATAATTAGGTCCACAATGGATTTTCGTGGGTACCGGTATCATTTTTTTATTGTTCTTAAGCTAACTTTACAATCTAACAATTTAGTCTTGAATTAATTTTAAACTTAAATTAAAAAGATATTTAAAATGTTCGAGTACTGCTGATAAGCTAAATGACAAACAAACGGCATTACGCCTACGAACGCTGATGTTTACTTCTTAAAAATGGAAAATATCAATTGCCTAAAATTTGTCTTGTAAAACTGTTCGTCATAACAGTCAGTAGTGCAAAAACGCAGTGTTCCAGAAATGAACATATTGTTTTAAAATATAAAATAAAAATATAATTCTTTAGACTATTCTTAGTGTAGAATGACTAGAACAGTCACTTGATTAAGCTTGTTCGCGACACCTGACTGACTGGTGTCTGACCCTTTTAAATATTTTTCACACCTTAATAAAATAGGGGTAATCTTCCCGTTCAGGCATCATGTAGTTTTTATCAGTTCAAGTTCATACATTGCCATCGAGTAGTTAAAAACTCTCAATTCACGTATTTAAATACTTTTCTTCGCCGAAATCTGGCATTTTCTCATACCGGTGTTTATTTTACGTGTTATAAAGAAAGAGTATCCATTTACAAGCCCTTTGAAGTAAGACTTGGAATCCAAAGATTTCCAACCCTCTAATATAGGTAGCCAATTACAAGGCTCCCTTACGCAGTATCTCTTAGAAATATTGTGTGGGCATGCGCAGTTGCACAATCTGTCTTGTATAGAATTAAAATTGCATAATGTAAAGTCGAGTTAGGACAATGGCCATACTAACGCTTCTGTATAGTTGCGAAATGCGAGTAATAAAACAGAAAGACATGTCACGAATCCAGACGTGGTTTTTAGAAATGAAATTTCTAAGAAGTATTAAGGAATGTACAAAATTAGATCAAATAAGAAACAATGAAATTTCGGAAAGAAATAGGATATTTCCAATAGAAGAAAAAATCCACCACTACCATAACAACTGGTACTCCCATGTTAATAGAATGAGTGAAGATCGCCTTACAAAAATAACAATAAAATACTACCCACGGGGAAGGCGCAACCCTTCTAGCCCCCGGAAAATATTGCTAGTTAAGCTGAGACAGGTCATAAGGCCTGGCATAATTCGTGAGAAAGATGACGACGATCACGAGATTTAATTTATTATTTTAGTAACATTTAATATTTTGTTAATGTTAACTATAAAGTTTTATATATTTTATGTACCATAAATATCTAATAAAATACTTAAGACATAGTGGCTCTGACCACTTGTCTGTCTCTATATATATTCTCCAGTGTAAAAAAGAAACATCGTATTTGCAATTTTATATGGAGCGGAAGGTCAAGAAAGACATCCTGAAGTTATGAGGAAAAAGAGAATAAGTAATGAAATGACGCAAAATAGGGCATTTCGGAGAAAGAGAATTGATGCGGTTGACCCTGTTGTAGAAAAAAGCATCATACCATTTCAAGAAAATCGTTATTCTGGTACAAATAAAAGTCCTTATTTAAGGGAGAGTAACAGAATATAGTGGTGACAGTTTGGTTAGTAAAATTATTGAATAGGTCATTTAATATAATTAAAGGTCTAAAAATATTACGTACAATAAGTACAATAAAGCAGCTAAAAGTTATAAAAAATGTTTAATTTAGGTAAAAATAAATAAAAATTAAAAACATGTGTTGATAAAATTTGAATGGACAAATAATAAGTATGTGTAGAATCTCAAATCAAGTGTCAAGAAGTCAAGGAATGCAAGTATACTTTTTGTAGTTTTGAAAAATTAAGGTTTGAAGTTTCACATCTTTTCTTGTTTGGTCTTTTACCTTTAAGAACTTTTATTGAATAACAAACTTAACAAACTTATAACAAATTTAAATAAACTTTACATTTTGTACACTTTTTTAGATTCAGAAACGGGAGTTGTACGCTTCGAAGCCAATAGTTTAAATTTACTTCATTGTTTATTCTTCTTCTTCTTTTTCGACCTTTTCTCATTATGCGTTCGCTCTTTTCGTCCTACACAAAACTTTATTTTCCCTGTTGCCTTCTTTGAGGTCTCCATCTATCACAACAATTCCTTTGTAAATTGTTCATCCTGTAACATCTTTCTCTTCATCTTCTTCTGGGTGGATCCTAGTCCAATATTATTTTCGGTCTATTATGCTTTAGCATTCTTTGTACATGTCTGTACCACTGCAAGGTTCTGTTTTCCAACTTTTTGTAATTGAGCATTCTACTTCCATTCTGTTCCATATTTCCTCAGTTCTTATTCTATTGACTCTGGTGATTTGAAGACATCTTCCCATAAAGTCCAGTTCAACTTTTTTTGTTTTATTTCATATTGATGTTGTCATTGGCCATACTTTCGCTCCATTTTCGTCACTAAGCTGTGAAAAATCCTTTTTTTTTCTTTCATTAGAGTGGTCCATGGAGTGCTTTCGTGGCTTTTTTCCCGTGCTATTGTCATTTTTATATCTTTGATAATATAAAAGGCAAATATCGAGCACAGTATTAATTTAATCCTGCTCAAGTACTTTCGATCCCTAGATTATCCTCAGGGGCATTTCGTCAATTGCGGCATTCTGTCTCCGGCTTCTACACAATGTAGCTTCGCCTATTTTCAAAATTTTTAAAGTGTTTGTTTGTCCTTGTGTAGTGTATTATAATGTTCCATATTATGTTTATGACATTTTACTCTTATCGGATAGGCCGCAATTGACGAAATGTCCCTAAGGATGATCTATGGATCGAAAGTACTTGGGCAAGATTAAATTAATACTGTGCTCGATATTTGCCTTTTATATTATCAAAGTTCATTTATTCGAGTATTCAACCTTATATCAATTTTTATATCTTTCATACAAGTATCATCTCGGCTCATCATTGACCCTAAATACTTAAAAGCCTTACAACTCTTAATAATCTTTTCTTCTAAACTTAAGTTCCCTGTTTGAGACCTTTTGTTGCGGTGATTGTATTTGTTAGTTTATTGCCACTTTTTTTGCAGCTCTGTTTTTTATGTAGTTTTTGTGTTATATTCATCCAATTCTCTCTAACGTGTATTTTTATTATTGCTTTCCATAGTTGTTTACTGATAACGCTCTCATATTCTTTCTTCCAGTCGATAAAAGTCATATGTGTGTTAATATTTTTCTCTTTGTTCTTTTGTATCAACTGTTTCATGATGAATATATTATCTATACACGATCTGGTTTTTCGGAATCCGACTTGTTCTTTGCCATAATGTCCATGTGTTGTTCTATTTTTTCTTTTATTGCTGTGCAAAAGATTCTTGAAGGCAATACACCGATCCCTCTACAGTTATTTGGCGACCTTTTGTTACCTTTTTCGAAAATGGGGGACATGAATGATAGAATAGATTTCAGTCTTCTGGAATATTCTCCCGTGCTTCGATTTGCTTGAATAATACTCGTATGAATAATATGATCCTTGCACCTTCATATTTCAGCAGTTCCTTTTTATGGAGTTTCCTAGTGTTATACCCCTTCGTATTGTCTATGTCTCTGAGTTGTACTTGAAATTTTCTCCGAAGATTACGTTTCAAGCAATAACTTTCCAAGGGAATATCATTTTGTATGTTGTTGTTAGCAAAAAATGTATAGATTTATATGTAAGTATAATAAAGTTACGGTGTCTTTAGAGTATAATTGAAGAAAACAAAAGATCTCAAAACTTTGATCTGTCATTCCAAGGACTATAAATTTTGAACTGGTTTTAGCAACCAATTCCTATCAATGTTCAGCTACAAAAATTTTTCTTTCAGTTTTTTTTCTTTATCTGAATGGGACCAAAAGTATTGGCGTATTCATAAAAATAATGATTCAATAATATGATTGGGCGCTTCAGTGTCCGAATTTTAATTTGTTTACAAAATTTTATTTTTGTTTTATTTCGATGTATACGGATTTACAGGATTTATGGATGCAGAAGAATTTAAAACAAAATACATAATATACTCTTTTTCTTTATGATTTTTAAATTATTAGAAAATTGCCGTTACATATAAGTAACGCTAGGAAGCAGAGCAAAAATATTTAAAATATTCTCTTAGTTAAATTTAAAAATAACAAACAAATACAAAGTTGTATAAATGAAAAAACATTATCAAATTATTGTAGATGAAAATCTATGTTGCACTTGATGCAATCTCCCACATTGCACTTGCAACACATGCTACGTACATCAGGAGTATAGGTCAGGAGATGATTAATCTTATCCTGTCTTATACCTCCGAGTACTTTGGACGAAGATGGCATAACTGCACCTTCGTTTCGGCAACATATTTCGTAATATACGATGTTGCTAGATGCCTTCTAAATTTTAGTTGTGGGATAGGATTTTGGAATCTGTTATAAAAATGCCAAGAATTTTGAATAGGTATGTCCAGCATCCATGTAAAGAGACACCAGCATCATTTTTTAGAGCAAATTCCTATTCGGTATCTAGCTACATTTTGGTCCATAAGCCAAAAACGAACAAACGAACGAAAATGATTCCATTTTGGCGATCTAATACAGATAAACCCTCGCATCTTGAATGTGTTTTCAATGCTTTTTTGTCTGGCAATGGAATATCTCAAAGTAATTACTATTTTTTATGGAATTAAGCTACAATTAAAGTTTAAAATTCATTGTCGTTTCAATTTCCAATTTCGAACTAGTTCTCAAAATACAAACATTAATTAATTTTGTTTTTTGTTACTTGGTGAAAAAATTCTCTAATAATAATTTAGTCTTATCTGACTTATTTATATTGACAATACCGACAAATATTATACATTTTAAAGTAGACGACTTTAAAATGATATTGCAAATATTGCTGAATTGCGTTACTATGACAACTTTATTGTAAGATAGTTCATTCGATTACATGAAATCAACTTTACCTTAAGAATATCCGTCAGAAGAAATCATAGCATGTAATTCATCCTTAAAAAGACAACCATATACCATGCTGACAGTAAAATTCTCCTCTTGGTGATTCCATAGTAAATCATGAGGAAAAAACCACGAACAAAACCTCATAATACTAGGCCGACATGGTAAGTTTTTGGTCTTAGATTTAGTTCTCTCAATAAACTTCTTTGATTTTTCTCTTCTTACCATCTGTTTCTTTTAGGACTATACGTGAATTGTACCATTAAATCCTATGGTTATTTTTCTCTGCGTGTTTATATATTTAATATCTATCAACTTCTCTGTTTTTATTATAAGATTGATGTTCACTTATTCTAACACTTAATGGCCTTGATGTTTTACCTAAACAAATCTGATCGCATTCACAAGGTATTTTATAAATACAATTCTTTGATCTTTTTTGTTCATTATTAGGTTTAGTTTGTTTCAGTGTTGTTGAAATATAAAATTTATTTTCTATATTTTTAAGTTTTTCTGATAATCCTTTTATGTATTGTTGAAAATTCCTAATTGATAAACGTTAAAGGATAATAATTTTTTAATAAAACAGATTTTCACAAATGTGTTTAAAACAAAATAACAAATTTTCGTTGGAACATGTAATTTTGGCTCTATCGTAAAACAAATAATGATTCCCTTTTTAATATTGATATTATGATTTGATTCTTAATTTAGATATCTGTTCGTGCGTGTTGGTTTTATATACATCCGAGTCTCATATCCAGTATTGTTCTTAGATATTAAAATATCCAGAACAGGTAGTATGTTATTATATTCCTTTTCCACGGTGAATGTTATTGTCTCTCCTTTATTGTTTATATCATTCAGGAATATTGTTCTGAAGCTATTTTTCTTGTGGCATTGTAAATTAATTATTATTTATAACTGGGAATAAGTCACAATTAAAGATAAAAATACGTTTATTGACGTTTCAATTTCCAATTCGGAAATCGTTCTCAAAATACAAACAGTAAATTTTTTTTTTAATTTTAATCAAAATAAAAATAAAAAAAAAAAAAACAAAATTTGTTTAATTTACTGTTTTTTTATCAAAAAAAAAAATTTGTTTAATTTACTGTTTGTATTTTGAGAACGATTTCCGAATTGAAAATTGAAACGTCAATAAACGTATTTTTATCTTTAATTGTGACTTATTCCCAGTTATAAATAATAATTAATCATTCAGGAATGTGTCCAACAACTCTGATCCATGAGGCAATATTGAGAACATGTCATCTACATATCTCCACCATACTGTGAAGTTTATTATGAGTTTATTCCCGTAGTTGAACATAAAACTGTCAGAATAACGAATAAACAACCACGAAGTCTTGTTAACATTATATGTACGGGATATGATGTTAATTGGTGTGTAATGACCATAATTCATATAAACAATTAAGCTGTCGTTGATATAATTAAAATCATATAAAATAAAAAATTATCTTTTGTAAATAATATTCATTTAATTACAATAATTTTCTCTACTTTTCATCTCTTCTGACCAATAGGTACTTCTGGTCAGTAACGTTAGAAAACACACATTTTAATTAATTTTATGTGAAAAGGAAAATACAGATACAACCCTGAATCGTGCTTGTGCTCGTCGTGGCATCGGCGCGCTTCTATCATCCATAAGAAATCTTCTTTTTCTTCTTATGGTGCCCTATCCAATTAGTGGATGTTAGCGATAATTTTGGCATACTTCTCTCGATCTTGTGTGGCTCTAAAGAGTGCATGGGCATTGAGGTTGGTCCAATCCCTTATGTTTTTAAGCCATGAGTATTTCTTTCTTCCGATTCCCGTTTTCCTTCTATCTTCCCTTCCATACTAAGCTTTAAGAATTGGTACTTGTAATTTCGAAATATGTGACCCAGATAAGCAGTTTTTCTTCTTTTTATTATTGGCAGCAATTCTTGTTCTCTGCCCATTCGATTTAATACTTCGACATTTGTTGTGTGATCTGTCCAGAGAATTCTAAGTAGTCTTCTAAATACCCACAGTTCAAAGGCCTCTAATCAGTTCATCACATTGGCCGTTATGGTCCAGGTTTCTGCACCATATAGCAGTATGGAGTAAATGTAACATTTTACAAAGCGATATCGAAGCGTTAAGTTAAGGCTGCTGTTGCTTAGCAAGGTTCTCATATTAGTAAATGCTGTTCTGGCTTGCTCAATCCTGCTACGTACCTCTATGTCTGGATCTAAATCTTCAGTTATCCAACTACCGAGATATCTGAACTTAGGGACCTTTTAGATGTTCATATTGTTAACTCTTATATTTAGTGGCATATTTCGTGTTCTACTAACCACCATTATCTTCGTCTTGTCTACATTAATCTTTAAGCCCAGTCGTTCTCCTCCAGTGTTTATTTTATCTATTAGTCGTTGTAGCGCTTCTTGGCTATCAGTTATTATGACTGTATCATCAGCAAAGCGAAGATTACTAATAGTCTGTCCGTTGATTTTGATTTCGCCTTCAGTGTCACTTAAGTCTCTATCGAAAATCGTTTCAAAGTAAAGATTAAAAAGAATCATTCAGAATTTCAAAAATTCTGAATGATTATCACAATCTTTCTGGTAATCTATAAAGCATAGGAAGACATATTTTTGCTGATCTCTGCATTTCTGAAGTAGGACAGTTAAGCTATAAAGTGCCTCTCTTGTACCAAATCCTTGTCTGAAACCGAACTGTGTGGGGCTAATGTCTCTTTCACATCAGTTGTATATTCTTGTGTGAATTATCTCTAAGAAGAGTTTTAGGACCTGGCTCAATAAGCTGATCATTCGGAACTGGTTGCAACTATTAGCGTTTGGCTTTTTTGGGATTGGTATAAAGGTTGATTGAAGCCAATAGTGTGGTATTTGACCATAAATGTCATTAAAAAGATCTACCAAGGCGTCTATATTGACTTCACTCAACATTGTTAGAACCTTCACGTATATGTCGTCTGGGACTTGTGCTTTTCCCCATTTGCTCTGTTTGATTGCCCTTATAACTTCTGACTTCAATATTTTGGGGGAGGGTTCACTTTTATATTTACTTTCAGAGTTTCTTCTAGTACTATCTGAGTATAGTTGTTGTGTGTAATTTCTCCAATATTGAAGTAGATCCTTGGGATCAGTAATAAATTAATTGCCCTTCACAATATTGTTAAAACTGCAAGGTTTTGTATGACCTGTCACTTCTTTCTTAAAGAAAGAAGATTTAAGAAGACTCAATTAAAACTGGATAAGAGCGGCGCAAGATAGACGGGGTTGGAAACAGGAGGAAGAGGCCTATGTTCAGCAGTGGACTCGTGAGGCTGGATGATGATGATGATGCCACTTCTTTAACGAGTTTATGTACACACAAACATAACACAAACACAATAAAATTACACATTAAAAATATACAGGGTGATTAATGTATTTTAATTATTTCTTGGTTGTTTTTGTTTGCTCTGTTTTTATATTTAATTACTAGTGACCTAGGTGCTTTTAACCAATACTGTCAGTACTGTTTTGAACATATTATGTACAACAACTTTTTTAAAGATTTTTAACTCATAATCTGTAAGTGGTTTATTTTTTATTTCCACCTGATTTTTATTTAACTTTTAACCATATTTTAGTTGTCTCCTGATAAAGCTGACAAAAAATCAGCGAAATATAGAGCATTAAAAGAAAAAAAGAGTTTTTTTTTTAAATAACAGACCGCATACCCGATACTTCAACACAATAAATTGTTATTTACGTTTCGGTCGATAATCTTTATAGATTAGTTTTTACCATATATATATATATATATATATATATATATATATATATATATATATATATATATATATATTTATATATATATACATATATATATATATATATACATATATATATATATATATATATATATATATACATATTTATATATATATATATATATATAAATATATATATAATATATATATATAATAATATATATATATATATATATACATATTTATATATATATATATATATATATATATATATATATATATATATATATATATATATATATATATATATATATATATATATATATATATATTGGCAGTATCAATGGTATACATAAAAACTAAATTAATTAGAAATAGGGATAATAAACTAAACCAATTCAAACATTTATCGTAAAACTAATTTAGCATTCCATAAATCAGAGAAAGTATTATTAAACATTTTAGGAGAAAAATAAATATATCATGACTGAATATTCAAATAGTCACGCTAATATTCTAACCTACCAACTGAAACGGAATATAAAGAATATTCTATAATTCCTAATTCTTTTCTTTACTTCATAAAAACTCTTTAAACTTAAAATTGTTACTTATTTTAAAATATGCGCGTCTTAATGAGGGAATTGTTAAATTATTTATTTCATTAGCAACTCGGTCCGTGAGGGACCTGTCTCTGAAATTTACGAGAAATTAAATTGAATACAAATGAGACGAAATGAGGGAATCTTAAAAGACCCTAAAGTGAAATATTTGTGTAGGCACAAAAATTCACTGCTCGTCCCTTATATTTTGCGTACTTTAACCGAGTCAAGCAAGTATTAATGTTAATTTTAATTTTGTTAACTCTTGCCTGAAATTATACTTTGGATATAAGTGTGTTAATGATATATAAAATGGTGCGGGCACATCTTATTTAAACCAATATTTTAATTGGAGAAATAAATATTTTATTAATGTTTTATATCTCAGACAAAAAGTTGTTTTTAAAATACACAACCTGAAAGACGAAATGTTAAACAGAATTTTAATATTTTTTTTATATGTACAGGGTTTCTCATTATATTTTGACCCCCCACTTATTACCTTAATTTCGTGAATACAAAAAAAAGTTTTAAATAAAAGTTGTATTATTTTATCTGTACCGACCAACAGTGTAGCAACAGATTAAATTTTGTATACAGGGAGTGCCCAATAAAATGCATCTTCAATATTTCAAATAGGACACCCTGTATTTTTTTATAGTTTTGAGTAGCCCTGCATTTCCTGATTACAAATATATTACATAGTGTAGCATTAGTTTTGTTCTATAATAGCGTATGGTACTACTATACTATACTAAGGTAAGAAAAATATATATTTCGAAAAAATATATTTAGAAAGTCAAAAAAATTAGTGACTTACTTACAACACTACATTTAAGATACAATACTACATTATTTAAGATTACAATAGATACTGAAAGTGTCCTTCATTGTTATCAATGCACAAGTAATATCTTTGTCTCAAATTTTCGAATGTGTCCGATATTGTGTTATTATGACCATTTAAATTTTCAATTTCCGGGCGAACTTTTGCCGTGATAGAGTTAATTATTTGAATCAATATACACTTTTTCTTTTAAAACTCCCATAAAAAGCTATCACATGGTGTTAAGTCGGGACTATTTGTCCCGACATTTGATCCACACATTAAATTGATTATTTAAATGTTCTTGAACGGCTACGACATTATATGGCGGTGCTTAATCTTGTTGCTATATCATACGATTTAATTGATTTTGTGTATAATTTTGATTTAATAAATCATTCACATCTGTATTGACTGTGTCTAAATATGATTCCCCAGTTAATTTATAATCATAAATAATCATAAAGTGTCCCATTTAAAATATTGAAGATGCATTTTATTGGCACTCCCTCTATACAAAATTTGATTTGTTGCTACATTGTTGGTTGGTACAGATAAAATAATACAACTTTTATTTAAAACTTTTTTTGTGTTCCCAAAATTAAGGAAAATAAGTAGGGGTCAAAATATAATGAGAAACCCGGTACCTACAGCCAAAAATATTTTAAAACAATAAAGAGATTCTGAAATTGTTTTTTTCTGGAATGTTCAATGGCATTAAATATTAAAAAATGAAAAAAAAAAATTTCAGAATTGTAACGGATACATTTTTTTTTAAATATTTTTTAAATGTTCTTTAAAGGAAGGTTTTAGGGGAAGCCAGGGGTTGAAATAGTAAACTTTTTTGGTAATAAATTTATTTATTTATAAAAAAAATTAAAAAAGTTCTATATGGTCTAGTTTTTGTTGTGCAATATTTTTAAATAATCTAATTTTGTAAAAACGATTTGGATTGCAATTAATATGCGAAATCTATTAAATCAAATTTAATGCAATTTGGTGAAGTGTTTTATTATGTTATGAAAATTTCCAAAACAAATTTTAAAGGTCCTAAGTACAATCTAAATGGTTGAAAAACATTGATTAAAAAAGGCTTGTTTTCCCTTATTTTTTGTGTTTATTGCTATTTTGCAGTGAAGCAAATTTGAAGCTATTTTGAAGCAAAGTAGAAAAAGATAGATGTTTTAAGTAATCTTTTGAACATATTATGAAATTAAAGCTCTATTTTTTTACCACAGTTAAAGCCTACTTTACCTAATTTATCAAAGTGTCAATATTTTTTTCTTCTTCTTCTTCAAGTGCCCTGTCCGTTGCGAACGTTGGCTATTAACATGGCAATTTTGATCTTGTTTGCGGCGCTTCTGAATAGTTCGGTCGATGTGAGAACTCCTGCCTGGCCCTCGCTTACTGTCTATTTTTCCCTGGACAATCAATTGTAGCAAACGGTTCTTATCGTGTCTCAATATGTGGCCTAGATATTCAAGCTTTCTTTGTTTAATTGTATTCACGATATCTTTCTTCTTTCCGATTCTTTGGAGTACCTCTATGTTGGTGACATGTTCGGTCCAGGATATACGAAGAATGCGTCGGTACACCCACATTTCGAATGCTTCTAGTTTTCTCGTTAGCGTCTCCGTCAGCGTCCAGGCCTCCACGCCATACACCAAGATCGGAAAAATGTAGCATTTAACTATACGTAGTTTTAGGGGAAGAGACAAATCCTTGCTTATGGGGAGCTTTTTCATATTGCTAAATGCTGCTCTAGCTCGTTCTATTCTTTCCTTAATTTCTATGGTCTGTTTTCATTTTGCATTTACGTTGGTGCCAAGGTACACATAAGATTCTACATGGTCAATTAGTATGTTACTTATCCGTAATTGTCGAGCAGGTTGTTGCTTTTTGCTTATCAGCATCCACTTTGTCTTCTTGAAGTTGAGGGTCAGGCCGTATTCCTCGCTAACTAAATAAAGTCTTTCCATTACTTGTTGTAATTCGTCTATGGTACTGGCAAGGATTACCGTGTCGTCGGCATATCTTATATTGTTCGTTAACTCGCCGTTTATTTTTATGCCCTCATTTGCATCTTCCATACATTTGTTAAATATTTCCTCGGAATACATATTGAATAGGAGTGGGCCCTGACGGACACCTCTTTTAATCTGCACGCTTTCAGTGAGTTCGTTGCCAATTTTTGCTCTTGCTGTTTGACCCCAGTATAGGTTTGCCACAATTGGAATGTCCTTGTCGTCAATACCTGTCTTTCGCAGAATACCTATCAATTGTTCATGATTGACATTGTCAAATGCTTTTCTAAAATCTACAAAGCACAAATACACGTCCTTATCAACGTCTCTACACCGCTGTATAAGCACCTGGAGAGCGAAAATTGCTTCTCTAGTTCCAAGTGCTTTCCGAAAACCAAACTGCGATCTATCAATATTTGACTCACATTTATCATATATTCTTCTATGAATGATCTTAGTGAACGCTTTAGTGACATGATTGATCAAGCTTATAAGCCAGTAGTCATCACAAATCTGGGCATTTGGTTTCTTCGGGATTGTAATAAATGTTGACTGCAGCCAGTCCTCCTTGATTTTACCGCTATTATATATGTTGTTAAAAAGTAAAACTAGATTATCAAGGAACTGTTTGTCTGATTTACATAGGATCTTTAATATTTTGCAAGGTACATTGTCCGGACCTGCTGACTTATTGTTTTTTAGTGCTGCAATGGCATCTTCTATCTCCGATTTTAGGATTCAAGGTCCTGTTTCTCCTTCTCCATATAGGTGATCATCAGTCCTGTCAGATGCAAATAATTTTTCTATGTATGATTTCCATGTTTTTAAGATCGTTGATGGCTCCGAGATAAGATTTCCATCGCTATCTTTTATGCTGTTGGGTGACGTATTGAATTTCCTTTTGTTTGTCATCGATTTTATTTTTTTGTGCATATTGTAACTGTCGTATTTTCGTTCATATTGTTCTATTTCCCTGCATTCGTTGGAAAACCATTTTTCTTTGGCTTCTCGAATTTTAGTTCTTATGGTTTTGTGAATCTGCTGGTATTTTTCTGCATTTTTATTCTTGAATTTACGTCTTTCATCCATCATATCCATTAACGCATCAGACATCCCTTCTTTCTTTTTCCGTCGGTCACGCTTTAATAGAGTCGCGCATGTTGTTTGGATTGCTTCCCTCGATTTATCCCATCTCTCTATTATGTCCGACGTGTTCTCGTGAATGTCCTTTATTTTCTTTCCTAGTTGTTCTCGTACTTTTATTTCGGTTTCTGGGTTAGTGAGTTTTTTAATATCGATTGTGTTTAAATAAGATCTTTTCTCAAGCCGTTTTACTCTCATAATATTTTTTTAGTTTTAGAATTATTGTAGTTTTCGAATTGCCATAAAATTTTTCGAAATTTTTTATCCAAAATATTATTACTTGATTTAACATAAAAGCAACAAAGTATTAAATCAAATAATGGTTCGTACAAAAGTCTTTGACTTTAATTACCAGAAAATTAATACTGAATGGCTTATAATAATCAAGAATGCTTTTTCTTAACAATTGAATGATAAAAGGTTCTATTTAGTGATACTTATCTCGGGGATGTGGTGACTTAAATGGCCAATTAAGGGTGCCATTAATAAGGCCATAATTAATTAAATAGTAGGGGAAATCAATTCTCTTATGGGTCGTGTAATTTGCGAAGTTAATTAAAGAGGTTGGGAATACTCAAATGTCTAGAAAATCCCTGCCTGAAGTTGTTGAATAGAAAATATCCCGTCTTTGATTTTAATGAGTATTTTTTTTTGTACTTATACGGCAATTAATATTCTTATAAAATTCTTTTATTTGCTAATCATTAGTATAAATAGTTGCTATAACGACAAATATTGTAAAAATAGTCTATGAAAATTAGTTTGCTATTAAGAAGAAATGAAAAAATATACTTAAATATAAAAATGTACCGTTACTTGATGGAAATTTATTTTATATAACAATAAAGTACTGAAAACATTGTTTTCAAAACTTTAACAAATTTTATTATAAAAGCTTATCATTACAGCTGTTTCAACAGAGTGCCTTTCTCAAGTGATCTATTTTTGGTAGGCGTTTATACTTTATAGCCTTTAAGGAAATAGGTTGAGGAGGGGAGAACTGTTTGTGTCAAGTGAGTCATTCAGAATTATGTCTGTGTTTTTTAATTTGTTAATTTCCATAAATTCTAACAAAAATAGCTTAAGGCCTTTATGTGGGATGTGAAGAATTTGAAATTCGTCATTAAAAGACTTATGATTATGATCAAGAAGTGCGTATGTAGAATCTGTTTTTCTATTATTGAAAGCCTTTTATGTTCTGCTATTCGTTTGTTAAAATTTCAACCAGTTTGACATATAGAAAACAACACACTGTTCACAAGCAGACAAAAGTAACACTACTACTGCTATTGATAAAACAAAATATAATAATAAAACAATAAAACTATTAAATAATCAAAATACTGAAACGGTAAACATAGATCCGGCAGAAAAGTATAAAAAAAAATTAACTTAGAAGCGTTAGAAAATTAAAAATCAATAGTAAGATCAACAGAACAGAAATACTTCAACATTATGAACCCACAGCCTCCTAAATTATATTTTCCTATTAAACTACAAAGACCTGTAATTTCTTTTTATACAGCTCCGTTATATAAACTTTCATAAAAACTGTTTAGATTTTTTTAACCTGTAGAGATTATTTTAGAGCGCACTAAATTTTCACCTAAATTTACTGTAAAAAATACAATAGGACTAGTTAACAAAATACAACATTTTCAGTGACTTAACAACTTCAGATTAATTTCATCTGACGTAAAAAATCTTTTTCCTACTGTTCCTCGCAGAGAAACTTTTGCTCTAGTAACAAACCTTTTAGACCATGATATTACAAATCCAATCATTACATCTGAAATTTTACATTTTCTTGAAATTTTCATAAACCAAGACTACTTTGAATTTAATAATCAAATATATACACTCAACAGTGCAGAAACTGGGAGATGGGCAATCCTCTAAGCCCATTGCTATCAGATATTATTATGGATAATCCAGAGACAAAGATTTCAAAACATTTTTAAACAATTTTAAATCAAAAAATATAGAAGAAAGCCCTGTAATTACTATTACCACCGCCAAAAAAAACCCAGTACCTTTGGCTCGATTACATATACAGACAAAATATCAACAAAAATATCCAAATACATAAACGCACTGAATGCAATCTAACTAAAAGACAGTTTTTGAAAATGTGTTCAATTCTAAAACAACCTAATGCTTTAAATAAGAGAACTGACATAAGTAACTTGAGCCAAATATATCACGCTTTAATTTTGCAGAATTAGGCTTTATGATCTTTTCACTATATTAAATGTCATATAAGGTGTACTACTTGAACTCTTTTTCCAATTTTCATTAAATAATTAAAATACATAAAATAGAAATAAAACACATAAAATAATTAAATAAAATAATTAAATATTCCTTACTTAACTTATGATAACATATGCAACTTACATTGCATTTTCATACACTAATTACTTAGATTAGTGCGAACATTTTTTACTTAAATAACATAATACAAATATTGTAATTGATTCATAGAATCCTTTGAAAAACTACAGTTCCAAGTGTATGAACCTTGGGCTGTTGGAAATCAATTTGTCGTTAACCACTTGTGGCTGATTATCCAGCCATAATGATTAACGTTATTACTTATATATGAGGTTGAATTAAAATCTCCTGTTTGTAAGTCTAGACAGATTAATGAGAGGAGTTGCTATTACAATACCAATTTCTTTCACTGGTAGGTGGTTTCACTTCTTTTGCAACCGGGTAGCCATCCAAACTCATTGAAACTTTTAAATTGACCGCCCAATTATTTGGGTTGGTACCTCCACCTTGTTGATCTGTCAAAAGTATTTTGACCTCAAGGTTAGCTGTCTTTTTGCGGTTTAGTTCGTTCTGGTTCATCTAACGCCATTTTTCCGGCGACAGCTGTAGGGCTTTGATCGGTAACTTCATTTACACTACTTTTTAAATAAAAAATTTTTATTAATATCACTTATAATGCTACCTAAAGTTAAAATCAAAGCTAATAATCCTTAACTAGTTGGAAGTTGTCTATGATTTTCTTGGTTCTTTTTCACTAATTAATATTAAATAATATTTCATTTACTTAAGACCACATGGTCATTTGCTGTGCTAATTTTTTATAAGTTCTTATATGTTGTTAGTTACTTGATTGTTTATACAATATCTGCGTATTATGTCCATTTACTTAAGTTTCATTCACATTATTGTAAATAACTTTGACTGCTACATGTCTTTTTAAGGTAACAATTAACATCGTTTCCATGATTGTGTGGTTCTCATATTGTACTTTTTAGATGAACTGATGATGCTTTCAAAACTCGAAAGTGAAACGTCTTCAAAATAGATAAAGTAGCCTATCAACTTTGTCTTTTATTTCTCCACCTTGAGACCGATATAAGAACCCACCAGTCGTCTGAGTGATCCTTATATATATATATATATATATATATATATATATATATATATATATATATATATATATATATATATATATATATGTTTAATTGTTGTATTATATTACATTATATTACATTTATATTTATCTTAATATATTTAACAATGTTAAAATAATTGCATATTATGTCTATGCTTGCCGTACGTCAATTAAACCAGGTTAATTTTTCTATGCACACCACAAAAACACTGGTTTCCTCTAAAACATGGCGGACCGTTTGATCGAACGAGATGCGCGTACTTAATTTTGCATGAAATGTGGGCATTCTGATTGTTTATTATTCTGTGCTTAAATATACAGTTTGTTGCTTAAATTTAAGTTTATTATAAATATAGAGACCTAAAAAATTGTTTATGGTGTCAGAACAAATGTCTTCATTGCCTGGGTAATGTTGTTTAGATTATTTTTAAAAGAAATTAATTTGGTTTTGAAAAATTAAATGTCAAATGATTAGCTTTTCACCACTCTAAGATTTTGAGCAGATCAATACTAATAATCTCATTCATTACCTTAGAATCCTTGTTTTGTCATGACATTGTGATGTCGTCTGCTTAAATAGTAACCCAGCCGTTAATGTCAACATTAATTATGCTATTAAAATATATCAAAAGAAAGATAGGACGCAAGACAGAGCCTTGAGGTACGCCACAACTCATAAATATATTACTAGAGTAGCGCTAATCGATTAATACAAGTTGGAATTTATCTTCCAAGTAAGAATTGAACCACATTAGAGTAGTGCCTCTAAAACCATATCTTTTCAATTTATTAAGAAGCATTTTGTGATTGACACAGTCAAAGGCTTTAGATAGATGACAGAAAACCACAGCAGTAACATAATCTTTATTAATCTTGTTATTAATCACTAATCAAAGTGGAAGGAAGAAATTAAATTATGTTTTTGTAAATTTTAATTTTTACCATTTTTTCTACAACCTTTAAAAGTGACGGTAACAAAGAAATGGGACGATAATTAATAGGTAAATAGTGTTCACCACCTTTATAAAAAGGAATAATCTTAACAAATTTTAAACAATCACTAAAGTGACCTGTGTCACTAAAGACGTGTTAATTGCCTACGCTAAAACTCCCAGAACGTTATCAGGAAGATAAAATAAAACTTTAGATGGGATACCATCCTAACCTGAAGCCATAGGTCTTTAAATGCTTTGTCTAAAAAAGAAGTTTGTATAAAGAAAATAAAAGAAATTTGTAATGTTTATTCCATTTAAAAAGGCATTAGATCAGAAAAAGAAATAATTTTCCTAGCAAGTTCTGAACCTACCGATCAGCATTTTTTATTCAGCTCACTAGTATCTAAGACTATAATATCGCTAGTTTGAGAAACTTTAGCTCTAAGATTATTAACTATATGCTAAGTTTCCTTTTGTTTTTTATTGGCATTTTTGTCATTCCAGATTTAAAAGATATATACTTGGCTAATTTATTAACCTTCCTATTGATGGACCTATATATTTTTTTGAGGGATCTTTTAATTCCTTTATTAACCCAAGTTTTTTTTTTATTTTTCGATTTAAAAATTCTTTTTTGAAATGCCATATTGAAAATATTTATAAGCGTGTGATAAAATTACTGGAGCAATTTAGGAAAGCAAAAATATTATGCTAATCTCCCTCAGTACATAATTTGACAAACCTATCGAAATTACACTTGCTGAAAATCCTACCCCATCTGGCTGTGTAAGGTTGATTCTTAAGGAGAAATTTACGATAGAAAACAAGAAATCACTTTGTACAGTGTCAGATCCGGATAAAGATTACTACAAATATATTACAATATGCTGTTATGTTTGGTTGGTTTGGTAATCTGCATTTTCATATTAAAACTATTGAGCAAGTCACCTGTCAAGATAATAAAAACATTTTATAGAGTTTTTTTAAACAAGGATGCCAATATATGAAAGAATAACTAAATAATAGACTAAGGGGTCTACACACAACAATGAGAAAACTATTAAGGTTCTAACTAAAAATAATAAAGAATTCAAATTCAGGTTCACTGCAGAGGTGGTTAAATGTATTGCAGTCAAATGAATATTTAAGAGGATACCCAAACAGGCTGTAACCCAATCACCCAACTCTTAAACATCTATTTAGAAATTTTTTGCGAAAATTGTTTATTTTATCCCCAACATGACAACTCAGGCTGATCAATAATCATTACTCTTGATGAAGTAATGGTTTGCATTGACGATGATTCTCAAGTAATTATACGACGTTTATCTTCAGAATTAGGAATCAGCAAAGCTTCAGTTTTAAAATACCTACATCATAAGCATTTTTACCCTTATCGTTTTACACCTGTGCAAATTCTATTGCCTAAAAATTTACGTTCAAGGTGCAAATTTGCAGATAATATCCAAAACTGGCAAAATCTTGACCGCTTCTTTGTCAATAGAAAATTATTTACGTTCGGACCTACATTTACACGCCGGCAGTGGTGTTTTTAATTTAAAAAAGAATCATTTTTGGGACACTAAAAATGGGAAAGGTTAAGGTAAAAAGGGATTTCCAATTTTTCCAATGAATTTCGCATAAACGTATGGTGTGTAATCATTGGTAATCATCTTTTAGGGACATTCAAATTACCTTGTAATTTGAATTACAAGGTAATTTGAATGTTGGGAACTATTTTCTTTTTTTATCAAATTATTTTATTGCTTTGTTGGAAGAATTGCCAATAAACTTAAAGCAAAATATGTGGTTTATGCAAGACAGTGTACCTCCACATTCTACGAGAGCAGTGGAAACATACTTAAACACCAACTCTCCTGAACGCTGGTTTGGTTGTGGTAGTCATCTTCCTTGGCCACCACATAACTCAGAATTTTATTCGCTCGATTTTGGTGTATAGAATACAATAAAACGGCGTGTCTACAAGAATCCCTTAAACACTAGCAACCATCTTTGGGAAGAAATAAATACTGCCGCAGTTTCTTTTGAACCAATGATGCTATTTAATGGGACGATCTTTTATGGAACGTATTGATATATGCATGAAGACATGGTGGACATACGAACACTTTGACAAATGTTATTCAGTTTAATTATTTTTTAATTTGGTTCGTAAATTTATACATGTACATAACATTTATTTTATGTTAAATTTAATTTATTTTAAAACGTAAATTGTATCAATGGTATGTCACATCTTATAACGCTTGAATAATTTTCTCACTGATGTATGTAAAAAATATTCACGTGTACTATTTTTACATTAACATATCGGCAACTACTAACCTTAGTTAAAGATATTTCATATTAAAATTCAGAAGTAGTGATGTTTTTTCCTTCGTTGTCTGTAGCAATTCAATCAGAGCTATGCAGCTGATTTGTAAAATGCGTTGTTTAGTTTCGAAGGTATTAACACGTATTTTTTTGTTTAAATAATATATCTTTAATATTTTTTTGTCACAAATAGCGCTAACTTGAAGAAAAAAAAGTTAAGCGCAAATTTATGCCTCATATGTAGCACCCTCTGTCGGCTACATCAAAGTATGCATCAAATTATAATATCTTATACTCAAAAGTTCAAACGAACAAGGAAAACTAGACCTAGGTTGGTGAATGCACTAATTTTTTCCCATTGGTACAAACGCGGCGTAAAAATGGCCTTACAAAAAATCGATGAAAGTAAGATCAAAGCTTTCGAAATGTCGGTTTACAGAAGAATTCTGGACATGTTCTGGATAATACATAGACTAACTTGTGAATTTTATACGAGCTTGATTTAAAGACTACTAAAAAAATGAACCGATTATACCTAAATAACTTAATGAAGACTCACGTGGAAAAATCCCTACATGAAGCCGTCTATTTGGATCGCAGGATAGTAGCTAATGAAAGCAGCAAGCTAGCAATATTTAGAGTGTCACAATATTCTAGCAAGGGCCAAGAAATGACGAGGTGGGGCGAATATAAAAAGGCCGATAAAAAGGCAAATTATCAGCATAAGATTTTCAAATATCAGAAAGAAAATCTGGATATATCACAAGCGTAACGATGTCACTAGCCAAACACCAAAGTTGAAGTGGAAATCATCTCTACATACTATTAAACAAAACGACCAATGTAATTATGGATTAAACTCAAAAAATAAAGATGGCAGATGAAATTTAAATTGGATAATAATTATGGCTTAAGTTAAAAGAAATACTACCTACTAAGTAGAACTCTATATCCAACACTAGATATATTTCAAAGTTTATATATAGATTTCGAGTACCTATTATAAGTAGAATCGAGTTATAGAGAATAAAAATATATTAGATAGAAAACCTAACTTTTTACCAATTAAATTTAGATGATTTATGGTTAATGACATATGTGTTTGAAAATCTATTAAAAAATCATATTTTTTTTATCATAAACTCAGAAAAAAATAAATTTCTTGCCAAAAAGATAAAGGTCGACGGGAAGAAGCTGGAATTCATTCATTTAGAAACAACTCAAATAGTTGTGTATTATTTAAATTTCCCAAATGAAATTATATCTTTAAATTCTGTCACAATTTTAGTGAGAATATAATTAAATACGTTAAAAAGGTATAGGTGTCAGAATTTAACAAATATCGCCGAAGGGTGATATTTTGAGGAATCTCTAAACAACAGAGTAAAGAGGACAAATCAGGTATTTACGATCCAAAATATTTAGTACAATGATTTATCCCATTTGAATAGCATCCATGATATTTTCCCTATATTTGATAGGTGCTACATAACTGTAAATGTAACAAATATTTCAGTTTGGAAATCTTTTGAAAATTTTAAACGTTTTTTAAAAAATACAGCTGAATATTTTGAAGAAACGTAAAGACGATTCACCCATATTAAAAAATGTATCATAGAAACTACAACGAAACATTATATAGAAAATCACTGTCAACACAGTATTATTTCTGTTGGTAACCCTTGACTTCTGTGATTTAAGTTTTCACTCGTACACATTCTAGATAATTATCATCATCATAAGTGGCTCGACAATCCGTTGTGACTCTTTGCCTGCTCACAAAGAAGTCGCCACTCCTGTCGATTCCTGGCAACTTCTTTTCATCTTCTGACCCTTAGAATCTGTAGGTCTTCTTCCACGTTATCAATCCTTCTCATTCGTGGTCGTCCTCTACTTCTTGTGCCCTCTGGTTTTGAAAATGTTCTCTTTTTAAAAATCTCTTCGTGTATTCGTGATCTGATATTCTAGATGATGGTCGTGGCAATATTTCTTTTACATTTTTAATGTATTTAAGCAGATGTGTTTGCTAATAAATTTATTTATATATTTGAATCTTTTCATGTGGTGAGTATAGCAGATGTGCTTAAACAATAGCTACACTACGGGCTCGATCCTACAAACCTGCCAAGCCATCATCTGAAGCCAACAAATATGCCAAATATGTTCAATAAGTGATCCAACTGCACGAACCCAATAGAATATGAAACAACAAAGTTGTGTTGTTGGATGATTAAAATATATTTTCATAAAATATTATTAATTAAAAAAAAAACTAAAATCAAAATAATTTTTAAATATTTTAATATAATTAATTTAATATAAATAAATTAATTAAATTTAAAATTTTAGGTTTTATGTTAAAATAAAAGGACGTAGAAGTTGTAATAATAGAACACTGAAAACTTTGTTTTCAAACTTCCACAAAATGTATTTTAACTTATCGCTACAGCTGTGTCGGCTGATTGCCTTTCTCAAGTGATCTATTTTTAGCATGCGTTTACATTTTATAATCTCTAATGAAATAGATTGAGGAGGGGAGAACTGTTTGTCTCAAGTTGGTCAATCAGAATTATATCTGTGTTTTTTAATTTGTTGATTTCCATAGATTCTAACAAGGATAGCTTAAGGACGTAGAAGTTGTTCGGTTTTAATTATAATTTTATGTTGCCGCATTGGATCCGCCATTTGGAATTTTTAAATTGTAATATCAAATTCGGAATCTGTGACTCTTCAAACCCTTATATTAGTATACAATTTTACAAATATAAACCAAATTACCTTTAGACGGATTTGATGCCACTTTTTCGAAATTCTGCACTACCACTGTTCTGCAGTTTAGTTGAGTGTTTGCTTAATATATTGAATAAAGCATTCAGGCGTTGTGCATTACTATTCTGATTAACAGGGCTTACATTAACACTAATATTTAATCTCCTTTGTCTCTCAAGACCGTATACATGTACACATATACACATATATGTACCTGAATTCAAATACTAAGCATATGTGTAATGCAGTAATAGCCTCTCAATTGATTTATTAACAACATGAAATAATTCTAGCTTAATTAGCTAGGAACTAGTTGTATAGATATGTATAAATATATATATATATATATATATATATATATATATATATATATATATATATATATATATATGTATATATATATATATATATATATATATATATAAGAGTAAGAAAAAAGGAAGAGAGAAGTACTTGTGACTCGTTTGGAAAAAATATAAAACTGTTTTAGATGGGTTGGAGTCAATAAAAGGGGCTATTTTATTGACTATTTTTTACTCGAGCTTTCAATTGTGATTACAATTATTATCAAGAGCTTCTAAAAAGTACAAAATATCTTACAAAGTTGAACTAGAAATAAAAATTTTTTGTTAACTCACCAAATAAAATTAGTTTTTTATATAAAACTGCTGCTAACATATTATTACAAAAAATATTATTAAAAAAATGTCCTATTCTAATAAATGTTTCTCTGAAATAAATTTTGATAAAGTTTTTTAACAAAAACAATTGAATTTGTAAACAAAAATTGAATAGCTACAAATCAGCCTTAATGTCATAAATACCAACTTAAAAATTTTTATTTTTGACATATCGTCAAAAATAAAATTTTGTTTAAAAAATTCTTTTTTGTTTAGTAACAAAAAAGAAGAAGATTTATTCACCATTGATAGATGCCTGAAAAAATGTAACAAATACATAGAAAATTCAAAATGTGATATTTTACTGATTGCATATATAAACTACATAGAAATAATATTATAAATTTTGCTTTTTTGATTTTGATTTTCTGACCTTTTGTTTAAATTATTATCACTATTGCTAATACAAACCATTTCCAAAAAAGTTCTTTTAAATTTATTACTTTCACTACATAAAATTTTAATATTATCAAAATCCATAATATGGTCTTTGTCTATTACATGCTCTGCCAAAGCACAAGATGGTTTCTTAATTCTTAATAAATTAAAAAATTAAAAAATTAAAAAAATTTTTAATTAAATATTAAAAACATTAAAAAATTCATATGTACTTAAGCCAAACTGACTGGATTAATTTATATTTTTTATATTTTTTATAGACAATTAAATAAATAATAATAAAAACTATTGTTACTGGTTTTGCTTTCCAAGTAAAGTAACTGTATATTCATGCATATATGTCCATTAATCAAACCAACATGACAATGACATAATATAGTGACAATATAGTTATTTTTAATAAAAAATTTTAATATATTTATATAATGGTTTGTTTTATAAAGTACAATAATAACTGTAATCTCACCACTAGTAAGTAAGACAATTATCAATTTTAACTAGTTAATTTTTATATATTTTTGTTATAGATGTCTTGAAAAAGAATTAAATAAAAATTCGAAAGCTTGACAGTAAGTCAAAGAGTTTTTTTTGTCTTGTGGGCCAAATAGACTGACTGCATCCTCAAAAATCATAACTTATGTAGGCGCTTTTCGATCTAGCGACGTAGAAAACCAATATTGCTAAATTAACGAACCACGTCCTTGGACAAGACGACAATAACTGTTACTCTCCTTAGAATCCTTTTTATATAATCTAAGCTCTCTAACACTGTACATTGCTTGTTTATATCATCTACATATAAACCACATAATATCATCCCATTATCATAAAAAAATTTATTTCACTAATTTTAGCACAGATACTTAATGATATTTCTCTTCCACAAACACTACCTCTTCCTCTTCATAAGTGTCCTGTTTGGACTATATTTAATACTAAATCTATTACATCACTCACAAAGTACGATAAAGGTAAAAGTCTTAGAGAACTTACAAAAGCCTTAAAACATTTTTATTTTCAAATGAATATGACCTAATATCGATTAGGTCATATATTATCTCTCGGAGGAACCTGTCACCTCTAGAGAGCGCGTACCCAGGTGGCGGATAGTGGAATCGGTTTACCGGTGAGTAGGAGGGAAATAAAATACCTCCAGTTGACCAACAGGTAATTCACCGAATAATTGCCGGTATTAGCAACCCCCAATTATGACCAACGGCTGAGGGCGGATGAGTTAATTAGTGGAAGGGCATTCTTTTGTCCAAGGGTTAGCAAACTCTTCCTAAAGGCGGATGAATCGAAAAATTGGTCAACGGCGTAAGGATGCAGAAGGCAATGGGGTACCACTGCATTAAAGACTCATATAGTACCCCTAGTAAGTCATGAATGGCAAATGACAAGTAGAGTAAACAAACTTACTGATTGTGCAGCACGGAATACAAGATCCGGTAGGGGAGGAATAACTGTAGATTACAGGGCCTACCAGGTCGTAAACTAGAGAAATCCATGTGCACTTAAGACATTGAAAATAGCAACCTGGAATGTCAGAAGTCTAATAATGGAACCATGTATTATTCAGGTAATAACGAGATCAATCATCGCTATGGTGTTGCTATCTTAGTTGCAAAAAAATTAATTGCTCTGAGAGAAGTTTTACTTCTTATTCTGATAGGATGGTATCAACACAACTTCAATCTAAAAAAGGTATAGTAAATTTTATTTAAGTTTATGCTCCTACGGCAGATAAAAATGATGACGATATCGAACTATTTTACCATGATTTAAAAAAGTCTTAAAATGAATGAAGAAACATCACACTACAATAGTAATGGGCGACTTCAATGCCAAAGTTTTCCAGGGAGGAGTGGATGGATATGTGGGGGAATATGGTTTAGGAAATAGAAATAAACGTAGTGATCGATACACTTTTTAAGCTACCAAAAAGAAGATTGTATACATGGAAATCTCCCGGTGATACAACGAATAGAATAATACGAAATCCAATTGATTTTGTCCTCATTGGACAAAGCTTTCTGCCAATTACATTACGAAAGTAGTAATAGTCACATTACGAACCAAATTGAAACTGGTTAAAAAACTTACACAAAGTAGAATTGATACTAAGAGATTAAGGGAACTACAAACAAAGGAGCAAACTGTAAAAACTCTTACGTAAAATTTACGTAATGCCCAATAACTGAATAAAAGTAGCTATAACATTGATTAGAAATGGGAAAATATAAAAGTAGCAATAATTAAAACAGCAAAGAAAAACTTAAAACCCAAGAAAAGAAAACATAAATACTGGATGACTGAAGAAATACTATTATTAAAGACTGAAAGAAAATCATTCAAAATAAAAAAATCCAATTAAATATAATGAAACTGATCGATTAATTAAAAAGAGAATAAAATAAGCTAAGGAGAGAATGTTACATGAGCAGTGCCAAGAACTAACAGAAATTTAGAAAAAATATGACTTTTTTAACATGCATAAAAAAATTAGAGAATTAACAGGAATGAGAAAAACACTTCAAACTAGGTAACTAAGAAATGAAAGTGGTGCACTTATAACAGATATAAACCAAAAAATGCAGAGATGGACACAATATATAGCACAACTTTTTAAAGACAAAGAGAGAATAGAAGCACCAAAAGAATTCAAGGATGATACTGGGCATGACATTATACGAGAAGAAATTGAATATGCAATGAAACAAGCTAAAGGTGGTAAACCTCCCAGGCCTGATGAAGTTCCTATCGCATTAATCAAAATTGTGAATACTGAATCTATTGATCTTCTTTTGGATCTATTCAATACCATATATAGAACAGGTATAATACCTAACGAATGGCTCCAATCACCATTTCCAAAAAAGCCAATGCAAATAAGTACAATAAACATCGCACCATAGCCTTAATGAGTCATTCATGTCTTGAAATTGTTTTTAAAAGTATTTCACAATAGAATACATAATAACATAGATGAAGGCATAAGTAATACATAAATGGAATTTAGGAAAGGACTGAGAACCCGAGATGCACTGTTTGTAGTAAGTGTTCTTTCGCAGAGATGCTTAGATATAAATCAGAAAATATATGCCTGTTTCATTGATTTTGAGAAGGCATCTGACAGAGTGCAGGGTAATCGGCTTAAAGAAATTTTATTAAATAAAAACAAAGACAGTAGAGATATTAGAATCATATTTAACCTCTATTGGAACCAAACAGCAAAAGTTTAAGTTAAAAATGAACTGACCGATAATATCCAGATTCGCCGTGGGGTCCACCAAGGGTGTATTTTATCACCCTTGTTATTTAATTTATACAGTGAAGCCATCTCAAAATTAGCGCTAGCCGAGGTCAGTGAGGGCCTTAGAATAAACAGTGAGCCACTTAATAACATAAGATGCTGACTACACCGTCCTTCTGGCAGAAACACTAGAAGAACTGCAACACCTTGCTGAATAGCTAAATATATATTGCAATTGCGATTATGAACTAAAAATAAATTTGAAGAAATCAAGTTCATGGTATTTACAAAAGCACAAAATATAAAAATTAGGCTAGTACTAGATAATACAGAATCTGAACAAATATCTTCGAACAAATACCTTGGAGCATGGATCACAGAAGATACTGATCAGACAAAAGAAATTAGATGCCGCATTGAAATTGCACGGTCAACTTTTAATAGAATGAGATAACTTTTTTGTAATCGCAATATCAATATATCGCTCCGGATAAGAATGCTTTGATGTTATATTTTCTCTACCCTTTTGTATGAGGTTGAAGCTTGGACACTTAAAAAACCCAACATTAACAACCTAGAAGCATTCGAAATGTAGTGTAACCGACGTATTTTGAAAATATCATGGATGGTTCGCAAAACAAACGAACAAGTTCTCGAAAAACTATCTACATTTAACTACATAAAAATCAGGAAATTGGAATACTTGGGGCATATCATGAGAGGTGAAAAATACGAACTACTAAGGAATATATTGCAGGGTAAAATCAAAGGCAGCAGAAGCGTAAGAAGACGTAAAATCTTGTGGCTACGCAATCTCCGTGAATGGTTTGGATGCAGTTGTTCAATTGAACTATTCAGGCGCGTAACCAACAAAATTATAATTTGATTGAAAAAATATAATTTAATTTTGAAAAAAATATATATAATTGCCAGAATGATTTCCAATCTCCGATAGAAGCGGAACTTAAAGAAGAAGAAGATGACCTAATACTATATTTATACAGTGATACAGTAAGACTGAGTTTGTAAAGCTCGTGGTCGTGAACGATATGCATGAGGGAATGTACATCAAAGTAAGGACTTCAAATATTTTGAGGTGAATAATTATTGTCAGTATGATCAAAAATTGTTACTTTCAATATATTTAACTCATCCGATGACGAAATGAAAATCGGAAAATCTTATTAAAAATGCAGCAGCCTATAGATGGATTTATCTATTGAAATGTAATTAAAGCTACATATTTTACTGACGTTTTATCTTTTTCAGTCGTTCTCAAAATGCAAATAAATGATAAATATTGCGTTTTGCAATCAATTGCCGACAGCGGCGATGTAAAATGAATAGAGTGCATGCACGTAACTTGATCAATAAAAAAAAATAGCAAAAAAATTGTCACCGCACTGACAAACATATGTCGACAAAACAGTTAGCAGGTCCCTACTAGGCCAATGTTTAAAAATAAATTTTAGTTGACAACTTACAGAACCAATTTAAATTTTATTCCAGTATATATTTATTCACTAGACGAAAAACTATTGTTATTGTTTGTAAGTATGGCGATGAGGTCGTTGGAGTTCCATAAACTATTATGTATCATCTAATTAAAGTGATAAATATTTCGCTATAGATTGATTAAATTCCATACCGCGTACGTGTTTCATCGTATTATTTTTATTTAATAACCAAATGAAGAATCACATTAATTATCTACTTCTTCTTCTCAGCGTCTATCGCCACAAGCTTTTCGGCTGCCAGCCAGTGCAGTATTTTTTAACTTTTGTTTTCAAATCAAAGGTAAAAGGCGCAATTTCATGCTTCTGGATTTTTCTTTATACGCTTTACCTACTACTGTTCACTGTTTATTTTAGGTTCTAGCACAAGGTTTACGCCATATTATAGGAACTGGAAAAGGAATAAGTTAGTATACAAAATATAATTGTTTTCACCGTATTTTGGCAAGGTTGGTCCAATGGACCCGAGACGCCACTTCTTTTGTCATATACTGATAAAAATATTTATTGAATTTTATGCATTAATGCAGTTGTTCAGAAGTATGGTTTCGTTAACATAGTCATGTGTTGTTCAAAATATTTATTATCATTTTTGAAATTAATGCCTCGAAAAAGTTTGTTACTTAAATTGGCAACACGTGTTCGTCTAACCCTATTTGTGTTTATAAATGTTTAGAAAATCTTTTCGTGATTTATCTAAACAAGTTCTGTGATTCCGAGAATCCAATAATACAATCTTGGAAAGAGATGCTTACAATAGTTATTATATCTGTTCTAAATGAGTTTTAAAATTGCGAATGATTCTTGGAATGCAATAATATAGTTAGGTATACATATCTTAAATGAAATATTCCATCTGCTATCAGTCGTTTGATATTGATGATGGTATCAACAATTAAGCTTTCGAAAACTATTGTCAGCTGCACAACTGCAAGAAATTGCCAATAATTTATAGAATTCCGATGATAAAGAATCTTCTAAAGTAAGTGGTACTGGAAGTGACTCTGAAATTAAAGATCGTCTTTCGGAAGCAAGTGAAGAGGATGATCAGCAAGTAGTATTAAATGATCTTGAAGAAGAATTTGTAGCTACAAGTTCCCAGATTTCAAATTGTGTAGTTTTTTAAAATAGGGATGAAATTAACTGAAGGAATCCATCACAACAGACAAGACGTACGTACATAAACCTACAACCTAATAAAAAGCAAAATACAAAAAGTATAAAAAACTGTTGATTCCTTTTATTTGTTTGAGGACGAAAAAATTGTGAATTCGATTCAAAAATTTGCTAAGATATATTCGATTTATCTATAAAGACACGAGTCCTCAACTAAGAATGAACAATAAATTAGCAATGTATGGAATTAAGTCAACCAAAACTTTCAAAAATACTATTTATCAGGAAAAAATTACTATTTACCATGTACCATAATATGATGAGCCATTTGTTCCATATCGAGGAAGGTGTTTATTAAAACAATATACACCTTCAAAGCCAGATAAATGTGGCAATAAAATATGGTGTGCCTGTGACTCGATAACCCTTTAGGTGCAATACCATATACAGGAAAAAATGGAAGTACAGCAGCAAAAGGCCTTGTATCCCAAGTTGTTAAGCAACTCGTTAAGTCTTATTATAACTCCAACATGAATGTGACTTGCGATAACTATTTTACTGATCTTGCTCTTCCATATAAATTACTGACAAACTCACAACTCTGAAGAAAAGGAAGTAAAAAATATGAGGTTTGTTCCTCAGGAATTTCTATAAAACAAGATTTAAGTTCTGTTGCCCAATAACTAGTGTTGCCTCAAATTTTGAAAAGACGTTGTTTTAACAACGAAAAGGTGTCAACTGTTTGTAACGTTCATTGTATAATTAAAAACGTTTCTGAATATTGCAATACAGAAAAATAATTGATTAATCTATTGATTTTTTCTAATCTAGATAATTAATATTTAATATTGTTCTGAAGCTATTTTCTTGTGGCATTTTAAATTAATTACTATTTAACTGGGAATAAGCCACAATTAAAGATAAAAATACGTTTATTTACGTTTCAATTTCCACTTCGGAAATCGTTCTCAAAATACAAACAGTAAATTAAACAAATTTTGTTTTTTGTTACATAGTGAAAAATTCTTCTAATAACTTAATTTTATCTGACTCATTTATATTGACAATTCAGACATACATTATGCATTTTAAAGTAGACGACTTTAAAATGATATTGCCAATATTGTTGAGTTGCGCTCCTGGGACTTTACTTATAAGATAGTTCATTCGATTACAAAAAAATCAACTGTAACTTGAGAATATCCGTCAGAAAAAAAAATCATAGCATGTTATTCGTCTTTAAAAAGACAAACACATGACATGATGACAGTAAAATTCTCCTGTTAGTGATTCCATAGTAAATTATGAGGGAAAAACCAGGAAAAAAACCTCATAATACTATCCTGACATGGTAGGTATTTGTTCGTGCATTTTAATTAATTCAATATTTAACTTCAAAAAAAAAATCAAATTAGAACTATATAAGCAAATATGAATAGTACATTCAAGAATAGTGGCGGGTCCAACAAACCCGGGTTCTGTAAGTAAGTTGTATTGCCCGGATAAGCTTTAAATATGTCCACTTATTTGTTTTGTCCTGCTATATTGACCAATTGGCTGCTATTTCACTGTGTTTGATATCTGTCTAGCTTGATATTGACATGAGTCTTGCCTTTTTTGTCTGTCTTTTATGTCTGCTATTATTTTTCTAGTACCCAGTGTAATTACACCAGCTTTACTAGTTACTCCTGCCTTTGTCGTCTTCTCTAGATACTTTATTATTTTGTGTGTATTGCCATAATTTCTGCTACACGTATAGGTGTGAGGTTTATAAGTCTGAAGTATTTACTTGATATCTGTTGATCATCTATACCTATTTAAAAATTTTGGTTTGTATTAACTAGTGAGGCATCTATATATTATACATAGTGATTGACTAGTTTGCAAAAGCTCAGTAGATGTGTTATGTAAAAGATACAAAAATAAGTTATTTTAAAAATTATAGATAATTTCTAACTCAATATTTTAAAATAAGAGAAAATTTTACGGGATGTTTTATAACGGCGTAACAGATTACAGTTATATTTTTTTAAACACAACACTCTATATTTTAGCCTAAATTTAAAATCTGCTTTAGTTTCCCTTTACAACAATCTTCTTCTTCTTAATGTACCCCATCCCTCAGGACATTGGCGATCATCATGGCCCATTTGACTCTATCTTCAGCCGTTCTAAAAAGTTCTATTTGCGTTTTTCCACTCCTTTGTCTCAGATTCTTCAACCAGGACGTGCGTCTTCTTCCCGGTCCTCTTTTGCCTTCCACCTTCCCTTATATGACCAGCCGCATCAATTCGTATTTCTCGTTTCTTAGTATGTGACCTAAGTAGTTACATTACTTTTCTTACAACAATAGCAAGTTGTAATTTGTTATTTTTGGTATTTAAAAAGGTACAACCGATATTACATAAAGCTTGTATCAATTTTAACTCACTGTATATTTAAAAAGAAGTACGGGAACAATAATCTATTGCAACCGAAACGTCCTATATTTATTACATAGTATCAAAAAGTGCTATTACCATACTCCAATTTTTATTAACCTTTCCTTGTACCTAAAGTCATTAGTTTCTTAGATATTTTTATTTTTATATGCGTAAGTATAAGTTAATGAAAATTTATTAATGAAACCATTAATGAAAATATCTAGACCACAAATATGCATTGATAAGTTAAGAGAACCAAATACATACCAAGAAACTCAAAACAAAATAAATCAGAGTATCCAAGAAATAAAACAACAAAATAAGAACACTACAGATATTGACACAAAGTGGAAGAATATAAAGAACGCAATCGAGACTGTGGGACGGAAAACTTTAACATTTACAAAAGCTGCCAAACAAGAATGGATGACACAAGAAATTCTAGAAAAGATGGACGAAAGAAGAACACATAAAAACAAAGATAAAATTAAATATCAAGAAATTAATAAACAAATAAAACAGAAAATAATACAAGCTAAGGAAACATGGATGTCCATTAAATGTCAAGAAATCGAGGAATGTGAGGCAAGGTATGACACTTTCAACACCCATAAGAAGGTTAAAGAAATGATTTCAGGAAATCGTAACAAACCAATCGGGATATTAAAAAATGCAGATGGTACCACTATATCTGAAACGCAAGACAAACTACGTAGATGGAAAGAATACATTGAACAACTTTTTTATGATCAAAAAGTAGAACAATTATTAGAAGTTAACGGAGAAACCACGGGACCAGAAATAATGAAAGAGGAAGTTATGTATGCTATAAAACACACAAAAGGCAGAAAAGCTCCAGGACCCGATGAAATACCAATTGAACTATTGAAGATAATTAATGAAGATAATATTGATGTCTTGGTAGACCTTTTTAACTCCATATACAAGACGGGACACATACCCAAAGAGTGGCTTCTCTCAACTTTTGTGACGATTCCAAAAATCACAAATGCTAAAGATTGCAATGACTATCGAACAATTGCGTTAATGAGCCACACATTGAAAACCTTCCTTAAAATCATACATAACAGAATCCACATGAAATTAGAACAAGAAATAAGTGATTCACAGATGGGTTTCAGAAAGGGTCTAGGAACTAGAGAAGCTATATTTGGAGTCCATGTTCTGACACAACGATGCCTGGATATGAATCAGGACATATATGCTTGCTTTATTGATTTCACGAAAGCTTTTGATAGAGTTCAACATGAGAAGCTTTTAAGTATTCTTAAGACTAAAAACATTGATAGTAGAGATCTACAAATTATATCGAATCTGTATCAAAACCAGAAAGCAAGAGTAAGAGTCGAAGGAGAACTGACAGAGGAAGTAAGTATACTTAGAGGAGTTCGACAAGGGTGTATCCTTTCACCACTCTTATTTAACGTCTACAGTGAAGTGATTTTTCAAGAGGCTTTATTGGATATCGTGGAAGGTATTTATGTCAACGGAAATAGCATTAATAATATTAGATATGCCGACGATACTGTCATATTTGCAAGTGACATGGAAGATCTACAGTACATAATACAACATGTATACAATGCATGTGAAAGTTACGGACTGCAAATGAATCTCAAGAAAACGAAATCAATGATATTCTCAAAAAAACCACAAAATGTAAATAACCTGATCATCAATAATACAACGATAGAAAGAGTAAAAACATATAAATATTTAGGAACGTGGCTAACCGAAGATGGAGATCAAGTAAAGGAGATCAGATCCAGAACAGAAATGGCAAGAAACACGTTCATAAAATTGAAGAAATTACTTTGCAACCGTAACCTTAATCTAGAGATTCGCACAAGAATGCTACGTTGTTACGTCTTCTCTACTTTACTATATGGCATGGAAGCGTGGACAATAAAGCAGTCTGAAATCAAAAAATTAAACTCCTTTGAGATGTGGTGCTACAGGAGAATGCATAAAATATCGTGGATTGAAAAAGTAACTAATATAGAGGTGTTACAAAGAATGAATAAAGAATGTGAAGTCATAAAAACTGTTAAAATTAGAAAGATTCAATATCTGGGACATTTAATGAGGGGTGAGAAGTACGTATTACTGAGGTTGATTATGCAAGGGAAGATACAAGGGAAGAGAAACCCTGGACGACGCAAAATGTCCTGGCTAAGAAATTTGAGAGAGTGGTTCGGCTGCAGCTCATTAGAATTATTCAGAAATGCGGCCAACAAAGTTAAAATAGCGATGATGATTTCCAACCTCCGCTAGGAGAAGGAACCCGAAGAAGAAGAAGTTAAATAGGTATTTAAACAAAATTTTGAGTTGGCCATGATTGATTGATAATTTTATATTATTGATTATTAACCACTGTATTGTGGTACACTTTAAATTAGCAACCATTATTGTTTAATATAATTCAAGAATCAATTTACCCTAAATTAGCAATAATGCGGTTTAGTATACACTGATAAAATAATAGATATGATCTGGATATTGAGGGAATGCAATGAAAATGCATTACTATTAGCTAATAATTTTCTAGTAGGCGGAAATGTAGACAATATAGCTTTAAAAAAATTAAAGATCGGTCTTACCGCAGTGGTTTAGTAACTGAAAAACATGAACTAACAAAAATTAGTCTAACAAAGGTAAATGAAATGAATGTGTGGTCCAACCCTGCGCTTAGTTGATAAAGTGCCGATTAAAATCTGCTCTTACTAAAACTAACTTTTCAGTGGTTTATAATCAAGAAACGTAAAATATTGTTAGCTTAATAGTGTATTTAAACAACAAAGTTTCTTCACACAAAAAACAAACTGTGAGTACATTACTAATTTACTACAAATTCAATATTAGTAAATATTATACATAACCCATAGGTGGGGGGGGGGGGGGGGGGGGGGGGTGGGGGGGGGGGGGTGGGGGGGGGGGGGGGGGGGTGGGGGGGGGGGGGGGGGGGGGGGGGGGGGGGGGGGTGGGGGGGGGGGGGGGGGGGGGGGGGGGGGGGGGGGGGTGGGGTGGGGGGGGGGTGGGGGGGGGGGGGGGGGGGGGGGGGGGGTGGGGGGGGGGGGGGGGGGGGTGGGGGGTTGGGGGGGGGGGGGGGGGGGGGGTGGGGGGGTGGGGGGTGTGGGGGGGGGGGGGTGGGGGGGGGGGGGGGGGGGGGGGGGGTGGGGGGGGGGGGGGGGAGGGTGGGGGGTGGGGGGGAGGGGGGGGAGGGTGGGTGGGGGGGGGGGGGGGGGGGTGGGGGTGGGGGTTTGGGGGGGGGGGGGGGGGGTGGGGGGTGGGGGTGGGGGGGGGGGGGGTGTGGGGGTTGGGGGGGGGGGGGTGGGGGGTGGTGGGGGGGGGGGGGGGGGGGGGGGGGGGGGGGGGGGGGGGGTGGGGTTGGGGGAGTGTTGGGGGGGTGGGGTGGGGTTGTGATTAGGGGGGGGGGGGTTGTATGGGGGGGTGGGGGGGTGGGGGGGGGGGTGGGGGGGGGGTGTGGTGGGGGTTGTAGGTGGTAGGGGTGGGGTGGGGGGGTGGTTGTGGGGTGGGGGGGGTTGGGGTGGTGGGTGGGGATTGGTGTGGGGTGGTGGGATGGGGGGGTTGTGTGGGTGTGATGTGTTGTGGGTGTTGGATGGTGTTAGGTGGTATTGGTTGTGGTTGGAGGTTGTGGGGGGGTTGTGGTGGTGGTGGGAGATATTGTATATGGTTGGTGTGTTTAGTTGGGTTGTGTTAGTAGTTAGGGATTGGTGAATTGGTTAGGGGGTTTTGGGGGGATGGGGAAGTTTTGTTAGTGGAGGTGTGTGGGAATGGGAGGTTGGGAGGGTGGAAAGGGATTTGTGGGGGGGGGAGGAAGTGTTTGATAATTTAATTGGGGAATTTTGTAATTGAGGGATTGTACCAGTTACAACACTCCTTACAGAATCTTCCTATCCCTAGATGGTTTAAATTGCTCTAGATGCAATACTACTGGCCACAAAGATGAAAACTGCACATCAACATCAACTGGTACAGAAACACATAAAGATCCATCTCAAGTGATACAAACATACACCTCAGAACTCGAACCCATGGAAGTAAATCAGAATAACTCAGCAACAAATATTTCAGATGACACAACTAACTGTTCCAACCCTATTTCTGCAGATATCCCAACGACAAACGATTCGCTTATAGTACAAAATATACCTTCATCTACAGCTAACAGCAATAATACTAAAACAACCAATCAAGCAAAAAGGCAAATTTCAACCTCTCCTGAAATCTCAGAAACTAAAAACCTAAACGAAAATTTTATAACTCCAAAAAAATCCGCACCAAAAACGAAGAAAAAGGCTTTAGATGTCGAAGCCACATTAAAACCAATTGAGAACATTTTAATGACAGCATCTCCTTCATATACGCTAAACTTTGTAACGAAAGTTTTGCTTACCACAGGGTAAGAATATGGGGGACAAGATTGAGCAAACAAAATAATCGAAACAAGTGCATACGGACACTCAGTTGGTTGTTGGAGAGCTGGGTCGTGGATAAGTTGAAGATATTGGGGGTTAGATTGGGGCAACTACAAAGAAAAGAAATAAAGGGGTACTTATACAAATCTCTTGGGACAAACAGAATGAAAATAAACGAAAACACCTCAAGAAATTTAATATAGGGCGCCACTTGAGGTGCCCAATTATACCTATTACAACCACTAGTTGTAACTAGGGAAATAATTGTATAACATCAAAAATATAGAAAAAAAATATCTTTTTCAAATAAAACTCAAAACAGATCAGAGAAACAAATTAAACATTTATTTTTGTCTCAAACAAAACAGATCAAAAATACATATTATAAAAGAAACATATCATATAACATAATACAAATAACAAAAACTTACATGTTCTTTGTTTACTATATTATGGCCAATTAGATTATCAAAAATTAAGGATCCTTCTTAATGAAAACATATAAATTTAAACTTATATATGAAATATCGTTTCTACATAATTATCAAATTAAAATTGTCATAACAAAAAAAAACAAATTAAACTTGCTGTCAGGTATCACATTTAATTTTGATGACAAAGAATGAAAGCAATTATTACTTTAGCCAAAAAATATCTGTCTTTACTTTGAAAAATTAATATATTGAATTGTTACCTTAATGTTTTTTTTTTATACAAACACTTTGAAACTTTGCATCTCTGGGGAAGCTACTCGGACAAAACTTTCAAAACTGGAAGGCAGCAACCATCAGGAACTAGTTCTACACTCCAGGACAAAACGATAGGAACAGGAACTTGGTGGAAGAATCGAGCCGACTACGGGGACATCCTATATCATACTTCTTTAAATATTTAGTAGTTACCCTTTTCAAAACCTGTCTTATTACAGAGGGTAATTGTTCCTCTAACTAACAAAATTTGTCGACTTTTTTCTTCGAGAAATTCTTCATTACTTCCTCTCAAATCTTTTACTCCATTCCCAAATGTCTGCCCCGCTTGGAACTTAAATCTCGACTTCGTTTCAAATCTTTGACTCCATTCTCACATGTCTGCCCCGCTTGGAACTTAAATGCCGACTCTTTATCACATGTCTGCCCCGCTTGGAATCTAAAACTCGACTCCTCTTGCTTCGTTACATTTTACCAGAATCTAGCCAAAAATTTCCCTTCCGTCTTGCAGCTAACCTGTCCCCACAAACTCAAGAACCAAAACAATATCCCCTCGCTCGTATCGACAAAAAACCTTTTAAATATTCCTTTATTGCGTTTTTAGACGCCAGTATTGGTATCCTAAATAAACAAATATTCTTTTTGACTCTCATTCTAATAACGAAAAACAACTTTATTATTAGGGGAAATCATGTTTATTGCGTTTTAACATAATACCTCTTTGGCGACAAAAAACTTGTTATTTTCTCTAACATTGCAACACAGAGATAAAAACATATTTCCAGCGTTAATACGCATTTAAAAATCTCGTCAAAAAAAACTTGAAATATTTACAACGTACCTACATTTAACTTTATTGATCGATTTCTTGGTAGAAACAACAGGGACGTACCATAGAAATATTTTATATGCACTTTAAATAAAAAACGCTACAATGCCCCTTCTTAAAAGAAAAAACTCGGATAATTCTTATCCAGTTTTTGATAAAGGCAAAACAACAAAAACCAAATCAGAAGATGACCTCTTAACTGAGTCGAAACTTCTTAATAATATCTTTTTGATGATGGCTAGCATGGGATTAAACAACAAAAACAAAGTTAGTTACAAAGAATGGGCTAGCGTGCCATCGATCGCCAGACTCTTTAAAGTCGAGTAGACTGAAATGTTTGACTCTAAAATGAACTGTAGGTGACATGAGTTTCTATGCCTTGTGCTATACACAAATCCAAAATAAATTGCTCTACACTTAACAGGTAGGCGTCTACTATCTCCACTATACGCCTAACGAGACAGGGAATTCGGCAACGGTTCCACAAAAAAAATTAGGATATAGACCCAAAATCTATATACCTACATATGACAAAATGTGATTCTCACATGTGTCTCCCAAATGGGTTACCTGAATTAAAATTATCAAAAGTGAAACAATATTCCGAAGGGATGAAATCAAATCAACATATAAACTCGAAAATACAGACATGGGATAGGATGAACTAATTACTTAAAGATGACATATTGTCCTCATCTGACACAAAAGGCTTTAAATCTTTAATGTGCCACTTACCAAGATCCGAACCATTTAAATCTGACAAACGATAAACCACTGGTGACAATTTTTCCTTGATAATTGCTTCAATATACTTCGGTGCTAGTTTGGACATAAACTTGTTGACAGCACAAGACAAAACCTTATTTCTTTTCCAAACTCTATCACCCACTTGAAATTGGACTTCTCTTCTACGTAAGTTGTAACTTCTAGCGTTACGTTCATATCCTTTTCGAAGATTAGCCTTAACCTTTTCAAAAACTTTATCTAAACCTTTGACTTCTGAAGCATACATGTTACGGTCACCTGGAATTATCTCGATATCTTGATTCTGTTGATCCTTATGATCAACACCATAATAGTTTCCACTTAAAGGAACATGACGGCCATAATTCAGGAAAGCTGGAGTATATCCAGTCACTTCATGCTTTGCAGTGTTAATAGCTTGTCTGATCTTTGCTAAATTCTTATCCCAATCTACGTGATCTTTAACATACGTACGTATTGCTGTACCAATGGTTCTATTGTTCCTCTCCACAAAATTACACTGAGGTGCATATACTGGGCTAAACCATACTTTCTGAACGTTATACCTATTACAGAGCTCAATTAAGAGAGGATTGTTCAGATTTGAGGCATTATCACAAATCACATATTGAGGAACACCAAACATTAGGAAAACATCATTTTCCAAAAACTCAACAATATTCTTAGCCGTGGCCTTTCTCAAAGGTTGGACTAAAGTATATTTACTAAACCAATCAGCAACTACTAATAACCACGTATAACCTTTCTTTGAACGAACAAAGGGACCTATCAGATCTATTGCAACTATTTGCCAAGGAAACTTGGCCTCTCTCTGCTTACCCATTTTACCTAATGGAGCATAATTTGGTGTCTTCTGAGCACCACAAACTTTACATGACCTGACAAACTTAAGTACATCAACACGCATCTGGGGCCAATAATATCTTTCCTGAATACGGGACAAAGTTTTGGAAAATCCAAAGTGAGCACACGTAGGTGGCTCATGACAAGACTTCATAACTTCAGACCTTTGTGGTTTGGGCACAACAATTTTCCACTCTACATCATTAGTCTTAAAAGAATTCTTGGTAGGGGCAAACTTATAAACAAAATCATTCTTCACCTTCCACTATGGAAAATCAAGGGGGGATCGGATTATCTTTGATCTTAAATTATCAAACCAAGGGTCTATTCTATCTACATCAACTTCTAAACAATTAACATGGGGACGACTATCAAAATCTTTCTTTTCAAAAATTGGGTTCACTGATGACCTGTAAGGTCTATTGGTCTTAGACCTATTCGAAATACAACACTTAGGACAAGAAGATATGATCACACCTTTGTGACCACAACGCCAACAAGATACTGACTTGCTTCTACAGTCACGGGAAATATGACCTGGTCTATTACAATTGAAACAAATAAATTGTTTCAGATTTCTTGGAGCTTGATAAGGGACTGACTGCATTAATGGAGGTGGGGACGAAAAAGACTGATTTCTTATTTCAGTATTCTCTGGAGGACTGGGTCTATTATTCTCATATTTATATTTGGGATTGGGTCTCTTAGAAGAATTTTCTCTGTCCTGTCTGTCACCTACTCCACTTCTATCTTGCTTGGTTTGATTATTCACCACATGAACTTGTTCTTTGGGCTTTTCTGAATCATCAATCGAAATACCTGCAAGACCTTTAGTAGTCTGCAACAAGGGCAGGACATTCTGCTCTAAACGTTTTATAGTTGCTACTAACATTTCTACTGTAGCAAAATCTTGAAGGGCTATCAGTGGAATGTAATCCACTAAAATATTTTTCCTCATTATTTTTACTTTTTGGGCTTCACTAGGATAAGTTTCCAAACGTTTAAAAAGGTTTTCCATCACTGCTGAATAAATGGTTATGGATTCGTTCCTTTTTTGCTTTCTACTTTTAATTTCTTCGAAGAGATTATCATTATAATCTGGATGTAAAAAAAGCAGATTTGAGTAGGGCTACCAACTCATCCCAACTATTAATTTTATCTCTAACACTCCTATACCAAATAGCAGCATTACCTTCAAATAACTCAATGGCTGAACGAAACAGGATGTCTTCGGAAATATTCCGAGACCTAGCAGAATCTTTAACTTTCTCTAAAAATGTGGGAAGAGCTTTACTCTCACCATTAAACTTAATATGTAGATCAGAAATAATGACAGGAGTTGAAACCTGTATTATTGGGGCTGGGACTGTACAACTGGGAACTACAGGGACTGAAACTGGGCTACTAGTGGATGGTTTTTACTATATCATCAAACATTTCCTCTTTTTCTAACACATTACCCTTCAACACTAACAAATCATCTTTACACTCTTCAACAAACTTTAATACATCTTCCTCAACATCATTCATAGGGAAATTTTCTAATCTGGTATCTAAATGTGTAGACCTTGTCTCAAATCTAGCAAAATCAGCCTTATTTGATTCTACATTTATTGATTGAGCACTAATACATAAATCTTCCATAATCAACTTAATCTCACACAACTCTTTCTCAGGATCTACTACATTACTAACCAAATCGACTAAACTTGAAGACGAAGTGGCCTCCATGGCCAACAAAGCTCTTAGCATCTTTCTCTTATCATCAACTGTCTTATTTGGGACATTTTTACCTCTTATGAAAAGCTCATAAGATAACTCTCCTGATTTCAAATGATTAACCTGAGTGGACTTCATTTTTCAAAAATTGGATGAAAACAAACACACAAAATAACTAAAATCAACTTCAACAACTGGTAGAAAATATGACAATTTTAAGAAACAACCGTTTCCATTTATCACCTGATAGTAAGTCTCACTTGCACTCCCGCGTACTGAAATCCAAAACTCAATCAGTTTGCTGCAACTTCTGCTCTTGACTTAGTAATCAGTTGGTAAACAAAAAATGAGGTCTTTAACCTGTCTCCTAAAAGTTCACACCTCCACTAACAAGGACTAAAAAAATGGTTTCAAACAACATGGGACAACATGGACACTAACAAACAAATTAAACCGTACATACAGGGAAAGACAAAATACTAATAATATTGAAAACTTGACCTTTGAGTGAGCTACACTAAATAATACCAAAATAAACCAACTCTTGTTCCGAAAACTAAATGAGACTGCTCCTAGTCAAAACTAAAACAGCATCTCCTGATCACAAATATTACACCTGTGGTCATTCAGATACAAGAAAGGATACACAATAAACAAACAGTCTACTACTGAGACTAAACTTGTCGAATCTTCTCTACGACTCACAATGACTACCCCTCGTACAACAATATTAATTAACCCTTGGCATTTAAATACACCTTCAGAGACGGTTAATTAGAAGACAAACTGCATAATACTACTTCTCAACTACATAGCTCAAAAGTCACTCAAACGAATACACACATTTACTCAAAATGACCCAACAAATAAAAAATTACAAAAACCGATTATTCTGTAAAATTTGTCGAATCAATAAAAAAATAAATGTAACAGTAACTGTATAATTTGCTACTGTTTTTAATTTCTTTTCAATATCAATAGTTCAATCAAAATTCATATTTAAATATTCAACTCAAATATTTGCTTTCATTTACTATTACATATAAGAAACAATACAAATGTTAACATACACAAATATAATTTTTGGTACAAAATACATATATTATAATATATTACAATTAAATATGTTTGAGACAATTGGGGCACTATTCAAAAGGAAAAAAGTTTTGTATAAGTGGCTTGGGAAAAAGGAATCAAAATCTAAAAATTAAGGAATATTCAAAAGCCCCTAGGTTGGGCGACAAAATTGTAACGACTATTTTGCTTACCACAGGGTAAGAATATGGGGGACAAGATTGAGCAAACAAAATAATCGAAACAAGTGCATACGGACACTCAGTTGGTTGTTGGAGAGCTGGGTCGTGGATAAGTTGAAGATATTGGGGGTTAGATTGGGGCAACTACAAAGAAAAGAAATAAAGGGGTACTTATACAAATCTCTTGGGACAAACAGAATGAAAATAAACGAAAACACCTCAAGAAATTTAATATAGGGCGCCACTTGAGGTGCCCAATTATACCTATTACAACCACTAGTTGTAACTAGGGAAATAATTGTATAACATCAAAAATATAGAAAAAAAATATCTTTTTCAAATAAAACTCAAAACAGATCAGAGAAACAAATTAAACATTTATTTTTGTCTCAAACAAAACAGATCAAAAATACATATTATAAAAGAAACATATCATATAACATAATACAAATAACAAAAACTTACATGTTCTTTGTTTACTATATTATGGCCAATTAGATTATCAAAAATTAAGGATCCTTCTTAATGAAAACATATAAATTTAAACTTATATATGAAATATCGTTTCTACATAATTATCAAATTAAAATTGTCATAACAAAAAAAACAAATTAAACTTGCTGTCAGGTATCACATTTAATTTTGATGACAAAGAATGAAAGCAATTATTACTTTAGCCAAAAAATATCTGTCTTTACTTTGAAAAATTAATATATTGAATTGTTACCTTAATGTTTTTTTTTTATACAAACACTTTGAAACTTTGCATCTCTGGGGAAGCTACTCGGACAAAACTTTCAAAACTGGAAGGCAGCAACCATCAGGAACTAGTTCTACACTCCAGGACAAAACGATAGGAACAGGAACTTGGTGGAAGAATCGAGCCGACTACGGGGACATCCTATATCATACTTCTTTAAATATTTAGTAGTTACCCTTTTCAAAACCTGTCTTATTACAGAGGGTAATTGTTCCTCTAACTAACAAAATTTGTCGACTTTTTTCTTCGAGAAATTCTTCATTACTTCCTCTCAAATCTTTTACTCCATTCCCAAATGTCTGCCCCGCTTGGAACTTAAATCTCGACTTCGTTTCAAATCTTTGACTCCATTCTCACATGTCTGCCCCGCTTGGAACTTAAATGCCGACTCTTTATCACATGTCTGCCCCGCTTGGAATCTAAAACTCGACTCCTCTTGCTTCGTTACATTTTACCAGAATCTAGCCAAAAATTTCCCTTCCGTCTTGCAGCTAACCTGTCCCCACAAACTCAAGAACCAAAACAATATCCCCTCGCTCGTATCGACAAAAAACCTTTTAAATATTCCTTTATTGCGTTTTTAGACGCCAGTATTGGTATCCTAAATAAACAAATATTCTTTTTGACTCTCATTCTAATAACGAAAAACAACTTTATTATTAGGGGAAATCATGTTTATTGCGTTTTAACATAATACCTCTTTGGCGACAAAAACTTGTTATTTTCTCTAACATTGCAACACAGAGATAAAAACATATTTCCAGCGTTAATACGCATTTAAAAATCTCGTCAAAAAAAACTTGAAATATTTACAACGTACCTACATTTAACTTTATTGATCGATTTCTTGGTAGAAACAACAGGGACGTACCATAGAAATATTTTATATGCACTTTAAATAAAAAACGCTACAACTTCTCTGAATTATGCGACTTCGTTATAAACGTAATGGGATCAAAATTTCCTGAAGTCACAGCTAAAAACTATACAGAAGATTTTGACGGCTTATACACCTTATTAAAAATGGTTCACTCAAAATTAAATGATAGACGCATGAAAAATAATATCACAAGAATTATAAAGAAAATAAATCCAACATATGAATCTTCCTTACTGAAGAAAGCGACTACGATTTACCTCAATAGTCCAATTAAATTCATTCTTCAATGGAATTTGAATGGCTATTATAGCCACATTGAAAACATTAAAATGCTAATCAATGAACTGTCACCACTAATAATATGTTTACAAGAAACTCGTCTTTCCAACAACCAAGCAAAACTAAAAAATTATATGGCCTATACAAAAAATCGAGCAGTACAGCAAATATCCAGTGGCGGAGTCGGAATTTTTGTACATTCAACTATCCAATCCAAAGAAATTCCGTTAAATACGAATCTGGAAGCAGTAGCAGTGTCGGTAATACATCATTTTAAAATCAACATATGCAACGTATATTTACCGCATCCTGACGAAACTACTCTATTAGAACTTCAAAATGTAATTAAACAAATTCCATCTCCAAAATTAATTTTGGGTGACACAAACTGTCACAACATCGCATGGGGATCCAAAAAAAACAGATAAAAATGGACGAATATTATTAGAAGCAATTAACAACATAAAACTAGTTTTGCTAAACACAGGAACACCTACTAGATTCAATGCACATAATGGCACATTTTCCTCCATAGACTTATCTATCAGTGATTCAACTTTAGCTCCATTTTTACAGTAGAATACATTGGACCACCTATACGACAGTGATCATTTTCCAATAATAATTACTCATGACAAAGATGAAAAAACCTGCACAACACCATATGAAACGTGGAAATTAAAGTCAGCTGATTGGGAAAAATACTCGAACTTAGTAAGCATACGTATACCAAATCTCGTTATAACAGATAATATAGACACTACTCTATCATCTTTTAACGGTATAATTTTAGACGCAGCCAGAGATTCTATAGGAAAAACCAAAAATATCACAAAAGCTCCTCTTCCTTGGTGGAACAATGAAATCGCATCCGCTTTAAAGCAAACAAAACATGCTTTTAATATATACAAGAAGTATAACACACCTAATAACTTAAACAATTTTAGATCTTTAAGGGCCAGATCTAGATTTTTAAATAAAGAAAGCAAAAAAAGAGAGCTGGACCAATTACGTGTCGTCAATTGACTCATAAGGGATATATGGCAAAAAATAAGGAAAATAAAAGGTTCAAAAACATTTAACCATATTGACACAATAACTAAAAACGATCTAACAACTTCAGACAAACATGAAATCTCAGAAATTTTAGTAGAACACTATCAGTTGTATTCAAGCAATCAACAGTACCACCCAAATTTCTTAGAACATAAAGAAAGAACAGAAACATCAAAAATTAACATAGAAGATACTGCTAGTCCACTAAACACCTCCATAACACTTGATGAGTTAAATGAAAGTCTTAATAACCTCAAAAATACCTCACCTGGACCTGATGACATACCACCAATTTTCATCGAAAAACTACCTATTAGCGCGAAGGTTACTTTAGTAGAAATCTTCAACAAAATTTATTCGACCCATAAATTTCCATCTCTCTGGCGCGAAGCAATTATAATACCATTTTTAAAAGACAATAAACCAAAAAACTTATCTTCTTCGTATCGACCAATATCTCTTACCTGTAGCATCTGCAAAATAATGGAAAAGTTTCTAAGCAAAAGATTAAAATGGTACTTAGAAAAGAAAAATCTCCTTACATCCATCCAAAGTGGGTACTGATCAGAACGGTCTACAATAGATAATATTATAGCAGTAGAATCTGAAATACACGAAGCTTTTATACATAAACAAAAATTAATAGCAATTTTCTTTGACATCACAAAAGCATTTGACACCACGTGGACATACCACATCTTAAAAACAATGAAAGGTTGGAAAATAGATGGCAAATTCTTAGCCTTCACCAAAAACTTCCTGGAGAACAGAAGTATAAAAGTTAAAACAAACGGAGTCATGTCAACTAAGAAATTACTGGAAAATGGTATCCCTCAAGGATCTGTATTAAGCCCCTGCTGTTTTTAATAGCAATCAACAACGTATCTAACCATTTTATGCTTCTAGTAAAAGCAAACCTTTACGCCGATGATCTTGTAATCTATATGAGAAGTAAAAACCTAAAATCAGCTGCATCAATATTACAAAACACACTAAATAAATTAGAAGGGTGGTCGTTGGATATAGGCTTGAGATTTTCAACCGAAAAAACTAAAGTAATAATATTTGACAAAAGGAAAACACAACACCACTTAAATTTAAAACTAAACGGAAATACTCTTATAACAATCAACGAAATCAAATTTTTGGGAATGACATTCGACTCTCAACTCAAATGGACATTGCACATAAATGAACTAATTAAATCATGCCAACAGAGAATAAATCTTCTAAAAGTTCTTTCCAATCACAAATGGGGCGCAGACACAACTATTCTTCTACGATTATACCAAGCTCTAATTAGAAGCAAACTAGATTACGGATGTATATGCTACGAAACTACTACTAAAAGTCAATTGAACAAACTGGACATAATCCAATCCACAGCATTACGTATAGTTTTAGGAGCTTTCAGAACCACGCCAATTAGCAGCCTTCAAGTCCTAGCAGGAGAACCGCCATTAGCTCTCAGAAGACAATATTTTTCGATGTGTTGTGCTACTAAATATCTCAGTGCAAATGAAAACCCGTTTATAACTAGCCTAATAAGAAGCAACCCTCCAAATCTCTACTCAAATCATTGCCCTAGAAACTTACCTTTCAATGAACGAATAAATCGATTTGAATTCAATATACATCAATTGAGAGCCACTTCTACAAATAGATGCCAGTATCCTCCCTGGAAAGTCCAAATACCAAAAGTAGATTTTACCTTACTTACCTATCCCAAACAATCACACAACCATTCCGAAATAAAACAACAATTCCAGTCTACCATCTCCAGATATCCTGATTTCAAACTAATTTTTACTGATGCCTCTAAAAGCAGTAATGGTGTAGCTGCTGCAGCTATTTTTGAAGACAACATCTCTGTCACCCGTCTAGCCAAGGAGTGTAGCATATACACTGGAGAACTACAAGCAATCTTCAACGCACTCAACCAATGTACCAGCAATGATATAAACTTTCTTATCATATCAGATTCTTTGAGTGCCTTAAATGGTGTCAAGCAGATGTATCTAACTCATGCCAATTTAGCACTCATAAAAGACATGCTATACATTGCCCAAACACGTGGTAAAAACATAAAATTTTTATGGGTACCATCCCATGTTGGAATAAAGGGTAATGAAGCAGCTGATAAAGCAGCAAGAGAAACTATCAATAACACGACAATTCCTATGATGCAAAACTTACCGATCTCAGACCAAAAAACATTAATAAAAACTTATATTAACAAAACCTGGCAAGTGAAATGGAACCAAACAGAAGCAAAATTAAAAATTATCAAACCAGATGTTACTTCTGCTTTACTACCGCTTCCAGCTCAAAGACATAACCAAGTAATTATTAACAGACTGCGGCTAGGCCATACAAAATTTACACATGGATACATCATCTCCAAGGACCCTCAGCCGATTTGCCACACCTGTCAAATACCATTTTCAGTACAACATATTATGATAGACTGTCCAGTGTACTCAACAGCAAGATCGACAGCAAAAATAAACCACAATTTAAAAGAAACTCTAGAAGAAGACATCAATAATACAATAAATTTTATCAAAAATTGTAAACTCTATAACAAACTGTAACATAACATAAAATGTTTATTTTCCCAAACTGCTATGTAAATTTTAATAACATATTAATGTAACTTTTCTAAAATAAAGATATACCACACCGCTAATAACCCTAGGGGTTGATGCGGTAAAAAAAAAATGAATGTGTTAATGGCAGTGACCGAAAACCCACACACAAATATAAGAAGTATTTTTAAAGAACAAAAACTAGTTACTACTCAGTTAAAAATATTGTATCTAAAAAATAAAATGCACCCTTATCATCTTGAAATGTACCAAGAATTAAATAATGATGATTTTTAGCAAAGAAATAGTAGTAGGACCATATTTTTTTGACGATAACTTGAATGGTGATATGTACTCGTACTTAGATATTATTCCGAATTAGTTATATTTCTTCACGTGCTATATCAGAATTATCCAACATTGGCGATCGCCATTGCGAAGGCTCCTCGTTTTTTTCCACATGAAATAATTGTCCTGGTTTTGATGTCTGAGTCCATTCACGTTTGTTTTTTAGCCAAGAAACCTGCTTTATTTCTACACCTCTCCGATCTTGCATTTTTCCTTTGCGGAATCAGTTGCAGTATTCCATATCCATGTTGTCCACAACATGCCTCTATAGTAATTTTCTTTTTTTTGACCCTACTTAGTACTTCTTTGTCGTCCTTGCCGTCCAATGTATATTAAACATCCGTCTATGAATTTACATTGGTAATGTTTTAACTTTGACAGAATTACTGTATCGTGCGCATATTTATTACATTAAGTAATTCCCCATTTATTTTTATTCCATATGGCTCTCCTCTCAGATGCTTTGTTAAATAAATGGCCGAGCTAACATTGAACAATGTTGGGGACAAAATGCAACCTTGTCTGACTCCTCGTACAGAGATTTAATCGGTGTTCTTTCTAAATTTTGCGGTGGCGATGGTGGTTTGATTCCAGTACAGATTCTTAATTGCACGAATATCTTTCTTATCTATTCCCATATTTTTTTAGCATCTGCATTCATTTTCCATACTGTGCTTTATCGAATGACCTTTTGAAATCCATTTTTTCTTTAATCACGGCATTTTTATATTAGGATATTTAGCGCCAAAAGTGTCTACCTGGTTCCCATAGCATTTCTAAAAACAAACTGGGTTTCTTCTAGATCTTTTTCGCATTTGCACCTAATTCTGTTCTAGTATTCTAAGAAAAATCTTAAGGTATAGCTCATTAGCCTAATTAGTCAATGTTCTGAGCATTTTCTAGAATTGTGTTTTTTAGGTTTTGCGACAAAGATAGACTTAAACCAGTCTGTTGAAATCAGTCCAGTGGTATAGACAGTGTGTAAAAGCCAAATGGAATAAATTCATTCCATTTGCAACCCCACTGTTTCTCCCTGTTTGACTCCCCTATTTAATGGTACAGGGTTCGTGTGTTCATTTTTATTTAGGTAGTATGTAGCTGTAGCTTGGTTCATAGTTTCTTTTATTAAGTTAATATATCTGCTGTCTATTCTGCAATTTTGCATTGCGTTTATTACGGCGTGTGTTCTATGGCATCGAAAGCTTTTTCGTAGTCTACGAATCCTAGGAAAACTGGAAACTTGTATTCGTTACATTTTTCTATTATTATTTTTGTGGTTAACAGGTGATCGGAAGTTGAATAGCCTTTTCTAAAACCTGTCTGTTCATATGGTTCCTGCAATTAGTTCCTTACCTCCTTCTAATATCATATCTGTGGTAATACTATCTTCTCATGCAGCTTTATTTCTCTTCATGTTTTCCAATGATTTCCAATGTCATGCTAATCGGCAAAATTGCCGCTACTGGGCCACGGAAAATCCTCACTGGATGAGAGAAGAACACACTCAATACCCTCAAAAGGTTAAGGCCCGGCGCAAATTGAGCACAGCCCACGCACATCCCACGCGCAGCCCACGCGTAGGTTATTTTGTAAATTGTGGTTTTAGACGGAGCGACGTATATTAAACCCAAACCACAGCCAGGCTACTGCCAGACTTGGTTGGCGTGAATAGAGTTGTGCTAGCAACACAGTTTCGTGGGTCGTGGGTCTCTACCTAACCTTATTTATTTTGTTTTGTGTGACTATTTTTTTTATTCAGTGAAAATGGAAAAGTTTATTGAAATTGTTCGAAGCTTTAGTGTCTTGTATGATACTAGTAATGAAGATTACATGAGAACAAAACTAATATTTTCTTTATTTGTGCTAAGCGACTCGGATGTAAGTCGCCGTTATAATTATTCAAAAAAATTAATTTAAATTATTTTTTAATAAATCAAATGAGAAATATAACAAATCGAGAACTAAGGAAAAAAATAAATTTTCATTTCCTAGCAAAATGTTTATGAAGATGAAAACTTCAAAATAAAATTTGGTGGTACTTTTTCGTGATGCTCATATTGTAATGGCTTTTATACACTGAAATTAAATTAAAAAAGAACATGAAGAAAGTAGAAAAATAATAGTTTTTTGTTGAAGGATTTCAATTTTTTATCCTTAGCATTTGTCAAAGTTTTCAAGATATTTATATTTTCAGATTAGAAATTGTTAGTGGGATATTAGGTAAAAATTAAAAGGTCTTTAGAAAATAAAATCTTTATTTAAACTAATATACTGAAGACAGTCTATCTTTTCTTTGAATGGTATTTGCGAAAACACAATCAGCACACTCGTAAATTGCGTTTTTCCTAATTTTATGGATAGAACATATTCTACACAAATATTTGACATGGGTGTGGGCTGTGTTCAATATGCGTTAGTATTGAAAAACGTGTACTTGGACTAGGTTGGACCATACGTGGGCTGCGCGTGGGATGTGCGTGGGCTGTGCTCAATTTGCGCCGGGCCTAATGTTTGGGCAGGGATTGTAGGAAACAATATCATTGGTCCCTTTTTCATCGAGGGCAACTTGAATGGCAACAATTATTTGGCACTACTTCAATATAATGTCATTCCAACGTTGGCAAATTTATATCCTGATCCTGATATGTGAAGAGCCATGTGTACAAAACTAAACCTTCTGATTTAACTGACTTAAAAGAACGAATAACGCTTGCGATTAGGTCGATCACGCTTGTTATGTTAAATAATGTTAGAAGACAGTTTTATTTGAGATTAGGATGTTGCCAAGACTTTCGCGGTGAACATTTTAAACATCTACTTCATTAACATTCATAGTTCTTTTTCGTGTTCTACATTTTATTACGTTTTTCATTACATTTTAGTTTTTGATTGTATTGTAGCGAATTTCGGTAACCAGATGATTTTAATTTATTTTATCTTAATTAAACTTAATAAACTTGCAAGCGACAACATTTTTGAATGGAGAATGAAAAGACCTTTCAAACGATATATCACAAGCCTGTATCACCACTTCCTATTTTAAAAATTGGGGGTTGTACCGTTCCCGTCATAAAAAACTGGTACAACTCTTATAATCAAAAATCCTGTTTTTTAAGTTGTGTACGTTGATCTTGTCAAATGTGTCATTCTGATTTCTAGGGCACTGTTGCCAGTTCAACGAAAATATTATATAAAACCAGCTAAATGCAAGGCTGTGTGAGAGACCACCAGTTTTGAGTATAATAAAATCTAAAACATTATCGAGCATTCTCGATCAGTCAGTCACATTAAATTTGTTTAAACATGCATCCTAAAAAATTCTCATATTAATTTTGTAATTTTCTATCATCTCAATTAAGTATTCATACATTGATTTGTGTTTTATAACAATTTATGAAAATATTTTAATTCAAAAATAATGACAGATAATCAATCTAGACAAACTTCAAATTATTATAATAAAACATTACAATGATATATTAGGTTGTAACTGTTACATTTTATTTTTATTAGTATATAATATTTTATATTTTATTTTTTAGTATATAATACGTACAAGGATACGTACAATTTTAGGATAAAGTATAATATTAGTTTTTCACATTTTTTATCGTTCTTGTAATAAATAATAAATTAATCTTGGTAGTTTGCCTGTTACAAAACTTATTGACACAGAATACAATTCGAGTTCGGTACTTCGTATAAAGATCAATTAAACATTTTGAATAATAACTCAACCCAATCTCTGCTCATTTAATTTCTTAGATTCATTTTTTTGGTAATGATAAAAATAATACCTATCTAAAAAATTTATACATTTTTGAAAGATATTTTTTTATTTACATTTAGTGCAATTCCGTTATCTGTAATGGCAACAACGAAGTAATTTCTGAACACAGGTTTACATTGGGAAAAAAAGTGTACTAGTTTTATATGACGGGAAATGTACCTGTCATTCTAAAGGGGTTGAAGGTAAGGGTTGCATTTTTACGTTAAAGAATGTCAAGTTATAATTTAAATTTGACGTGTTTCGGGATTTTTTATAAATATGTACAGTAACCTAAATAATGAATTGATTCCATTTGGCTTTTACACACTGTATGTATTTAATTATGTAGTAAAGTTTTACTAATACTTTTGTTTTATCTTCGGTTATTACCTTCAGCAACTCAGTCGGTGTATTACCAGACCACAAGCTTATCTAATTTTTGCCATTTTTTGTAACGTAATTTATATTTAATCTCATAATTTCTAAATCGTCTGTACAATTTTGGTAAAATTCAGTATTATTACTTCTGTCATTGGCCAGTTGCCATTTTCCTCTTATTTCGTTTTAATTAACAATATTTTTTTTATTACTGTCAACTAGTACAGAGAAAACTCTATTTTCAAATAGGCTGCTTACTTTATTTAGTTTTTTTTTGTGAACATTAAATAATTCAAGCCTAGATATCAAATCCTCTATTTGGTCGCATCTTTCTTCATCAATTTTTCTTTGGCTAAATGTGGGCTAAATTTATCACTTTTAATTCTCTGTTGTAGATATCTATATTATGTTGTTACTATAACTTGATTCATAAATCCATTTCGTAGTTCCTTCTGATCTTCTAGTTGTTCTTCAATATTTGTTATTCTATTGTAAAAGTGTCTAGTTGGTCTATGTTGTTTTAACTGAGAAGAATGACGTGTTCAAACTGAGCAAGGAGACAAGCATTAATTTTAATCCAATGTTATCGACCTAAAGTCACAAAATAATTTAAATTTAGAATAATGAACAACCACATATGGATGTCACAGCTTCAATTAGATAAGAAGGCACTGAAGATGATCAGATTAGATCGAAAACGTCACATTCTGCTACTGTATAAATTTTGAATACCATTTTTAAAATTTTAACTATATGTTTTTTATACCTAAATAGAAATGTGAAGTGTTTTAACTTCAGTAAAATTTTTTTTTAAACGATGGTATACAGCCAACTACTGGGATTTTCCCATTATTTTTTATATTGTAAAATTCTTGTTTAATGTTATGTTTTATATCGTCAAACTTAAGTACATTGGTTTTGGATTTTGTTGCTGGAGTTGGTTTTAACCTTAGTTTAATATCTGCCACAAGGGGGTGGCAAGTCAGTTACGGATATTATTAGAAGAAGTTCCACGTTATATACATAAACACGGGGTTTTTGCATGACATGCATAACAAAGTATGGTCTGTTTTAAAACCAGGAGGAGTCATTCAAATTTTCCGCGCCGTAATGCTTGTTTGGAATTGGTCCAACCGCAGGCAAGTTTACTCCACTAAATTATGACATATTGACACTAATGACATTTGTGAAATTTTAAAATTCAAAATTTATATCGACGATTTTTTATATTTTCTACGTTATTCCTTACATTTTTAGATTTTTCGTTTGCATTTATATAAAAAACAGTTCTTTTCAGAACTATTTAGCGACATATTAGTGTTATTAAGATAACAATATGGATTCAATGAGTGGTAATTATTCTTCTTCAGCTTAAAAACGCCGAGTAGATTTGGGTCATTTATCATCAAATGAGAAACAATGTATTATAAACATGTAATTGATAATTATGTAACATAAAATTGATAATTCTGGAATGAAAATAACAGCCGCGGTAGCAAAAATAAAACAGGTTGCAGGTTAGTTTTGCAGAATAGATATTGTTAAATCCAGACCTACTGAAGTAATGTGCTAATTTTAGGTGTTGCTAATTCAACTATTTACCGAACAATTAAAGAATATAAGCAGACTGGAACAGTAAGATGTCCTAAAAATATTGACGGTCGACCTTCTATTCTTGCAACATACGATTAAAAAGTTAAAACATATGTAGGACAGATAGTACACAGCTTCTTTTTCAAGAATGAAATGCCACTTTAAGTGAAATTACCAACCGCTCAGATCTTCCAAAATATGTGTCGTTCATTATTATATAAATTCTTAAAGCAAATCAATTTGAAGTAAGTAAATATGGGTTAGTACTTTTACCAATTTTATTAGTAGTTTTACCAATTGTATGGTAAAATTATCTAAAACATTTTATAGGTTTCATTTTTATAATCGGGTAAAGTAAGTATAGTAGTAACAATAATATAAACAATTATATTATTGTTACTACTAATTAGTTTTTGTAATTAAAATTTATGACGTGACATGAGAAATGATTGTAATAGTACCCTTCTTATTTGGTCAAAATATTTTTCCTATTTAAAAACATAAGTACAACAGTCTTTGTGTTACATTTTTTGGAAACATACCAGCGTATAAATATTTTCATTTAAAGATATTATACTTGGTGTGGTTGATGATGAGTATACTAAGTAATGATCTCATGAATAGTTATTAAAAAAATAAATTTTAAGTTTTTAATTATATACTCTACTGGAATGTTGTCAAGTATTTTGGTTCAACAGATATAAGAACATAGAAAGGGAAGAAAAGGAAAAAAGAATATTTTTTACTTTACATATAAGTAGATTCATTGCAGCAAATATTGCATATCATAACTATAGATTGTTTATCTTACTGTTTATAGGATGAGTGATTTATTGTCTATATTATGAATGTCTTACCATAGTTATTTTTTAGGTGAAATTATTCAAAGAATGGTTTATACATTGGGCTGCTGATCAAAAACAAAACTTTCTTGCTTAAATATCTGAAATATATTCAGTTTTTGCTAAAAAACTAAATGAAGAAATTCAAAATGGTGTAGTTGTTCATGAACCTGACTAAGACGTAAATGGAAAAGATCTTTTGGAAGACTACTAAAATTATTAAATTTTTATTGTTTAATACATTTCAAATATATATTATCCACAGTATATTATTTTTCGCTAATATATAAATCGATTTCTGACTCTTTAAGTTGTTTGTAATAACTTGGACTTGGTGATATGAGAATAGTATTTAATGTGATATTTTTATAGATGATATTTATACTAAATATAGTTTAAAGTGGTGATAAATTTATAAATGTATGTTATTTGTATCTAATTATCATAAGAAAAACGTCAACTATCTTTTAAATTTAGTGTATACTTGTTAAGAAACATTTTCATTTTGTTTTCATCACAATAAAAGAGCATTAGTAAAGTAATGTGTTTTAGTTTGATTGTATTGATATCATGGACGTATTTATTTATACGTCCATGATTGATATAGTTGATTTTGTTCTTCCTGGTTGTAGATCATCACAAGAAAACTGCAAAGTTATGCTAGAACGTAACATAATAGATTGAATTTGTTGATTATCTCACAGAAATCCAGTCTTTTTAGTAAATTGTATTTATTGATAACAAATGGGTCAAACTCACTGTAAAAATTAAACAAGAGTCCAGCACTAAAGAAATTGTAAGTACACACTTATTTATACAAAGTATCTTTTTGCAGTTGAGTGCTTCAAATAGAACCTAAAGATATTGATACGTAAGTTAAACAAATCTATCTAATGAAGTAACTGATAACCATGCATGAAAAATAGGACCACACTTATATTTGAACCATAATTTGTTCTGTGACGGGAAACATGAAAAACTGAATTCTAAAGCAATGAACGGGAAGGAATATGTAAAACAAATTGGCTGAAGCAATTCAGGAAATTGGATTATTAAGCTTAAAAATAATGATCAAAGTCAAAGTTAACTCTTCTGGTAAGAAAAAAAAAACTATATTGAAGAAATTGATCACACCAGAATAAGAATATGGTCTACGCAGTTTAAAAGAGCAGTACTTCAGAAATCTTTTAACTCTCTCTTTTTGATACATGCATTTGAATAGCTTTGTTGCCTATAAGATCTATTTGCTAATTAAAAGACAAATTGCTGTGAAAAACCATACTTAGATCTGGAACATTATTGACTCTCTGCATCAAAATATTCTCTAAATTATAATTAAATACCATAGACTCAACTACCAGAGATCGATAAAACTGGATCATACGATATTTAAATATATATACATGGGACCAAATGTAAAAAGCGTCCTATTTTATTGCAATAATTGTAATATAATTGAAAGTGAATTGAAAAAAAATATTATTCAAACATAAATAAATTTAGGTTAAAATTGATTTGTAAGGTTGTCCGATATTGATTACTCGGTTACCGCAAGGCCGAGACAAGTAACAAAAAAAGAAGATGTATTTGGTGACTTTTCTAGTAACTTTATTCTGTGGGAATCTGTCTTTTTGGTTTACTCCTCTTGGTTAAAAAACAGAGTTTAGTACATAGTAATCTTAATGATCAGTTTGGTGAAACATAAATCGGAAAGGATGAACCGGTAAGACGCAGGTCACCAGATTTTATTATATGAACGATATAATCTGAATTGTATGTCAAAATATTTCTTTACAAATGCTTCGTAATGTAAGCAACTCTTTTAATGACCGGTTTCCAAAGGGGTTTAAACATGTTTAATACTACGTTGTTGTCTGTAAAATTATATTTTAAATAAATCAAAAAATTGTATACACGAGTTCGGTTATGTAATAATTATTTTGTACTATTTGTATGAGAGTGATTATCCATCCAAAAGAAGTGGCTAATTCCTCATCGCCCTATTTGCGATTTTCTCAACGCCTCTATATAACAATAACAATGATGTGGTAATTTTCAATATACATATTTTTTTTGGATAGTGTACCAGCACCTTCTTTAATTCAGATTTGTCTTGTTACATTTATTGGTCCTCGGTGTGATTTACACAAGGTGTTTTATTTGGTCAAGTAATCAATTTTTTTTCTTATTCGTGTCAATTTTTTTTCATTTTGACAAATGTACTTTTTATCTGTTTTAGGTATTATTTTCTAAAACAAATATTTATCCACTAATTATTATCGAACGAATCTAAATTAATATAATCTTAATAAGTGCATCTAATTCAATTTAAAGATAAAAATTCACAGCTGTCCTAAAACCTTATACAAAATATTTACTATTTATAAAATACGCACAACGTTGAAGTTATTTTTGGTCTTTATATTATATTACTTCCCATTTTCTATTATAATACATAGTAAAGCATATAATATTCATTTCAGAACGAATTATCTTCTGAAATGTACTGTCAGGTAAGTAAAGATTGGAGTTCGGTTTTAACGATGATGGAATATAGCTGTTTTGAAACACTTAACTGATTCATAAATAATTAAATACGCATTAAAGGATTATTTCAAGATTGTAAATGAAGTTGAGGCATGAGATCATTTCGAAATAATGACTTTCGACATAATCAATATTTTTGGCTTTTATATAGATGAGGTAATGTTTGGCATTTGAGAATTTTAAAAGTGTTCAAAATTTTTTTTTTTTTTCGATTTAGAACTACTTGTAATTTAAAAAAATGAATATTTATAGGAAATAAAGTTCATTGGGAATGAAAAATGTACGAAAAATAATAAGTAAAGAACAAAAAAAAACGGAAACAAGGACGAAATATGGAAATTGGGTCTGGAAATAGTCAAAGTGTACAGGTTATAGAAAAGGGACTATAGATAGAGGTTGAAGAAACAAATTTATATATATAAAAAAAAGAGGTTAATCTTTGTAAATGGGTATATTTATTTAAAAAACCCTTAAAAGGGCCACATCAATAAAACAAACGTTTTCGGACCACACAGTCCATCATCAGGTTATTAAAATCGAAAATGCTAGGTCACAATGCCTGAGCCACCAAAATATTAGGGTAAAAACCCTTTAAATTACATTTAGTTATGAAATATTGTACATTGTGTTATAAAATAACTGTGATGTTCAGTATTAAATTAAATTTGACTGTAGGTAACACATGGTTCAATTGGGTTCCAGAGCCGGTGAGGATCACAATCACTAAAACTAAGAAAAAGGACAAGGAATGCAAAAAATAGAGAAAGGGCATATAATTGTATATAGCTGAGTAAAAGAAGATCAGAGAGCTACGATGCGATAGTATGCAGCAGGGGACATTGTTAACAGAGGGGACCCATCGGGTAAATCACTAGATAAAAATAAAAATAATAGTAACTAATACCCTGTGGAAGTTTTAGTCAGTTCTTTTATCAGGCGTGGCCCCCTGGGAAATGGGAATGCTTTCTGGGTATTCGTAGCACCGATACAGAGAGGGTAGCAGGGATATTTGCCTTGAAACAAAAACTGACACCTAACAGTAGATATAAAATACAAACCTATGGAAATGGTGAATAATGATTTATGTTTAGGGTCGCTGACTGTAGATCGCCAGGGTATGTCTGGAGCAGGCGCTGGACGTGACAGCATGCGGGACGTCAGTGGCAGGGTATTGAAGAGACGGACCCCTGTCATAAAATCAGCTACAGCCCAACAACATCAGCAGTGAGCCAAAGAAGAACCACATCAGCAGTGAGCCAAACAACATCAGCAGCTCTGAAGGTGCTGCGCTGGGACATCAGGCGGCGCTCACTTAAGCGCAACGACCAAGGCAGCGCAAGAAATGGACTGTCTATAAACGAAAACATTTTGCACTTCTATTACAAGGTGATGAACCTTAGTCGAGAATCGATCAGCTATCTACAATATATATATATATATATATATATATATATATATATATATATATATAATATATATATATATATATATATATATATGCCGATTTGGCAGGGAGTACCCGGAGATTTAAGCATCTGCACATAGAATAACAGATCAATACCGGGTGATTATAAGAAATTATTTTATCCCAGAGACTAGACGCGATACCATCAGAAGCGAAGTCAAATGGGCGATTCATAACCCAGAGCTAAATGTAGATCAAACCGCTAATGTCATTCCTAATGAGCAGACTGTTAATACGTAGCAGGACAACAACGAGTTGCCCGATAGCCTGTTAAGTGAAATGGCACGTGCCGCACAAAGGTTTAATGGAACAAACCCACTTAGCAGATCACCGCTACCAAAAATAAACTCTTGTAAAAAACTAGGTGCGCTGTTACAAATTAAAAATACTAAAGTCCTACCCAATTATATCGTAAAAGCTCACTCATTAGAATATTTGCATATGCTGATTTACTGTGTAGCAACAGTAATTGCTAATGCTATGGGCATTAAGCTCAGAACACGACGGGGTATTAATATCGAAAATAATGATAGTAGAATTGCACCTTGGTAAAAACTTCTGCTAGGAAAAACTGTACAGTAAGTAACAACCAAAAATGCGACAATATACTTTTTAAGCCTGCGGATAAGGCGTTTTATAGGAAACTTAATTTCATTATAGAAAATGAAAATAAATTATATCCAAACCAAGAAGAAATTCATGAGTTCTGGGGAATCAACTTTCAACGCCAGCTAATCATACCACCAATTCTGGGTGGATTCAAGACACAACGAACAACAGTCAACATTACAATGTTGAGCAACTGTCAACATTACATTAAAATAAAATAAAATAATAATAAGGAATGTTTCTAGCGGAATATCAGGCAGGATTCAGGCCTGGACGTTCAACCATTAACCAGATCTTTACACTACGACAGATCCTCGAAAAAGCGCAAGAGTTTAACATATATATGTATCATATTTTTGTCGATTTTAAAGCGGCATATGACAGTGTCTTAAGACCAAGTCTTTACAACGCTATGAATGAGTTAGGAATTCCAAAAAAACTCATACGTTTGATAAAAGTGACAATAGCGAAGATGCTATCAGCAGTAAAAATTCAAAACGACTCGTCAACCCCATTTCAAATACATAGGGGGTTAAGGCAGGCAGATGCGCTGGCGTGTCAGCTTTTTAATGTCGCCTTGGAAAAAGTTGTACGAGACGCTAATTTAGATAGCAGGGGAACAATATTTAATAGATCAGTCCAAATTCTAGCATATGCAGACGACGTGGACATTATAACAAGAACTAGGGCGAGAACTGCGGAAATCCTAACCGAGCAAGTAGCAGCAGCAGAACGTATGGGGTTACATATAAATCAAAATAAAACCAAATTCATGGCGACTAACACAAACACAAGAGCTGGAAATGTTGACACAAATTTAATCATTAATGACCAAAACTTCGAAGCAGTCAATGAGTTCATATATCTAGGGACATCAGTTAACCCCAATAATAATACATCTGAGGAAATAAAAAGGCGAATAATAATTGCAAACAGGTGTTATTATGGTCTATCAAAGTACTTAGCTAACAAACGTCTATCTCAAAAAACTCGTATAAGGCTGTATACAACACTGATAGTCCCCGTTCTTACATACGGATCAGAGGCATGGACGCTAACGAAAACAGATGAATCCGCTCTATCCATTTTTGAAAGAAAGGTGCTACGCAAGATATTTGGAGCGGTCTGTGAGAACGGAATATGGAGGCGTAGATATAACTTCGAACTGCAAAATATCTACAAGCATACGTTTGGTGGTAAAGATATTACCACTATAATTAAGCGAAACCGCCTGCAGTGGGCAGGACATGTAGCCCGGGCCCCTGAATCGAACATGATAAAAAAGATTCTAACAGCGCAACCTGTGGGAATGAGACGACGGGGTAGACCAAAGCTGAGGTGGATGGATGGGGTAACACAAGATGCGGAGAAGATCGGATTCGGCAACTGGAAAATTCAAGCAAGGGACAGAACAGAATGGCGTAGAAAGCTTGAGAAGGTCGAGGCCCTCTAAGGGCTGTAGCACCAAGATGATGATGATGATAATAATAAGGATAATAAGTCGATGATAATGTAGTGACCTTTTTAAAGCATATAATGACAGGGAGGAAGACTAAGACTTGTGACGAATCTTGTTCGGCTTGATGAGAAAAGAAAGCAAATCTTTAATGGTTACTGTTTTGATTTCAGACACAAAATACTCATCATGTACTTTAGATTCAGAGAAAATGTCACACATTATTGATGGAGGTCACCTCCTTTAGGTGATGCCCAGTTACCTTCAAGCAGATGTGCGAGTAATACAAAGACTACGTCTTTACTCATTACGGAACAGCGACTATTTATTGCATTGGTGAATACCAGCAAGAAAAAACAAAAGATGAAGAACGCCCACGTAGAGCACGTTCTAGCAATTAAGTAAAAGTTGAAGACCCAATCCTAAATTTTTAGCTAACGCTAAAAACACAATGGGCCTTATTTCACTTCTTACAGTAAACTTATAGATATGGTTGCATAGTTCATCAAGCACCGGGTGACGCCGACTTATTAATAGTTTACACAGCTATTGATAAAGCTAAGAATACATCTACAATACAGCTACAATACTAAATATATTGTTGAATCGTGTGTTATTGGTGATGACATGGACCTACTAGTTTTGTTGACTGTCCACGCAATACCAGAGAAGAAATTTAAATTTCCTGATTCTCCAGTCCTACTCACAAGACCGACAATTCTTCGTAACTCAGAATAAAGAATACTCTATCGTCCGTCCAATAAAAGTCTGAAGTTCCTGAGGACAGTGTACTCGGACCCGTCCTGTAGTTTTTATACACTGCCGACTACTCAACTACAGTTAACTCTACCTGTATATAATTGGCAATACCACACAAACTAATTAGACTCATTAAAGCTACAATGGATGAAACTCAGGCATATGTACGAATACAAAACCACCGGATAGACTTTTTCAAAATTTCGCAGGGACTAAAACAGGAAAATGGGCTGGCCCCACCTTTGTTTAACCTGGCACTGGAGTATGCGGTTAGGCAAATGCAAACTGGACAAGAAAACCTACTGACCAACCGAATGGTTCAACTGGTCGGTTATGCAAAGGATAATAAAATTATGGGAAGAACATCATCAGTAGCACAGAAAACATAAGCAGAGTTGAAAACGCAAACAAAAAGCTAGGTCTTTAAATTATTACAGAAAGAAACAAACATGATACAGACGAGAAGAAATATAGTCCCACAAAACATTATACATAAAGATGGCATTGAAACGGTTGAAAAGTTTACATACCTAAAAATAAAAGTATATGCCGACAGATCAGAAACAACCAAAGGCAAACTCGACACATTCGAAAGCAAAGTACTGAGAAGAATACTAAGACCTGTGAGGGAAAACGGAATCTTCAGAAGTTTGTACACCAACGATCTTTATCAACTTTATAAAAAAGCAACACTGGATAGGCTACCAAAAAGAACACTGAATACTAGAATGCAGGAAAAGAGACGGTTGGAAAGCCAAGAAAGCGCTGTTAAGATACAGTAAACAGCGACGCACAAGCCTTTTTTGGAGTCCGTCTATGGAGAAGATCAGCCACAGACAAGCAAGGGTGGAGGCAAAAAATATAGGAGGCCTGGGCTCAATTTGGACTCTAGTGCCGCAAAAGAAGAAGAAGAATACTATTTAAAATACTGTTAAAAATTATTTGCATCAATATTATGCAAAAAATATTTTCCCCGTTTTGCCGACCACTGCAGGATTATTCTTAAATAAATTATTTAATTAATTATTGTCAATGAATTTACTTTTAATGTTTCTTTAATAGATAGTTATTTGTGGTTTGTTTTTGTTTATTATACTTTATATACATTTTATTCCAAAGCGGCTTCAAATGCAGCTACCAAATTGACGATGTGCATTTTTAACATTGACACTAAAACGTCTGCTAAATTGGGAATTTATATTTTACACTTGTGTAGCTGCGACAATGCGATCTGAAATTGAATTCTCCAGCTATCTCTATTTCCTTTATGCGTCCGGTTTCTACAGAATTCCGTTTCGAGGAACATCAAAGGTGGCACGTTCTCGAAACAATAAATTCTTCCTTTGTCAATCGTAACCGTAGTTCTATGCCGTTTCTTTCGTAAGTTTACCGCTCCATGTTAGAAAAATGTATTATATGGTTTCAAACTCCATGATTTTAAAACAAATTAGTGTCTAGATCCTTGCACTAACAATGTAAAAGTACAGTTACATAATTTAAAAAACTGATTAACTACCTTCTGCAGTACACATTCAATTATTTCACAACTATTTTCTCTATTTACTATATGATCAGCAATGACTTTAAATATAGAATTTAATTAATTAATTAACTCGCTACATTTGCCTTTCTGCCTTTCTAAATCGTTTTTTAATAAGTCTATTAATTAACAATATTAACTGGAATCCTGTATGTTTTGTTCAAATAAACAACGAAGGATACATACGTTAATATGAACAGTAATTCACTATAGATTAATTTGATAATTATATTGACATTATTGACGACTTGAGGATAAATTGTCTGAAGATAAATAGTTTTATAGTGACTATTATTTACAGTCTTTTTAGGTTGCTGTGCCGCTTAGCCAAAGGTTCCCTTGGGTAGTTTCCTTCGTTTTATTTTTTGGCAAGTTGCAATGATCTTGAGTATTCGATTTAAGACAAATATTTATGGTTCCGAAAGCTTAATGCTTGTTTTCTTTTACATAAACCTGGTATTGTTAATTATCCTAGGCCCGATTATATATATGGCAGATTTGAATGGTTTTATAATACTATTTGTTTATGTAAGTCACGCTTTGGGAAGGACTAAAACATAAAACAAATTTAAAAACTGCCGACTTATTCATCTTAAAATATGATTATCTATTGTGTTACAAACGTTTGAGTCAAATTTACCTGGTAATCTTTAATTAGACTTTAACTATTTTTTTTCTGGAACATCAAAAATAGTGTTATTGTTAAATCATCATCATCACCCTGCATACGTCCACTGCTGAACATAGATCTCCCTCAGCTCTTTCTGTAATATTAATTGGATTAATTATAGGTACCAAAATACATTAATTTCTTTCAGGGGTTATAATAATAATATGATTTAGAACTTCTGAACGCTTTTTCCAATTACTTATACTCTTTTTCAAATTGCGGTTTATGTTTTACAAGTAGAACGGTGAGTTTTCTATTACAAACAACTAATAGTCCCAAAAGTGTTAATTAGATTAGAAAACATTGTTCAGAAAAACCAACTTATCTGTTATTAAGTGTATGAAAAGTTCTGCTTCCAAAAACTTATTTTCTCACTTTATTGCGCGATAACAACGTTTTTTCATTTATTGGCAGATAACTAATCAAAAAAGTTATATAACTGTTAAAATTGTCTATGTTTTTGTTATATATCGCTACTTATAAGAAAACTTGTAACTACAAATATTTGTCAATTTCACCTTGGTCACTTATTGAAAAAGGACTAAACCTACATAATACACAAGTCCTCTATTTTCAAAAGTTTACTGTAATTATTTGCTTTTTTTCTTCTCCTTCGTCTTATTATTCTCCTTCTTTAGCTTTGTCTCCATTTTCTTCTTTTTCTTCTTCTTCTATTTCTAATTTGTCTTCCTGCTTCTTCTGATTCTTCATCTTTTTTAGTCTTATACTTCCTCAGCTTTTCTCTTTTTAGGAATCGCTTTTCCTTACCCTTCTTTGCATTTCACTGCTGTCCATCGTGTCGTCTTCATTTAAACCTTTCTCTCAAGTCCTCTGCCACACTGTCCTTTCATCTTCTCCTTGGTTAATCTGTACCTCCCGTTTCCTCAGTGTCTAATAGCTCTATCCTTCGTCACATATAGTCTTTATTTCTTCATATATGACTTGATCAAACCATTGCAGTCTTTGTGTTTGAATCTTTTTTAAATCTGTAGTCATCTTGGCTCTTGCCCCAATCACGTTGTTCCTGATCTTCTTCCCTTCTAGTCTAACCCAATATCCATTGTATCATTTTCATTTCAGCTACCTGTATCTTCTTTTATAAACCCTTTTTATAGACCACGTTTCACCGCCGTACACCAACACAGTAATAAAATTGAGTATTTTCCCATCAAGTGTTCGAGGTAAAAATTAGTTAGAGGGTGCTTTTGTTAGATAGTAGCACGCCAGTTGAAAAGGTAATATGCAGTTAAAATTTTTAAATGATATACAAGTAAAAACTGAATGGCTTTTCCAAACATTAACGATAAAAACATTTTTATGTTTGTAATAACTATCGTTTGATGGATTGTGTAGTAGTTAAGTGTTGTTAATATGAATACTTATGTTTCAAGTTTGAAGGTTTTAAGTATACCAACAATGTACTAACGCAATAAAAACGATGTGTCAGTTCGGCCCTGAATGAGATACCGAAAGGCGTGTTTGTTTTGGTCTCAACAAATTTGAAAATTTTTTGCAGTAATTATAACAGTTTATTTATAAATCGTTAAGTGACAATTACATGAAATACCAGTAAGTGAACACATCATATTAGTTTTCATTAATATAACGTGATCAACCAGTTTTTTGTTGATTTGTAATTTAACAATTATCAATAAGATACGACTCAAGAAATATTATTCCAGTTTTATTACCTGTTTGATTACTAGTCAGGTCCGTATTATTTTTAAACACATGTCCAGTGTTAAAATCAAAAATGGAACCTAATATTCAGAGTCTCTTCTAACACACCTCGTGTATTGCAATTACAGACAAATACCAAAAAAACCTATTCATCAGCAGCTTCTACACAATTTCCCTCAACACATCAAGCAATTGTCTCCAGCGCTTTAGAAAATACGCGACTGCAAGATTACTTAATTCCTTTGGGTAACCTAATTCGTCCCAAAAATATTATATTTTCCTTTCGACTATCCAATAATCGGATTTGCATGTACATTGCAAACAAACAAGTCGTGGACGAATTCATGCAAAATCATGGACAAATAGAAATCCAGAACAATATTGTACAAGCTAGAAGATTAATCTCACCAGCAACACGTATTGTTTTTTCAAACGTATGTCCAACAATACCACACAGTCTGTTAGTTGAATATCTACAAAGTATTGGACTTAATATGATCTCTCCTGTCACTTTTTTAAAAATCAGTTCCACTCTTTCCGAATATAATCATATTTTAAGTTTCAGAAGACAAATATTCGTCAGTCCCCATAATATCTCCTTACCCGACTCATTCACCTTAGACTTCGATAATACAACATATCGAATATTCTTATCTCAAGAAACTATGGCCTGTTATAACTACAAAAAGTCTGGTCATATCGCCACCAACTGTCCTGATAAACTAGAATCAACAACAAACTTAATTGATTCTAATAACAGTCAATCTACTACTTCTTCCTCCCCTGACATCATGCCTCAACCTGCAGCAACATCCATATCAAACGAACAAATGTCCGTCCAAGGAAAATTAGCAAACAATCTTATCAATCCTAATATTGCTAATGGTCAAGAAGAAGTTAACACCATGGAAAGCTGCAAAGTAATTAATATCGATCTCCAGCCGAAACGTAGTATCAATGATGTTCTTACGTCTCCAGAAACAACTTCTGAAACAACAGAAAAATCATTTGCTCTATCTACATCGAAACCTAGAGTCAAGAAAGTTAAAAGCAATGAGGAGCATACATGCATAAAATCAACAAAATTATATGACCTTGAGCCTGCCAAAAATCATCTACCCACATTTGTCCTCAATTTTGACCAATTAAATCTACTTCTAAGCAATGTTAGCGGCGTGCAGGATCCTTTTAACATAATTCAAGAGTTTACTTTTGACCTTGTGGGATTAGTTCGTATGCTAAGTAAAGTTCATCCACAATTAAAAGATAGATCAACCAAACGTCATATCACCTTCTTAAGAAAGAAAATCCTCCAACACTTGTGTAACGACATCTCTGAATCCGAGGGCGAGTCATCTCAGGATAACCCGTAAATTCATATTTTTTCTTATATAATACAATTCACTAAACTACTGCAATGGAATATAGATGGATTTTTCCATCGACTTCCCAATCTAGATCTAATTCTCCGCCAGCATTACGAACATTGCTATAAAATATTTACAGACGCATCTAAGTGTAATAAACGAGTAGATACTGCATTCGTTACTCCAAACGATACATATCAATTTCGTCTCCCAACCTTCTTCTCGATTTTCTCCGATGAACGCTATGCAGTGTTTAAAGCTATCATACCTATAAATTCTAATAACATTCCTAACTCTGTTATCTTAAGTGACTCACTAAGCGCCCTTCAAACCCTTAAACAGATCTTCCTAAAGGTCCCCTTGAGAAACTGATAAAACTAGAACTTATGCAAGCTCAAGAAAATTCTAGAAGTATCAGATTTATATGGATTCCATCCAACATTGGCATTGCTGGCAACGAAAGTGCGGACCAGTGCGCGAGTGAAATTGCTAAATGTGCCAATATAGAAAAAGCCGAGTATCGAAATACCGCGAGTGATATAAAAGCCTTTATAAAGAATCGAGTTTTGTGCAAGTGGAAAAACGAATGGCAATCTTCTCAAAAATCACTGAAGCAAATTAAAAATGACGTTGCAGCTTGGAAACCCTCAACAAGGAACAGAAGAGAACAATTGGTGATAACGAGATTACGAATTGGACACACGAGACTTACTCACTCATACTTATTTACCAAAAGTGATCCACCTATTTGCGAAACATGTAATGTACAATTAACCATTAACCATTTATTAATTGAATGCCATAGATTTGCCAATTTTCGTGTTACATTTAACATACCTAAGAGTTTAAGTAATTTATTAGGCACTAATTTCTCAGCTAGTAATATTGTAAAGTTCTTAAAATCTATAGGACTATTTTATAAACTCTAATTTTGTAATTCTGTAGCAGCCGCTAATAACCATTATGGTGGATGCGGCTGTAATTTCTAAATAAAAAAAAATAAATAAAAAAAAAGACGATGTGTGATGCAATAAAGTATTTTCCTAAACTTAATAGGAATAAATCAACTGTGGTGTTTTTTACGCGAAATCGTTAAGCGGTTATGTCCAGCATTATGCTTAACAACCTAAATATACCGGCCCTTAAGCACTATATTTATTTCGGACATTGGACATCAAGTCAATATTGTACGAACATAATATTAAGGGCCTAATGAACTGTGCAAAAAGTTTAAATATTCTTAAAGTAGTTAATCGCTAACCGATGAGGCGCTGACAATAATATTAATTCAATGTTCTATACCAACCCCATTCTTGACTATGGAAGCTTTCTATGGGGATCTGCCAGAAACAGTATTTCTAAAAATATTGACAGCATTCAGAAAAATGCTCCGTGGTTGGTTCTAGTTACGCTCAAATCTACATCTAAAGAGAATCTGTTAGCTATATCTATGAAACCTCCCTTACATTTAAGATGACTATTATTAGCTAAAAAAAATATTTCCAAGTGCCAATCTTATAAACGAACTAAACTACTACCAGAAATATGTGAAATTATAATCTAGTCGATATATGGTGGATTTATCGATGCAAATATTCTCCTTATTGTTCTGAAGCTATTTTCTTGTGGCATTGTAAATTAATTACTATTTATAACTGGGAATAAGCCACAATTAAAGATAAAAATACGTTTGGAAATCGTTCTCAAAATACAAACAGTAAATTAAACAAATTTTGTTTTTTGTTACATAGTGAAAAAATTCTTCTAATAATTTAATTTTATCTGACTCATTTATATTGACAATTTAGACATACATTATGCATTTTAAAGTAGACGCCTTTAAAATGATATTGCCAATATTGTTGAGTTGCGCTCCTGAGACGACTTTACTTATAAGATAGTTCATTCGATTACATGAAATCAACTTTAACTTGAGAATATCCGTCAGAAAAAATCATAGCATGTAATTCGTCTTTAAAAAGATAAACACATGACATGATGACAGTAAAATTCTCCTGTTAGTGATTCCATAGTAAATTATGAGGGAAAAACCAGGAAAAAAATAATGAATTCTATAAACAAAATTTTGGTCTAGCAATGGGCTCTAGTTTATCTCCATTCTTAGCCGATATATTTATGGAAGATTTTGAAACAAATATCATTTCTAAACAAAATTTTAAACCCACAGTATGGTGGAGGTATGTAGATGATGTATTCTCAATATGGCCTCATGGATTAGAGTTGTTGGACACATTCCTAAATGATATAAACGATAAAGAAGAGACAATAACATTTACCATGGAAAAGGAATATAATAACACGCTACCTTTCCTGGATGTTTTAATTTCTAAGAACGATACTGGATATGAGACTCAGGTGTATAGAAAACCAACACACACCAATAGATATCTAAATTTCAAATCAAATCACAATATTAATGTAAAAAAGGGAATAATTAAATCCTTATACGATAGAGCCAAAATTACTTGCTCTAACGAAAATTTGTTCTTGGAGAAGAAACATTTGTTAACATCTGTTTTATTAAAAAATGATTATCCTTTATCGTTTATAAATAAGGAATTTTCAACAATCGATCGAATAGAACAGAACAACTTAGAACGAGATCCTACAGCATACACAAGAAATAATATGAGAAAAATAACAATACCGTACATAAAAGGATTATCAGAAAAACTTAAAAGGATAGGAAATAAATTCAACATTTCAACAACATTCAAAACAACAAACACGTTGAGATCTATTTTGTCCAAAACCAAACCTAACAATGAACAAGAAAGGACAAAGAATTGCATTTATAAAATACCTTGTGAATGCGATCAGTTTTATTTAGGTGAATCATCAAGGCCATTAAATGTTAGAATAAGTGAACATCAATCTTATATTAAAAATAGGGAATTTGATAGATCTCAAATATGTAAACACGCATGGGATAATGAACATAGGGTTCAATGGAATAATTCAAATATAGTCCTAAAAGAAACGGATGGTAAAAAAAGAAAAATCAAAGAAGCGGCTCTAATTATGCTAAGTGAGGCCAATTGTGTCGCAAATTCCTCGGCAGAATGTAGTAGGATCTGGTTACCAATATTGAAAGAGGAAGTTATTAATAAGAAAATACCAGTATTAGTAAGTCAGTAACATATAGAGGATACATCGTTTATATTTTTTAAATAACGTAACATATAAAATCAGAATTTTGATGTTTGTTGAAGGTAAACTAAATTCACGAACAAATACTTACAATGTCGGGATAGTATTATGAGGTTTTTTTTTCCCTGGTTTTTCCCTCATAATTTACTATGGAATCACTAACAGGAGAATTTTACTGTCATCATGTCATGTGTTTGTCTTTTTAAAGACGAATTACATGCTATGATTTTTTCTGACGGATATTCTCAAGTTAAAGTTGATTTCATGTAATCGAATGAACTATCTTATAAGTAAAGTCGTCCCAGGAGCGCAACTCAACAATATTGGCAATATCATTTTAAAGTCGTCTACTTTAAAATGCATAAGTCTACTTTAAAATGCATAATGTATGTCTGAATTGTCAATATAAATGAGTCAGATAAAATTAAATTATTAGAAGAATTTTTTCACTATGTAACAAAAAACAAAATTTGTTTAATTTACTGTTTGTATTTTGAGAACGATTTCCGAATTGGAAATTGAAACGTCAATAAACGTATTTTTATCTTTAATTGTGGCTTATTCCCAGTTATAAATAGTAATTAAATATTCTCCTATTTTAGCAAAGGCCTATCCTCAACAAAGACTTAAACAGTCCAAATGAATAAACTTTTTTTAATCCAACTTCATTATCTTCTATGCCAAAGTCAATGTTTGTTTACCAAATTGTGACAATAGGCAACCAATTGATTTTCAGCCTCACCTAGCCAAGTTTGATGGTCCATGAAGGATTTTCATGGATGGTTTAAAATTTAGATTGGGAGTCAGTTGTGCTCTATACATCCAAGGCCACCAAGAATCCACCAATATTCAAGTTAAATAAAAAATGCTTCATGTACTCTGCAGAAATTTTTGCAATTTACCAAGCTCTAGAATGAGCTGTCAACAAAAAAAAGGGTTCAGGGTTCAGTGGGCGGTACTGTAGACTACTGCAATAATTTATATAAATCAACAAAATTGCTGTGTTACTATTCTCTTTACAATTTCATAATAGTTTCAATCAAATTTCTATTTAGCAGCAGTTTTCATAGGTGTATCTTTTTTAACCTTTTTTCATGATTTATCGCATTCGTAAGTAAGATCTTTTTTACATTTTCTCTACAAAAAATTATAGAACATTTTAAAAATCAAGATAACAAATTATGGTCAGTGTTGATATTTTGTATACCTAACGCTATACCGGTACCGATAAACGGTATGATATACCGCCCCTTCGTTACACAAATGGACTCTTCAAATAAATATCATTTTGTATTAAATTTAATTCTTATATTAATTAAATAATATGTTTAAAAATAACAAGGTTTGTTAAAAAATATTTTTGAACTTTAAATAATATATGTAAAATTAAATAAAGTAATTTTACTATTTAATTATTTTTTATATTTTAAAGAAATTTAATCAATTATTATGTTTGCTTCTGACGTCACCTGTTAACGTATTACAAAGCACACGTTGTGTACTTTTGACAAACCTGCCAAATTCATACCAAATAATAATAATAATAAATATAAATCAATATTATTTGATAGTAAATTTAATTGGTACATAAACTAAATACCTAATATGTTTAAAAAAAATAATTGTATTTATATCAAATTATTTTAAAACGAGAATTATTATAAATATTTAAAGAGATGATTAAATGTTATTAATAATCGGATGATATTTATGACTTATCTTAAATTTTGACAATCGTTACGAATCGAATCTTTTAGAGATAGATATTCTTTTATTCTTTTACTTATTATTTAATGTCTATATTTTGTTAGTTATTTTTTATTCAATTTTAATTTAATCCTGCTTAGAGTAAATATATGATGGCTAGAAACGAATTGATCGAGGGTATAAATCGATGTTAAGAATCGTTATTCGATGACGCTAATTCGATGACGCTCGATGACGCGTGACAACGCCGTCTTGTGGCGCTAATTCCGTGACGCTTGCCTTTAGAGACCGTGACTGTAGAGAAAAAAAAATATGCAACAGCGGTATAGAAGCTTCGCTTCAAAAATTTCTTACCACCAAGTAGAAATTATGTCAGATTCAAGATCTGCCATATTAGCTTTAGAAAACTCACGTAAACATTTATATAAAAATGGCCTTGTCGCTAAAAGTAAAAAACCAACTAAATTTGTTGGAAGAAGATACTTTTATAATATAATAATAATATTGTGTGGCATTTTTGCCGAGGAGATCCTTTCGGACAGGTTTCCGAGCCAATTGCAATTTTAACCTGTTTCAAGTAGATAGTGTTGATGCACTCTAGCCCAGGGAGACCGACAGCTTTACGTGCCTTCCAAACACGATGAACAGCTTCCATTATTTTTAGAAACTAAAATTTCGTTGTTGGTGCAGATAATCGAACTCGTGTGCTCTGGCTTAGAGTATCAGTATTTTGCCGCTGAGCTACGGTCGTTCACAACATATTTCTGTGCCTTTCGTCTTGGTAAAGGGACTCTTTGGTACTTTCGGTAGCATTAAAACAGACTTTTTGCTAAAGAGGCGATCTTAAAAGGATCAGCATTAACTTGTCTAGATAGAAGCGATCTAATAGCTATATGCAAAAACAATTCAAAAAAAAATTAGTATATTAAGTGATAATTTTATGCAATCGAAGCAACAATCTCTATACCAAAAGTCTTTTTTCTAAATCTTCAATCTCTTTTCTAAAAAGCTTCTCTTTCAGACTTACAAATCATCTGCGAATTTTTAAAAATAACAAGAGAAAAAGCTATCGTAAAAAGTAGCTTGTCTAATTCCTTATTTGTAAATCAATTTAAGTTGATCAGGATCCAGGATGAAGAGCATACCTGCTGGTCAGTTTAATGTTTCCACATCCTTTTTTGTTTTTCTTTGTTTTCATTGTTTCTTTCGAATGAATACATATATGTGTACCTTTGTGCATAAGTGTGTAGTTGTGTGTATATGTATATACTACTCTTATATTTAATATTTTAGCAAACAGTATTTTTCTATTGTTGCTGACTGGATCAAGCAATTCAAAGCCATTTAAAAAAAGAAGATAAATTTATTTATAAGAATTTTAAATTTGTATTTATATGAGTAGAACAACCTTTGTCCTATTTCTTGCTAAATAATATTTTATACAATAACCACGTCAACGTTATTTGATAGAGATTTCTGTATATAACCTCTAAATGAAACAACATTATATTTCCAACTAACAAATATTTTAATCAATATAAAGTTGAATGTTCGAATAAATGAACTTTGATGGTACACAAGGCAAATATCGAACACAGTATTTAATCAAATCTTGCCAAGTACTTTCGATCACAAGATCATCTTCAGGGGCATTTCGTCAGTTGTGGCCTATCCAGCAGTAACAGAATGTCATAAATGTAAATTGGGACATAACAAATACACTAAACAAAGACAAACAAACACTTTAAAATTTAAAATTGGAGGAGCTACATTTTATATAGAAGCCGGAGACAGAATGATTCTGCCGGAGACACAGACTAATATATTATGATTATAGCGTATATAGCTAGGTGTGTATAAAAGTTGAGAGAATCTATGACAACAAAAAATAAGTAAGCTTTTTTCTTTCAAAAAGCTAACTAGTTTGAAAATTAGTTTGAAATATTAGTTCAAAATATTTTCTGTTCAAAACTTTTGTTTCTGCAAACTTAAACAGTGTGGGAAATTGGAAAAATCTTTTGAACTAAAACACCAAGATACAGAACCCAAAAGATTCTGTATCTTAGTACTTCTAAACTAGAACAAATACTGGTGCTACTGTAAATTATACGGAGAATATAAAGAACACGTATGTTATAACAATTGGACAAAAGCTTCGACTGCAATGAAAAGTCAAATAATTCTAGACGGTTTTAAATGGCACATGCACGCCATGACTTACAAATTGTTAATTGTTAATAATATGTAAATATACTTTATTACTATATGGATGTAAAACATGGATCATGAAGGATAGTATGATGGACAATTTAGGTTGTGACTCAGGTATATGATAAAGTATGGCAAAGATGCCATAACTATACCAAAACGATACTCTCAAATTATTGAATCCTGCATTTACTATATCTCAGTATAACTAAACCCTGTTGATAAACTATTTGCCTTTTTGCCTTTTACTTTTTAACTATGTATATATTTATTTTATGTGCATGGTGTATCTCTTTCAGACATTATTATTGATTGATATTAGGATTTGATTTATTATTTAAGCAATATATATATATATATATATATATATATATATATATATATATATATATATATATATATATATATGACGAAATATTAAGTGTGTACGGCGTAATCACAATAACTTTTCTCTCATGGTTTATTTTATTCTCGCGTGATTATCCTAACCGTACCTTACCTTTCTCATTATCTTATTTTATATGTCGTTGGTTTTCCTGTTCCCTTAAAAATAGGGTGGTGCCCAATTAACTTTCTTTCTCCTTATCTTATAACTTCTCTTCTCCTTATCTTCAGTACTGAACTAACTAATTCTTTGTTTTTGTGCTGCAAAGAACCACGACCAAGATACCTCTACTAGACTGAAGCCCGAGCCTAGTGCCGTTTCCTGGGTAACCTCCACTCTGTCATTAAAGAGGGTAGAACGGTAACGGATGCATTCGTCTTTGCAAGTACACGCTAAGGGACAAAGTAATTCCTTAGGAGCTGCAGCACGTACTGTTGTAATTTTTGTCAGGTATTTGTTAATATTTTTGCAGCCACATTCGAGCGGGCATTCTTCATCTCATTCAGCTACTGCTGTACCTTGTGGTAGGTCCTGAATGAATTTTTGCTTAAAGCTGCTTTGTGGGTAAAGCAGAAAACTTGAACAAAAGATGTATAGGCTGCTTTGCAATAGCCTACAAGTAAGACTGATAGCGAAAACAATCTAGATCTTCCATGTTCCTGGCACCAATCATGTCAAGAGAGAAATGCTTTCCGGCGTCAGCTGCTGCACTGGGGTCAGCTTTGAGGTCGTTGAAAACTAGAAGTTGCACTTTCCAAGACAGTATAATTTTCCCCTTCTTGTAGACAGCTGATACAGTGTTATATCCTGTAAAGGCGTATATTGCAAAGACTCAGACTGCTTCTCCTTCATTTTTTCGCGCCAAATTGCTGTTTTACTGAATCACTTTTTTTATATTTTTTGTACATCATTTACCAGTTGTCTTAATATATATATATATATATATATATATATATATATATATATATATATATATATATATATATATTGAAAAAGTTGTATTTTAATAATTTTATTTTTATTTATAATAAATGTAATTTTTAAAATATGTGGTTCGTTGTTTAATTTAATATATACCCCAGCTAGCTCAATTATGTGTTCTAAGCAATCTGTCACTATGTGACGTCGACTCTGTAGTCTCCTGGTAGAGTTCAAAAAGAAATTAAACCAAAATTTACTTTAGGCTTTAAATAAATTAACCCAAATGAAGCACGTTATTTATTAATATTGAACAAATTTAATATAAACAATAAAATTCGTCTGCAACTTGGGTTGCCTTTAAAAATTTACAAAAATAGGAATCGTGTAAATCTTAATGTGTTTTAGTGTCGTGACAATAAAAATTTATTACAAGATGTGGAGACTCTCTACAAGTACCTAAAAACTAAATCAATATTGCAACTTTATAAAGTGTTTAAATGAACTATAAAGAAAAAGAAACTGAACACTTTATTCCGCTGACATTAAACTTGCATTGAAATATAATCAAAATTTCAAATGATCCCCAAAATTATTATCCAACCTCACTTTAAAACAGTTCTGATTTCTTTAAAGAAAACTAACTACTCGCAAAATAATCGGTGAAACTGGAATATCAATCCTCTCTTCGGAAGTTAAGGTACGTACTATTCTATTTTTAATTTAATGATCATTAATATTTTCAATTTTTAAGGCCTATCGCAATTATGTTAATTTATGATTTTTAATTTTCTCAATTTAAATGACATTCCTGTACTCCAAAATAATTTATAAGTCAAATTGTTTCTCTTACTCTCTGGAACAAATTCTGGATATCTCTGCTGTGGAAACTGTGGAAAAACTAAAATTCTAATTAGACGAGTTAAAAAACACTCCCGACCTATTCCACAGTTTCAGGGCCCCCCTTCGTAGAAAAATCCTCGTCGGCTTCTCCAAAAAACCAATTATTATCCGTTGCTAACAGCAACCAACGTTCTTTTTGTTCTGTCTTCTATTTAAATATTTTAAACCATAAAAACCACATGTTATAAGGGGAGATAAATACCAGTTGCTGCAATTGATTATCCAGGGAAAGATAATGGGAAAGAGATCTATAGGAAGAAGAAGGCATTCATGGTTGAAAAACTTGAGAGAATGGTACAATTGCACCAATTACCAACTGTTTAGATCTGCAGCATCAAAAATACGCATAGCTTTGATGGTAGCCAAACTTTGGAACGAAGACGGCACTTGAAGAAGAAGAAGAAACCATAAAACTGTCCTGTTTGACATATTTGTCAAGCCACATTACTTTCTCATAATCACTTTAATCACATCTAATTTGGGAATTTATAAAAAAAAATGTTGAGATATAAAACTTAGTCTATTAATATAATTTATTCTTTTCATCTCCACATCATTGTAAATTCTTATTTAACAAAACCCCTATTAATTTAGCTTCCACAGACTTGCTTGACAATTTCGATTTCTGACGTTTTTAAAATTACTATGTTTAAATATTTTTTTAAAATTCTTCTTTTTTGTTCTTTTTAAGGTTTAGACGATTCACCTATACACTAGGCAAATATACTATTCAGAAATTATTAACACTATACCAGGTAAGTCAAAATTAATTTATTACTAATCTTTTTCTCTCTTTTATTTCAGAGTCGAACCCACATTGTGATGGCTTCATGAAATTCATGAACAACAAACTCATATAAAAATCCCTTTAAGTTGTATCCTTTTTACCATATTGAAATCATTTCAATATATATATATATATATATATATATATATATATTTATATATAATTTTATAACATTAAAAAGAACAAAACAAGAAAAATATCATTACGACTAAAGATTGAAGTTAACACAATTAATTTTTGCCGTTTTGCTTGCTCGCTAATTTAATAAAAAGGGAGATTCAGAGGCGTAAAATACTTTAACAAAAAGCAAAACAAACAACTAACTGGATATTTGGTATTTAAGTTTCACACTTCTGTAATCTTAGATAAAAGAAACATCGTCTTTTTGTCTCCTTTCTATGTCTCACTTCCGCCTCGGACTTTTCTCAGACTTTCTCAGAAACGATAAATGTTTCCTTCATCCTTTATAACTTGAAATTTTATTTCGCTAGGAAACTTTTGTTGAAACTCTCTTTTTAATTTATATAACACATGTCGGAGGCTTTCTTTCAATTTTAGTTTTAGGTAGGTTTCTTATCAATTTTTTAAAAATTAAAATTTTAGTAGCGTCTAGAAGCATTATGATAGTGTTGGTGAACTTATATTACTTTTAGGATGCTAAAGCGCGTTACGAAATCCAACCAAACCTTTTTTTCGATCTAAACAGTTTACGTTCATTAATTAATAAGGTTTTATATTAGAGTGATTCGAAAACATATTTTTGTCACAAATAATTTTGTATTATTCTTCGGAAGCTACTCTCTTGTGGCGTTTTAATGTTATTTATTATAAACACAAAATTGTTAAAGTATTGAGAACGATTTCAGAAGTAGAAAACGAAACCCGAAATCCAAATTTGTGGCATGTATAAATTGCTAATGACATGCCTAAAGCTGAAATTGAATCGGAATTGCAAACAGACATGGAATGTTCATAAATCTTATTTTTTATTCTACTGTAGATCGGAGGCAGTTTGCGTAAGGAATTTCATAAACTGCACGACTCATGTTGTTTATTTGGAATATTACATTTGTTTGTACGGGTAAGAGATAGACGTTTTTGTTGTAGGGTAAGTATTGTCTTTTTTCCTCTTGATTTAAGGATTTTGTCGATTTAGTCAAGCACCACTGGTGGTAGGAAGAAAGGCTTTCGTATGACAAGGGTCTGAGTCTTTAAATTGTGATTGAGTATGAGATTAAAGCCTCTGGATGCTTCTATTCATGTGATTTTCGCCCTAACTATTTTTGACGAGGACTTGTTTTAAAAAAAAAGAGAGCTTATTGGATCTACTTACATCATCGCAAATGCGTATTGATCTGGAGACAAGCAGTTAATATGAGAAAATATTTTTGATACCGACTGATGAAGCCTTGGAAACGGTTTCCCCTCATGACAACGTTGAAGTAGGAGTGAACCAGTTTTTATCACCATCGTTAACTGGATACTAGGATGTATATAATTCATATGGGTTTGAAAAAATACCAAAGCATCACTACCATGGGGCCAAATGACGAATGTATCGTAAATACATCGTAGCCAAGATGTGGGTTTGAGATTGATGTGGATAGTGTTCGAGTCTCGAACTCTTCCATAAAGATATTGGCAATTACTTAAGAGAGTGGGAGCTCATTATAATACGATTTATTCGTTTGAAAAATTGTTTTTAGAAGATAAAATAAGTGTTGATCATGCCGTGTTTAATGAGAGACATCTTGTTAAATACAGTATTTAGTTTTCAGAATGTTTAGGGTTTTATCTATAGGAAGGTTTGTAAAAAGTAAAAACGATGTCAAACTTACTAGAATGTCTGAGGGTATGATAGGATATTGTTTAAGAAGTTTAAAAAGAAATAAAAAGAATTTTCAACGAAAGATAAAACATTTTCAGCGAGAGATTGTAGAGTTTTAGACAAATATTTTGCTAACGGTTGTGTAACGCAGTTGTATGCGCTTACAATGGGATGTAGAGGACTATAATAGGATTTGAGAATTTTATTAAGGCCATATATTCGAGGTGTTCTAGAAGAGTTTTAACGAGGAATTAAAGCAGGTTATTGTTGTCTGGAGTATTAATTAAATAGTTTTAGGTTTAATTGTATTATGAAAACCTGTCCAAATATTTATGTGTTCTCGGTCAAGTTGGGTAAACTGGATAATATATGATGTGGATCGGATCTGAGTAAGAGATGACATATATCACTCAGATCCTAAATATCAGCGATTAAAAATAATTCAGGAAAATGTAAGACATTTTCAGAAGTTCTCTTTTGAATTTATTATTTTTATAAACAGTAGTATTATTAAAGTCCATGGAGTAATTTGTGAAATGCACAACGCACAATGCACAACGGCCTGGTTGAAGGAATGAATCATTTTTATGGAAAGTGATCCCAGACTTGTGGAGTTAAGATGTTTAACCAATGTGCAAACAATGATATTACAGAGAATAATAGAAAACATTTTAAATACTGTTATCAAGCCAATCTTTTTCGTTTTGTCTTTTTTGAAAAATTTTTGAAAAACTGTAGTTAATTGTTAAAGCTAACCTGTGAACCATATTGATTTTGAAACAATTCATTCTTACTATTATTATTTTCTCAATTATTTAGTATCCTAGTAAACTTCGGATATCTTTATTATAAGGTATTAGAAAAATCCTATTTAAACTTGGAGTATTAAAAATCTGTCATTGCTTGAGCCATCGAGATCAACAGTGTTAATCACAGGGGAAGATGTCATTATGAACTGTGCTAAAGAAATCTTATTTATTAATGTGTTTTGGTAAGACTTGGCGATAAATGTATTTTTTTGTATTATAAGTATTTTGTTATGGAATGAAGGATCTCACACTTTGATTATTCTGTTTTTCATTTGTTTCACTAAGCTGACTTTATTGGAGGATTTGTGATATATCCCCGAATGACAAGGTATCTAAAACCAATCAATTCTAATAATATTGTTTGCATCCCTTAAAAAAAATCAGGTATATTTTTTATTTCACCAAATAGAAAACATTCTGCGATTGTATCTCCAAATATTTTGACAAGTTTTAAATTAATTTAAAAGAAGTTATAGAACTTGTCTTACTTTCCTCCAATCGGCACTGAGTCTAAACTATAAGTTTAATTAAACTTTAACACTTTATGTCCTCTCTGCATAGCTGCTTTTCATCTGTCGAAATGAGACTTATCTACTTAAGTATTTGTAGTACTGTACTTTGATATTAATTTTTCATATTTTTACGGATCACGTACTAACTGCGGCAAAAAAAATCGAACAACCCTTCTGAATAACTCAGCGATATATTTGAAAATCTCTAAAGGCAAAACTGAAATTAAAAGAATTCCTAGTGAGACAAATAATTTTTTTTTTCTCGAAAAAGCACCTGCTAATTATGAGTAGACTTTAAAGTTGTTTAGATTATTAATCTTAGAAACGCAAAAAGATTATAAAACATTTTAAGTTTATATGATTTACAGAGTGAATTAAAAATGCTACATCCTAATGTGTGTTTAATAATTCATCAGTTTTGTCAGATGGCACAGATCAGATGATGTCATTAACATATTTTTTGACAAAGATAATGTTGGAAGATTCGACAGTTTTTAACACAGAATCCATAATATAAGCAGCAAAACTAGGGGTAGCAATAGATAGAGGTACGGAAGTTTGTTGTAGAATCTATTATTTTAGGGGAACTAAGTGTTATTAAACAGAAATTCGACGATGTTGATGAAGTTGTCAAAAGAAATGTAAAAATTACCTTATAAAAACTTCATCTTCGAATTCTGATAAAAAATCAGACTTTTAAATAATTGATGGATTCGACCGTTACTTGATGAAAATTCATTTTATGTAACAATAAAACACTGAAAAATTTGTTTTCAAACTTCCACAAAATTTATTTTAAACTAAAACCGTAAAATTGGTTTCGAAACACAATTCAGATTTCTGCTTTAATCTGTGCTTTCTAAAAATTGCAAAGCAAAACAGACGTTGATGAAGGTGTTAAAAGAGACGTGGGAAATCTAAAATTTGCATTCCATGACACGTCTTTTCAATAAGCAGAAATCCTTAGTGAATTGGTTTCTGGTACTCGTACAGAGTAGATCCGAAAAAAGTGAAAAAGACAGCAAATATTTCACGCAAACAGCGCCTTTGTATCTGTTGATACGTATTTCGACCTAATAGGCCTCATCAGAACAGTTATTCAAAGGTGTTCTCGACGTGAAAGATCAATATTTTCTGTCTTTTAAGAAGCAACACTAAAATGGCTACAATACGGACGCAATAGCGACATCTGATAATAAAACCGTAAAATTAGTTTCGAAACACAATTCAGATTTCTGCTTTAATCTGTGCTTTCTAAAAATTGCAAAGCAAAACAGACGTTGATGAAGGTGTTAAAAGGTCTGTTTTGCTTAAGGTGCTTAAGATAGAATGCATTGGAATTATTTACGGGAAGACTATGTCCCGTAGTGGACTCAAAATGGCTGATGATGAAGCTCGAATACTGTAAATAAAAATGACGAAAAACTTGTAAATGGCGAGTAGCATCAGAACTTGCTGGAAATTAAGTCTAAACGTTTTAAATATGCCTACAAGGATATTAAACCCATTGAGAGATTTAGTTAGGATTTTTTTCTTCTTAAAAATGTAGAACTATAACTTGGTTTATTTTTTAGATAATTAATATGTTAACCAATAAGTAGATTATGTTAATTTTTTAACGAGGAGATCGTGTAGTATAGCGCAGTTCAATGGTTGCCCCACTATTTATTTTACTAAAACCATTTAAGTTTTGTATTTTTTTGAGTTTCTGATTACCTTAAGGTTTGCAGACAATACAATACTTGTCAGTTTCTTGAATACATTCAGAATTTGCTGGAAATTAAGTCTAAACGTTTTAAATATGCCTACAAGGATATTAAACCCATTGAGAGATTTAGTTAGGATTAATTTCTTCTTAAAATTGTAGAACTATAACTTAGTTTATTATTTAAATAATTAATATGTTAACCAATAAGTAGACTACGTTAATTTTTTTAACGGGGATATAGCCAAACTGGCCAAAAACGTATATAAGTATCTAGTCATCGAGAATTAGGAATAAATCTGAGGGAAATCTTTAGATCAGATATTCCCATATGTTTAAAAAGAAAGGTCTTTGATTAATGTGTATTTCCAGTTCTAACATATGGACCAGAATCATTGACCACTACTTAAAAACTAATCAATAAGATGCAAGTGGCACCAGATAGCAATGGAGAGACCAATGTTGAATATATCCCTCAGAGAAAGAGTTTCAAAAAGTTGGGAGAAAAACTGGTGTTACGAACGCAGTTAAAAGAATTACGACGCTGAAATGAAACTGGACGGAACATGTTAGGTACCAGCGTTACGGATAGAACATAGGCCAAGAAAATGTTAGAATGGGGACTTAGACACGATGCTTATCGTCCTAAGGACGTCCTTCAACAAGGTGGAAAGACGACATCAAGCGCATTTAGTACAACTGGATTCAGAGTACTCAAATTCGGATGCAACGGAGGTATTTACAGGAGACCTATGTTCAGCAGTGGACGCAAAACGGCTAATGATGATGATGATACGTACTGTGACATGTCAAGAATGAGAAATAAACGTAGGAACAAATATGGTATTAAAAAATATGGTATTGTAACGAGTCCGTTACTTAAATAATCGTTTACCTTTTTTTGTGACTGGAATCTTTTAATTTAATTCTAAATTAAATTCATATTTGAAATATTCTTAAACTAAATATTTAAATAACTCCCAGTAAATTTTATTCTCTAAGGTTGGCATTAAATCGCGCCATCTGGTGTAAGATTCTGAAAGTACATCCACTTGACGGCTGTAGAACCGTAATAGAATCACTTGTTGACTGGATTTGATCGAAGGAAGATCGTTTCGATCATAATGGCGGCTGGGACGTGCCATTTTTTATGAATTTAGTTTAAGTTTATTTTTTTTTTGTGAAGAGCTGTTTGATTTAAAAGTAACCATTTAAGTTATTTTGGTGTTTTGTACGAGGATACTTTCAGTTGGATCACACCAGCCGGTAAGATTAAATTATAAATAAATTATAAGGAAAAACCCTTCATGTCATTCACCATTGTTAGTGAAATTCAGATCTATTTTAATTCCTTCTTAATAGGTATTTCATATATTTTATACATGTCATATTTCACCTTATTTCATTAAGGAAAATGTTTTTAACCTAAATATATTACAAGTATTAGATTCTGTATCTATCTAAAATTTCATTTCCTTTCAAGGATGAAAGCAAACAATTATTTATTTCAATTTTATACCATTTAGACCGGCTAATATTTCTTTTTGTTTTCCTATTCTATAATACATATATAAAGATCATGCTTTCCGTTAAAACTACCTATTTAATATATCCATACATTATAAAAACATTGTCACACCATTCCAAGGTCACTATTTACCGAAAACCATCAAGGTTTTTACCTCAATCTAAGGTCACTTGTTGACATTTCTTGTATCGCCTTTCAAGGTTAATAAACCTTGTGTTTTTCCCTACCTTTTTGTATGTACAAAGGACAGGAAGTACCACAATTGTTCCATTTTTTAGCCTACTCCCAGAAATCCAGTTACAAGTCAGGGAAGAAACCTTTTAGTTTTTTTTTGGGTTATATTTACTAAGACAAGGGGAAGAAATTTTAAGTTTATGGTCTTTTATTTGGGATTTAAGAAGAATTTGAAGGACGTATTTGTCTAAGAGTACCTTTATACATGGAATCCAGTTCATGTACCTTTACCCACCTGAGTCTAGTTCTTCACCGGATCAACTTCCAGGGCAACCTACGGAAACTGGCAGGAAGAACTTATTTTGATTTTTTTTTGTTTGTCATTCAAGTATTTTATATAACTTTTGCTACATCCTCTTCTAGGTTTTAACTTTTGGTTCACTTTTAATTTAACTATATATCTTTAATAATAAATACATTCAATTTTCTTAAAACAAAAATCATTATAACTTAATTCAATTATTTATTGTCTACCAAGGGATGAGGTTATAACTCTCCCTTGAATCTCTCTTTGTTAGGTTATCGTGTGCACACATATCCAGAGAGTTTTCACTTAAAAATCTAAACAATTATTGAACGAAACTAAACTATTAGTGAGTAGTATTTTTATATTTATTATTTATACATTATTATTGAGTATAACTTTTGTCACAATTTAAAATTAAGAGGTATATCAGGGGTAAATTGTTTTATAATTATAGTCAGGGATTTTACTGTAAATATAGCTGTTACTGTACATAAGAGGTGGTGGGTAATATATAAGCATTAAAAATAGTCTGTACATAAGTTTGGTAATTATTAAAGTTGTGGTTAAAAATTTAATATTTCAATTAGTACCTATTTTTCATATTTCAGCAATACAAGATATCTCGGAAGAAAACATTTAACTTCCTGGCGCCCAAGCATTCAGTAGAGCAACTTTTATCTTTCATCTGTTTATTTCTTGGTGGTTTTCTTATCATTAGTTCTTATATATTACGGTCTCTGTAGGGCATGCAAATTGGCCGAATCCTTCTTTGAGTGTCAAGTGGTCATTCTCCTGCATAGTCGCTAGCCAACACTTAATTTTGTTATATTTTAAAATTCATATTTACCCTTTATTTAATTATTTTACATAATTTATTTCTATCTACTTAATCCCTTTTCTGTTATTCTACATATTAGTTCGTTGGTGTATCAATGTACATTTTAGAGTTTATCCTTTTGCTACACTGTATAGAGTCATCCAGACTCCCTTATCACATTTTTGTTACATTACCACCCAACGTGGGCATTTGTTATATTTGTCACAGTATTCTTTCTCAAGTATTCCAGAATTATTAATAAAACGTAGTTATACGACATGGATTTAATAATTAAACTTTAATTACATGTATTATTGTACATCTGTGAGTTTTTAGTACACTTAAGCTGTAAACACCAACGAACTAAGACTTTATTAAGATAAACATTAAGAATATTAAGTAATCATTTAATAAATCAATATAAAATGCATTCAATAAATTTATTATATAAACATTCACATGTACTCTGTATGTGTATTAACAAAAATCAGGAAACAACGAAGATAAAATTAAATTTACTCACCGAACATTCGCCAGCGTGTGTCTTCGATTCCTGAGATATCTATTGTGATGTTTCTGCAAATCGGCAATGGACCCTTGCTCAGCCTGCATTTTGCCGCCGGAAGATGGCGTGCCAGTCGATGGCAGCCCCGCCGATCCTTCCGAAAATCGTGTCCTTTGTCCTTTTCTGCAGCTTATTATCGAGAACGTCGGCGACGTGGAATGAACATTTGTCCTCTTCGCTGTCAGTCTCCTAATTGGGGATAGAAAAAAACGGATTGTTGGTAAATAGTATATATAGGTGCCTTTTCGAGTGAACACGGGCGTGTAAAGGTCTCGTGCTCGTGTTGAACGAATGCTTTTTCTGGTTTGGTTTGCGTGAGTAGAGATTTATTAAAAATTCTCATCAATTGTGCACTGTTAGTCATAATTCTTAATTACAGTGATGTAGTGTATATCGGGTGTACTCGTTAAACTATGGAGATTACGTGCCAGTGTTAATTAAATAAATCAGTACATATTACAATATTTGTTTTTAATAAAAAAAACCTTAATTAGTGTTAACACAAAATTTAAACCCAATTTATTAAAATATTTCCGAAGTAACTGATAAATAATTAATATATAAGACAAAATACTTCAAAAAAGGAGAAAATTCCACTGTTTAAGTAAATATAAAAGTACTGTTTTTATAATGACTAAGTGGACTACTATAATAAGTAAATAGAACACAATTTATCAATTTGAAAAAAAAAGTATATATGGAAAGACCAGATACGATAATTAGTTGGCAATTTGGATTAATAAAATGAAGAAGAAAATAATAAAGATCATAAAAAAAAACAAAAATAGCAACAACATTATATATCCAAGAGCCTATGCATTTAAATTTTTTGACTTGTTCAACGTACCATGTTTTTTTCCATGAAATTCTGAACATCCGTCTGTTTATATACATCTCCAAGGCATCTATTCTTTTTTCTGTTTCAGATTGTCCATTGTTTAACACAGCAAGACAGAAAAAACGTGATGTCTGATCGTTCGGATTCTGAGCTCTAGGCTAAAGTCTGATCTAGCAAAAAATTATTTTTATGTTCAGAAGTGTTTTTCTCGCCTGTTCGATTCTTAATAGGATTCCTTTTTTGGTTTACACTGGTTGTTGATATTTGCTCCCTAATATTTTTAGCAAGTTATCTATTCTATTACCTGTCAATTTACACACAAATGTACGTTTCTTTGTGTCTTTGAAAATACGACAATTTTAGTTTTGGAAACGTTTAGATGTAAATCGAACATTTAGCTCTAACCAACAACCTCATTTATTATATTTTGTAGTTCTTGTGCGCTGTTTGCTACTAGGACGATATCATAAGTGTACCTTATATTGACCATGCAGATTCCGTCAATCTTAATTCCACCTTGGACCTCGTCTAATGCTTCTCTAAATATAAATTCCGAATATAGATGTTGTGTGCTCTATTTTAACTGTTGTCGTTTGGTGCCAATATAGTTCTGTATTAATTCGCAGGTCTTGTTCGTCAATTCCAGCTATTCTCAGAGTTTAGATCGTCGTTTGTTGGTTAACATAATCAAATGCTTCTCGATAATCAATAAAACATGTATATACACGTACATTGATGTCTCTGCATCCTTGTGATACATACTTTTTGTAAATTCGTGTATAGATTATTCTGAGAAAAGTTTTAAGTACATGAGACATCAAGCTTAATATTCGATAATCATCGTATTGTGAGCAATTGAATATTTGGTAATGTTACGAATGTTGATTATAGCAAGTCTGATGGTATTCTACGTATATCATATATCTTATTGAATAATGCTATTATCGAGTCCTGGCTTTTACTCTCGTTATGAGCAATTAATTTAAGTACTTCGGCATTGATTATATCTGTACCTGCGGCTTTACCATTTTTTCGAGCTTTAACTGCATAAATAACGTCTGTGATTATTGCTGGACCTTTTTCATTTATTAGATAATATGTGGATAGTGAAGAATATATCGTCGTCAAAAAGATTTGAATGTATTTTCTCCATCAATCAAGTTAGTCTACTGTAACTATAATTATTTCTCTATTATTATTTTTTTACGCCTCTTTCTGTGTCTGTCATTTTTTATCTCATAAATTATTTGAAGTTCGATTTTAGGCATTTTGTAGACATCCAGTTTTCTTTAGTTTCTCTGCACTTTTTTCAATGATTTTATTAATCCGTTTATATCCTACTAGGTTTGTTTTATGTTTTCGTCTTAATAAGGTTCATGATTTTTTGTGTTACTCTTGTTTTCTGTTGTTTTTCGTTAATTCGATATCTTCCTCTTTTATCTTGGTTATTTTTGTTTTTAGAGCAGTCCATGTAACTTAAACTGTACCAAGTTCTCTGTTGTTTGACCTCGAACAAAATGAAAATTATTTGATTTCTAAAAATTCTATCTTTACTGTCTGCAGATGATTTCTAAGTATATGGCATTATAGAATGTTGTTTAAAGATGTTGGCTATTAATAGGTTGTTCTCTACGTAGAATTATACAAATATTTGTCTTCTATGTTATTGGTACCCAAAACGTATGCTCCTATGTTTCTTCCAGCGTAATGACCTCTTTTGACATAAAAGTCATCCATGATCATTGTTATCTCGTCTCTTTTTGCCAGTCGGATTATTTCATCTACTTTTTTCTTCTTTAAGATCCATCTTCTATTAAAGGTTAAAAATCATCATGCTATGCGGACCCTATTGACTGCAGCTCTGAGCATTCAAACCACCCCTTAAGTTCGTAAGCTACGATATTCTTCGTCTTCCTGCATTTCGCTTTCCTCGAATTTTGCCTTGCAGAATTACTTGGAACAATAAGTATTTTTGCTCTCTCATCACATGTCCTTGATTGAGTAGATCAGAAGTCGCGTTCATGCCCACAGCCGGTCCCAAGCCCGGATAAAAGAGGAGGGTTGATGGGCCAGGTTAGCATCCTACCGATTGTAACAGAAAACAAGGCTCAAAAAAATCGATATAAAGCTTCGGAACCAGACGGAAGCTAAGACGACGAACCACGCAAATAAGAGAAACCGAGAAGGACAAATAAGCCCACAATCAGATTAGCAACATGGAACATTACTTCTTTCAACAACAAGGACCAAAAAATCATAGAAGAACTGATAAATAACAACATAGATATTTGTGCAATTAAAGAAACCAAGAAGAAATTTGAAGACTAAAGAGAATATAACCAATATTTCCTAGCATACAATGGAGTGAAGAAAGAAAAACGAGCACGAGCAGGCGTAGGTATACTTGTTCATAAAAAATTTAAGGACAACATAAATAACTGCCGTTATATCTCCGAAAGAATAATACATATGAACATTACAATGGACTATCATAATTAAATGTCACATCTATCTATAGCCCCGAGGACTGCAAACCTAAGGAGGAACGAGAGGAATTCGACAAACAATTGCAAACCATCCTGGATGAAATACCTCACAAAGAGCCCTTAATTCTTATGGGTGACTTTAACGCACGAATCGAAAATGAAATAGTTCCAGGAGTAAATCAAAGATTTATTCAAAACCATGTCAACGCAAATGGAGAACTCATGGAGCTCTCTGTGCTTTTAACGAACTCACAATCAATAATACATTTTCGACCATAAGCTCCTGTATATATTCTTCTTCTTTATGTTCCATCTTCTATCGAAGACTGGAAATCATCATGGCTATGCGGACTCTGTTGACTGCCGCTCTAAAAAGTTCTGCACTACTGCATTCAAACCATTCCCTTAAGTTCTTAAGCCAGGATATTTTTCGTCTTCCCACATTTCGCTTTCCTCGGATTTTGCCCTGCATAATAAGTTGTAATATTGCGTATTTTTGCCCTCTCATCACATGTCCCAAGTACTCAAGTTTTCGTCTTTTAATAATAGTTAATATTATTTCCGCCTCATTTCCTATCCTTCTAGTTACTTCCATGTTTGACATTCTTTGAATCCATGATATTCGTAGGATTCTTCTGTAACACCAAAATTCAAAGGCGGCCAACTTATTCAGATGAACTTGTTTTAGTGTCCAAGCTTCTAGTCCATAAAGAAGAGTAGAAAACACGTAACATCGAAGCATTCTCAGGCGTAGTTCTATCCTTATATCCCGACAACAAAGAACACTTTTAAGTTTAATAAATGATGTACGTGCTATTTTAATACGTGTCTTAATTTCTTTGGTTTAGTCTACATCTGATGTTATCCATGTTCCTAAGTATTTATAGTTATTAACACTCTCAATTGCAGTATCTTCAATAGTCAATTGGATATTTGCATGTGCAGATTTAGTCATGATCATGCATTTAGTTTTCTTTAAACTTATCTTAAGTCCGTACTCATGAAAGCGTTCATTAAGGCGTTGCATTACGTTCTGTAAATTATTGTTGTTATCCGTAATTATTACTGTATCGTCTGCAAAACGTAAGTTATTCAATACTTCTCCATTGATAGATATACCTTCTATTGAGTATGAGAGCGCTTCTTGAAATACCGCTTCACTGTAGACATTGAAAAGTAGTGGGGACAGCACGCAACCCTGGCGGACTCCTCTCTGTATTTTGATATTTTAGGTGTACTGGCTGTCAACTCTTACCTTGGCAGTTTGATTCCAATATAAATTAGATATAATTTTCAGATCACGACTGTCAACATTTTTGCTTTTTAATATATCTACAAGCTTTTTATGTTGAACTTTATCAAACGCCTTTTCAAAGTCTACAAAACATAAGTACATATCCTGATTCATGTCCATGCATCTCTGAGCCAGCACATTCAAGCCGAACAAAGCATCTCTTGTACTCATACCATTTCTAAAGCCAAATTGTGTGTCACTAATCTCATATTCAAGAGTTTTAACAATTCTGCTGTGAATTATTTTCAAGAATGTTTTAAGTGTGTGACTCATTAAAGCTATTGTTCTGTGGTCTGAGCAAGTTGTTGAACTTGGTTTTTTGGGAATTGCTACAAGGGTTGATTGCAGCCATTGTCTGGGGATTGTGGCAGTCTGATATATTAGATTAAAGAGTTCAACCATTACATCAATAACATCTTCATCAATGAGTTTTAATAATTCGATGGGCACCTCATCTGGTCCAGTAGCTTTACCCTCTTTTGTGTTTTTGATGGCATAGATGACTTCTTCTCTTAATATTGGTGGTCCAGTATCCTCGGTGATTTCTAATGACAGTTCTTCTCTTTCGTCATTAAATAGTTGTTGAATGTAATTGGTCCAGTGACATAATCTCTCCTTCATATCAGTAATAATATCCCCTTTATCATTTTTAAGGATACTTTTTGTACGCTTTCTAGAACCTGTCATTTCTTTGATTTTTTTGTGTAAATTAAAGCTATCGTACTTTTTATCCAGATCTTCTATATGTATGTATAAATATACATTTAAAAACTCCAGGGGGCATAAATATCAACCCAGGGGGTTTAAAGTCACTAATAGAAAAATCTACACAAAGCAAATTCTAGATATCCGAACTTTAAACTCAGCAGACGCAGAGAGTGAACACAAAACTAGTACTAGCAAAGATAAGAATGAAAGTAACACCAAAACAAAATTTTCTACAGAAAATCACTGAAAAAAAATTCTATGTAGAATTACTGTGGAACGACAGATGGACATAAACGCGAGATGGGAAAAAATTAAAAACATCATTGAAGAAGCAACAACAAAAGCTCTAGGAAAACGCAAATTCATAATGAACAAAAGAAACAACAACAATAGACCATGGTTCGGAAAAGAAATAAAAGAGAAATGTAAAGAGAAACGGGAGAACTACACGAAGTACAAAACCCAAATACCCCAGAATCCCGAGACAACTATAGAAGAATACGAAATAAAACAAAGCAGTTGGTAAGAAGAACAAAAAATGAACACTGGGAACAGTTTACAAAAAGAACGGAAAGCGAATTCTACGGTACACAAAAACAAATATGGAGATAACATACCAGCAAACGAATGGGAAAGATACCTGACGGAACTGTTTAAAGCAAAGGAAAATAATAATCTACACAATAACGTACCTGAATTAAGACACGAAATAGAAATCAGTTTTCAGAAAGTAACAATAGCCATAAATTCACTCAAAATAGAAAGTCACTACTACCAGAAGAAATAACCAACAAACTTCTAAAATAGGAAGAAGAAAGTATAACTCTAGAGATGACAAAACTTATACAAAAACTAATTTTGCACTGTAAGATATCAGACGCATAGAAAAACAGCATAATGATACCAATGTTCAAGAAAGGAAATAAAGAATACCCCAAAAATTATAGAGGTATAAATCTATTGAACACCGCACTTAAGCTTACCACTAAAGTCCTAACCAACAAAATTAATAAACTAACAATTTTGTCAGATGAACAACAAGGATTCCGATCCGGAAGATCCTGCGGAGACACCGTATTGGTACTAAGACAAATCACAGAAAAGGCCATCGAGTACAATAAACCAGCATATCTATGTTTTATAGACCTGACAAAGGCTTTCGATCGCATTCAAGTCGAAGACGTCTTACACCTACTGTATAAAAGAAACATACCAATCAATATTATACAAACCATCACAAACATCTACCTCCGTAATCGAATACAGGCAAAGATAAATGGAAAACTAACACAGTGTATACCAGTACAAAGCATAGTCAGACAGGTTGACTCGTTAAGCCCACTTCTTTTTAATATAATAATGGACGAAATAATACAAGCAATACGTAAAGGTTATGGCTACAGAATGAAGAACAAAGAAATCCAAATATTATGTTAGGCAGACGACGCCGCATTAATCGTCGAAAGAGAAGACGAGCTCCTAAGATTAACACATATCTTTAATACAACAGCTAAGAAATACAATATGATAATATTACCGGAAATAAATAAATGTATGACAACATCTAAATACCCACTACGGTGTAAAATCGAAATTGATGGGAAAATAACAAAGTAGGAAGCAAGGTTTAAATATCTGGAAAAAGATATAACTAGTTACGGAGATATTGAAGAAGAAGTACAACAACAAAGCTTAAAAGCATGTAAAGTGGCGGGTTCTCTTAATAACACAATCTGGAAGAACAAACACCTAAGAAAAGACACAAAAATAAGAATCTATAAAGCAGTAATTAGACCTAGAAGATTAGACTGCTAGAAACAACAGAGATGAAAATACTCCGACGAATATCAGAAAGAAGTCTGTTAGTTAGGGAGAGAAGAGCATGCAATATAGAAGATATAAATGTATAGATGATAAAATGAAAACAAGAGTGGAACAAACACATTAGTAGAATGACAGAGGATGGAATAGTACGACTAACACGAGACAAGTCACCAAATGGAAGAAAAAGATGGGGCGACAATTTAAAAAATGTAGGAGGTTATATTGAAGAAGAAACAGACTTTAAAGCCTACATACTAGAAGAAAGAAGAAGACAGTCTGAATTCTAGTAGACCAAACCAAGTATTTATGAGTACAAATTTTTCTTCTTGGTAAAACTGTACCAAACGTTATCCTCTTTTATGTCGTTGTCCTAAACCAATTTTAGTAACATTGAGAGTATTTTCGGATCCCACATTTGCATGAAAGCCTTCCATGAACAACGTTACGTCTTTTTAATATGAATCGGCGTTCGTCACAGAGTCTGATAGTTTAAAAATTGGAGTGTCCGTTGATTGGATCCTTGTTTCGCAGACTCCTAACACAGAGATATAGATTTTATGTAATAGGCTTTAACAGGCTAATGTAATTTCTTAAGCTTTTCTGTTTTCAATACTGTTCTAACATTCCATGTGCATATTTTGAGTTTTTTATTTTTCTCACTTGAGTGACTATTTATTACTTTATTTTACTTCCTTGGTCCTTACAAACAATAAAATATTTATATGCAACATTTATTTTTCTTTATCTTCTTCATATAATTTTCAAGATTCGTTATAACTTTATTACTCATAATATTATAACAAACACTATTTTCAATTTTATTCTAAATATGAATAAATTTGATGTGAAAATACAATTATATCAGAGCTCTGTGCTTAGTATTTATTTTTTACTGTTATTAGTATTTATTTTAGAGTTAATGAATATATAAAGATGACAAAAGCTGAAAAACAAATTTAAACAATCCGAACTTAATAGAACAATTTTAAAGTGCACTAGAGAGAAGCCAAGTGTTTTAAATTAAAAATTCGGTAACACAAAAGCTCTTAAAAGCGTATTAAGCAATTTACGAGCAGGCATATAAAGATTATTTTATTTAATGTCAGACGGCATTCGCTGCTAGAGGAAATTAACTGAAATAACTAAAGATGAAGTAAAATATGTGAAAAACTGATTGAGATTTTTAAAACGATCGAGAAACAAACATGTTTCCATGATGGAAATACCACAAAAATTAGAAGATCACATTTCTGGGTTTTTATAGTAAGCTAATAATCTGGTGCTTGTAAAAAATATTGAAGAATAATTACAAAAAATACAATTACATGAAGCAATGTAGATCAGCTCTTGAAAGAAACTTTTGAAATTTAACAAAAAGGAAATAGACGCAAAAGCCAGCTTCAAAAAGGAAGTAGAGTTAGAGTGGTATTAATGTAATAGAAAGAGAGAAGTGAAAGAAGGAGTGATAGGCTTTTATTACAGAAAACGCTAATAAAACTAAAAAAAAAGTGTCAGTCCGCCGTAAGATTATCTTAATGTGAGCATAAAACGCATAATTTAAGAGGGATAATGCACATTCACCCCTGAAATGCTAGTCGCCCAATAAAAAATCGGGTAATTTCATAGAAGGAATATGATAAGAAGCTCAAACAGATAGAAAGACTTGGTGGGAGACGGTTGGACAAAATTTGTGTGTGAATAAAATACCATTTACTAAGAAAAATGTAATAGAATCAATGGAAAATGATGATGAAACATGAAATGTACAATTCTGATTCTATAAGTTAACTTAGAGGCCGTCTAGTTTGTACCATATAATAATAAATATAACAATATGTTACTATTAATACAACAATCATATTTACTCATGAAACTGATCATAATAAAATTTATTGGTACTAAATATGGTACTGTCTAATTGTACTTCAGCCTAACGATAACCTAAATAGTAAAAAGCTAATAAATTACCCTCCCAACGGTTGCAAAGTGCTCTGTTCTTCATCCTCCTCTTCCAGATCTTCCTGTATGTCGTGCAGTTCGGACGACGACGTCGTTTGACCGGGTCTTGGTGGAGTCTCCAGGGCTGGTGGGGAAGGGTCAGGGCCGACCGGCTTGCCTTCGGGGGGCGCGCCGCACCAAGGCAAGCAGCACTTCCAGGCCCCGACCAGTGTGCCGACGTTTTAGCTCTCAGACGGGGTACCAATTGTACTAAAACAAAAAAAGAAGTTTCAGTTAACCAATGCAAAAACATACATATGTGTAAATTGTAGTAATTGTTTGCTTTTAATTATGGAGCATACACCGGGGCCGTTTCTAGAGTTTCAAACGCCCCGTGCAAAATAAAATTTTGGCGCCCATTTATACACGAATATATAAATGAAAACTCCAGAACCCTAGTCACCATCCGTTTGTATAAACCAAGAATTATCCGAGAAGCCATAGAAATTGAAAAAAGTCACAAAAAGTCAAGAAAACTCCCACGCCAATCCCTGCGCTTATCCCCACGCTAACCCCCACGCCAATCTAAAAAAAAACCACGTCACCATCAACGGTACAAATGAACCGTCCTTTATTCCTAGTACCCATAATGCATTGGTTAGTAATCAGTGTAGTAGTGTCTGGGGGCTTGGAAGACTGAGACCTCGGAAATACTGAAGAAGACATCGAAGAGGATGGCGAAAGCTCGGGGTAATGATAATCAACGCGGTTTAACCTGGAAGACTGTTGAGTTTTTTATTAATTCCAGGTTCTTGACTAAATGATGAGAATTACTAGAATGTAACTATTAGCTATTTATAATGACAATTATATTTTTTTAATAGTCAGTCTCGAATGTACGCAAATCATTGACGATTTTTACAGAAGTAATTGACGAACAATTTAATTATTAGCATAAAAAAGAGTCAAAGCGTAACAATCGTATTATTGTATTTGATTTGTCTAGCACATTTCTGTAGATATCAAAAAATACCCTTGTGTAAATCCTTATTGATCTAGTAATCTCTGATTTTTGTTTGTAAACTTTATGTATTAAATAATCTACAAGCTACCATAATATAATCTCTTGATAAGTCTAGTTCTGCTATTATTAGCAAATTACCGTGAAGCGTATTTCGTAACTCAGCTCAAAATTTCGTACCAACTGATTACTAACGACCGTATCTATCCCTTAATTGGACGAAGAGCGTGAAGTTGTTTACTAGTTCAGAGATCAGACTGCTATTCAACCATCTATTTATAGTTGTTTTAATGGATATTGTGTAAACAAGTATGAAACAAAAATATATTTTAAACTATTTTTAGATTTAAAACATATTAAATACGCAATAACAGAAACAAATTTTGACAAATAGAAGAAAGAATGCCTAATGAATAATTTATACAAGTAATCAGACATTAACTTTTAAAACAGAAACTGACAATGTAGGTATAGGTTTCCAATTAAGAGTAGCAATAGCAAAATTTTTTCGACAGGCAATATACAGGCACAGAATAAATAACAATCAGAATGCCCACTCTCAGATGCCGCCTTTGAAGTTTCTTAGCACGCGATCGCCATATTTTAAACGGAAACATAGACTCGAATTGAGAAATTTGTGACAAGCTACGACAGAACTATAATTTAAATTTTTAGAGATTAATAATTTAGTACATTTGAAATAATTGAATCTATTCTTCAAGTAAAAATATGAATAAACTAGTGCATATTATGTCTATAGTTGTCATAAATAAACTAAACTTGGTTAATTTTTCTATGCACACAAGATACAATGTCACCGAACAGCACTGGTTCCAACTAAAACATCGCTGATTCCATCTACGCGAACGAGATGCGCGTACTTATTTTGTTAAGCAGAAGCAGTACTTATTTTTTTTTTTATAGGAAACTAAATTCCACTGTAGAAAATCGATACTCGATTCGATAGAATTCGATAATAATGTAGTGACCTTTTTATAGCATATAATGATAAAGTGGAAGACTAAAATTCACATTTAAATATCCGGTAAAAACAACATCGAAACTGAAGATATCCGAATTTTCCAGGGCCTTTTCCAGGGGATATTGTTTAATCCACTTTGGTTTTGTTTGGCGATGAACCCACTATCTCAGCTATTGAACTCCACTAACTTAGTTTTTAGCATCAAAAATAACAATACTGTTGTGGTGAAGCTTAATCGTCTGCTGTATATGGATAACTTAAAGTTAAAAGCTTCCATTCGGAACCACCTGGATCAGATGCTAAAAACTGGGGAAACATTCTCAAATGATATTGTTCTCAAATAATATTATGATATAGTTATAAATTATAATATTCAAAATATTATAATATATAAATTATATATATATATATATATATATATTCATTGATATATATATATATATATATACATATATATATATATATATATATATATATATATATATATATATATATATATATATATATAATTTACTGTTTGTATTTTGAGAACGATTTCCGAAGTGGAAATTGAAACGTCAATAAACGTATTTTTATCTTTAATTGTGGCTTATTCCCAGTTAAATAGTAATTAATTCTCAAATGATATCAGTGCACTGGACTAGGCAAGTGCCGTTTTTTGAATATATAGTCAAAGGAAATATTTAGCCCGGAGGTTTCGATGTGCAAGATGGCTAAAACATCGAGGCAACGGGTGAAAATGATATATACAAATATGTCGGAGTAAAACAAGCGCGGAAAATTAACCAATCCAATGAAAAATCAGCTAACTTATGCTTGTAACTAAACGTGTAACTAAAGCTTGTAACGAAAAGTAAGAACACTTCTCATATAGGCGCAAAAACATCATCCAGGCAGTGCAGTAGGGAAAACAACATTACCTCGGTATCAAGAGGGAAGAGTACTAAAGGACATAGAAAAGCAGCTGGATAAACAGGTTGCTAATTTAAGAACTATTTTCAGACGCACGTCTACGTAACATCGAAAAATTTGCGCAATAGATGACACAACACCGCTCACACTGAGGGAACAAGAAATGCGCATAAGCCACCTAACTAATCAAAAAAAAACGAAAATAGACTAAAACACAGCTATATGTAAAACTCAACGTAAACTGTGAAAAGGACAAAAATAGTAATTCTAATTCTTAGAAAAAAAAAATAAAAATAATGAAAAAAATAAAATAAATAATAAGTGTATCATGAATGCATCAGAAACGGCCATAAAACGTTTGAATAGCGCGTACTACGGTCGAAGGTGTGGGGTACGGGCAAGTTCTGAATTTACCGGCAAGCCGCTCCGTGTCAGAGACGGGATAATGCATTGTGGTTAAATACAACGAAAAGTACAAGGATCTGGAAATACAAATAAGGAGACAATGGAGATGGAAAGTACTCAGACGATACCTGTTATTTTCTCTACTACTGGAGTCATTCTGAAGAACCTCTTAGAGAACATAAACTAGCTGGGTCTTAATGAACATCTCTATAAGACCATGAAAAAAGCAGTAATGCTCTCAACATCTAGACGTGCAATAACATTTTTGCGAGGATGCTCCGACGTACCAAGTCACCCAGGGCTCGATAACATTGAAAGAAAACAAAATCTGGAATAATCCTAGAAACCAAAACTAAATTAAATTAAATTGAATTATTTGTAGCACAAAGAAATATTAATCGTACATCAATTATGTGTAATTATTACAGTTCATGTGCTGTCAAAATCAATATTTTATTTTCGGTAAACGTGTAGACTAATTGCACTAATCAATTCTACCTGTTATCTTTTCGAAAGCGTAAAATAAGGATAACGATATGGCACTTTTTTAATTTTTTTTTACTTTCTTTCATTCTAACTATAAACAGTAGTATTAGGTGCAATTATTCGGTGAAATATAGAGAACTTTAAAGATAGTATTTCCCTTTTTTTCATATTACGTTTTTTTTAGATGTGCGACATTTATAATGTGTTTAGAAGTTTGTATATAATTTACAAATTTCATCAAACTTTAAGTAGTTGAAGTTCCCCTTCTAATTTGTTAAGAGTTTAATAATTGTAATTTAATAATTTGTTTTAAACTCCAATCTGAAACAAACTTTTAGTCTTCTATTATGTACATGACACACTAAAATTGAACATATGAATATAGCTGACCGTATAAGCTGTTGTTAACGTAAAGTTTGGGAAATGGAAATGCAAGGATGGAAATCTCAGGTGACTAGCTCTTTGTCAACAAAAGTAGCCAAGGGCGCATTTCAACTTTATACAAAGCAACAAAACGATATATTTGGCTTTTGAAAGTTGTTGTTAGGTCATGAAAAGGTATAAATTACTATATAATTCGTGTATTTTCCATAGCTTTTAACTGTATAAAATTCTTATATTCCGTGTGTAAGTGTTTGAGTTTCAAACTTTGAAGTATCACACTGATGGAAATAAAAACTCGAAAAACTTCAAATTTTCAAGTTCAAAAATTAAAATGAAAAAAAATTAACTTATTTTAAAAATAAGTTTAATATTTTATGTAATTTAAGAAAGTATGAACTTTTGATCTTATTCAGTTCTTAGTAGTATTAAATTATCCTATACTTTTAGTAGGAAAAGTTCGACAAATAACTGTAATAAACACCGTATGTTAGCCTTAATCTCCAACAGGAATTAAAGGTTTTCTTACTAAAATTAACGAAATATTAAAATTAATTCTTTTACCACAGATCCTCCAAAGAACAATGTCGATTTATTTCTGAAAGAGGCACACAAGAATATATTCTGAACAAATTGTAAACAAATCTAGTAAATTCTCGAAGTTTTTATCGAGAGCTTTTAACAATGTACACTGTCATAAAATATGGCGTATACTAAAGAAATAGATACTCGGGACATCTAATACATCTACTAAACTACTACTACTACTGAGAAAGGTATATGACAATACTGCAGCAAACGTAAGAGTCAACTCTTATATCACCAACAACGAAGGATGCGAAAAAGAAATATGTCGACTCCTTACAATGATCAGCAACTTTCAAACTTACTAAAATCAGGAAAGATGCAGTCTTAACTAATAACACCAAACTACGCCTAGTACGGGTGCTTATCTTTCATATTGCTACCTACGCTGCAGTAACTTGGACCACCAAAAAGCGACTCACATCGTATAATGGCCTTCATTTTCTCAGTGTTTCTCTAGTACGGTTTACTCTATTTAAGTTCTATATATATATATATATATATATATATATATATATATATATATATATATTGTCATGATATGTAAAATCGAGAAAAATATTGATTTGCTTAAAAATATTTCAAAGTTCAAAAAATTAAAATAATTCAGATAAGTCGAATAATAAACTACAAACATTTCGAAGAATGAAAGTCCTTTATCTTTGGATTACCTATATTGAACAAAACGTAAGATATGCATAAATTATTTTCTTTGTTAAAATATATTTGAGTGACGTGATGAGCTTAAGTGAAATCCTAGACAGTGGAAGCGGGTTTTCCAAATGAATTTGTGCAGTAATTAGGACAATAGAATGGATTTTAGAAAGATATGTTTTTGTTAGTTCATAAGAATTGGTAGAAAAATATTAGTTTGTAAATAAGTTTTAGGAAATTTTATAATTGTAGGTAAAAATTTGTTTGTGTTATCGAAATGAAGAAATGGGAGATGTATGACACGTTTTGATTGGATGAGATTGGTTTAAGAATGAGACTTTAGTTAGTTTTTGAAAAAAAAAAAAGATAGGCAGTTGGTTTTACAAGTGTGCAAGGCGAACAGTCATTGTTCTCTGGTGGTCCCCGAGAGGTAGCAAGCAGTAGTGTTGAATGTTAGTGAGTTTTTGTGGAGTTAGTGTATCTGACAGAAGCTGATCCAGCAAAATATTGTAAGTCATATTTTTCTACTTATATTCCAAGAGTCACTGTTCAGGCCAACGAGAGATTCAGTTTATCGTAAAGAGAAGATATTCCAAGAGTCATTTTTCACTCAAGCCAACGAGAGATTTAGTTTATCGAGAGGAGAAGAGGCTAGCATAATTTGAATGATTCGTGCATTTGAAGGAGATCATTAAGGACAATAAACTTGCAACAATTTGTTGTAAGATTGCTGATTACCTAGGGAGCTGCTAAGAATATATAGTACAGGCTACAAGGAACAAGGACTTGGACCACTCATCATCAGAGAGAGATAGTTTTGTTTTTCTGCAGTTTTCCTTTTATTGATAACACAATTTTTTACAATTACTTTAGAAAAGATATAAATATTTTGATTCGGAGATTTAGAATTATAATTGGGATTTTGAGATTTTAATTTATATTATTTGTACCATTAATTTTAAAGTTTCACGTACGTAGAACAAAATTTTGAGAATCATTATATGAGATATTGTTTATTGAAAACATTTGAGTGTGAATTTTATTTCATTATTTTTATTTCAATATACACGGTGGTGAATCGTCAAACGGGCCATAGGAAATTCAATGGGAAATTCTAAGTTGTTAAATTCCTGCTTCCCTAATTATTTTACAACAAAATTCATACGAAACTATTTGTAAAGAACTAAAAATATGTATTAAAAACAAATGTTAAAATTGTTCTACGAATTAAATGTATCCCAAAATTTAAAACATTTTTTAGGCCCACCCCTTAAAGTCAGACCACACAAGGTACAAGAATGTGTATGACATGTTGCGTTCATTAATATGACCAAACGCAACATGTCATACACATTCTTGTACCTTGTGTGGCTTGACTTTAAGGGGTGGCCTAAAAAATGTATTATATTTTTACAAAATTTTGGGATACATTTAATTCGTAGAACAATTTTAACATTTGTTTTTAATACATATTTTAGTTCTTTACAAATAGTTTTCTATAAATTTTGATGTAAAATAATTAGGGAAGCAGGAATTTAACAACTTAGAATTTCCCATTGAATTTAATATGGCCCGTTTGACGATTCACCACCGTGTATATTGAAATAAAAATAATGAAATAAAATTCACACTCAAATGTTTTCAATAAACAATATCTCATATAATGATTCTCAAAATTTTGTTCTACGTACGTGAAACTTTAAAATTAATGGTACAAATAATATAAATTAAAATCTCAAAATCCCAATTATAATTCTAAATCTCCGAATCAAAATATTTATATCTTTTCCAAAGTAATTGTAAAAAATTGTGTAATCAATAAAAGGAAAACTGCAGAAAAACAAAACTATCTCTCTCTGATGATGAGTGGTCCAAGTCCTTGTTCCTTGTAGCCTGTACTATATATTCTTAGCAGCTCCCTAGGTAATCAGCAATCTTACAACAAATTGTTGCAAGTTTATTGTCCTTAATGATCTCCTTCAAATGCACGAATCATTCAAATTATGCTAGCCTCTTCTCCTCTCGATAAACTAAATCTCTCGTTGGCTTGAGTGAAAAATGACTCTTGGAATATCTTCTCTTTACGATAAACTGAATCTCTCGTTGGCCTGAACAGTGACTCTTGGAATATAAGTAGAACAATATGACTTACAATATTTTGCTGGATCAGCTTCTGTCAGGTACACTAACTCCACAAAAACTCACTAACATTCAACACTACTGCTTGCTACCTCTCGGGGACCACCAGAGAACAATGACTGTTCGCCTTGCACACTTGTAAAACCAACTGCCTATCTTTTTTTTTCAAAAACTAACTAAAGTCTCATTCTTAAACCAATCTCATCCAATCAAAACGTGTCATACATCTCCCATTTCTTCATTTCGATAACACAAACAAATTTTTACCTACAATTATAAAATTTCCTAAAACTTATTTACAAACTAATATTTTTCTACCAATTCTTATGAACTAACAAAAACATATCTTTCTAAAATCCATTCTATTGTCCTAATTACTGCACAAATTCATTTGGAAAACCCGCTTCCACTGTCTAGGATTTCACTTAAGCTCCTCACGTCACTCAAATATATTTTAACAAAGAAAATAATTTATGCATATCTTACGTTTTGTTCAATATAGGTAATCCAAAGATAAAGGACTTTCATTCTTCGAAATGTTTGTAGTTTATTATTCGACTTATCTGAATTATTTTAATTTTTTGAACTTTGAAATATTTTAAGCAAATCAATATTTTTCTCGATTTTACATATCATAACAATATATATATATATATATATATATATATATATATATATATATATATATATATATATATATATATATATATATATATATATATATATATAGAACTTAAATAGAGTAAACCGTACTAGAGAAACACTGAGAAAATGAAGGCCATTATACGATGTGAGTCGCTTTTTGGTGGTCCAAGTTACTGCAGCGTAGGTAGCAATATGAAAGATAAGCACCCGTACTAGGCGTAGTTTGGTGTTATTAGTTAAGACTGCATCTTTCCTGATTTTAGTAAGTTTGAAAGTTGCTGATCATTGTAAGGAGTCGACATATTTCTTTTTCGCATCCTTCGTTGTTGGTGATATAAGAGTTGACTCTTACGTTTGCTGCGGTATTGTCATATACCTTTCTCAGTAGTAGTAGTAGTTTAGTAGATGTATTAGATGTCCCGAGTATCTATTTCTTTAGTATACGCCATATTTTATGACAGTGTACATTGTTAAAGCTCTCGAGAAAAACTTCGAGAATTTACTAGATTTGTTTACAATTTGTTCAGAATATATTCTTGTGTGCCTCTTTTAGAAATAAATCGACATTGTTCTTTGGAGGATCTGTGGTAAAAGAATTAATTTTAATATTTCGTTAATTTTAGTAAGAAAACCTTTAATTCCTGTTGGAGATTAAGGCTAACATACGGTGTTTATTACAGTTATTTGTCGAACTTTTCCTACTAAAAGTATAGGATAATTTAATACTACTAAGAACTGAATAAGATCAAAAGTTCATACTTTCTTAAATTACATAAAATATTAAACTTATTTTTAAAATAAGTTAATTTTTTTTCATTTTAATTTTTGAACTTGAAAATTTGTTTTTAATACATATTTTAGTTCTTTACAAATAGTTTTCTATAAATTTTGATGTAAAATAATTAGGGAAGCAGGAATTTAACAATTTAGAATTTTCCATTAAATTTCCTATGGACCGTTTGGCGTTTCACCACCCGGTATAGTGTTATATCATATATGTTTTTTTTTATTATTCCGGTATTCTTTGGACGTCACTTTTCATATGTAAAGCATAGATATTGAAGCACGAATATAACCTGACATAAGCGAATTAAAATGTGTGATAGAATCATAATCATATCTTTAAAAAAAATTTTTATTAATTAATTAATTGATTACCTAATTAATTGCTTGGCGCACTAAGACTTGAATATCACAATAATATATATATATAATATATATATATATATATATATATAATATATATATATATATATATATATATATATATATACATCGATCCATCTTGTGGGGGATCTTTCACGTGATTTTCGGCCCTCTAACTTTCCTTGCATAACAATTCTTTTTATGTCTTCTGTGATTTTTAATAGATCGACACAAGTTCTCGCATTAGCTGACGATATAGTTATAGTAGGCAGAAGTATGAGATATATGGTGCAGTGTTTTACAAGGCTTGCGGACTCAGCAAGTGAATTAGGACATGTGGTAAACGAGGAATAAAACCAAATTTGTGTTGGTTTCTAAAAACCCTCGAAATATCCAACAGAGAATTCAAATTAACAACCATACCTTTGAGCAAGCCAAACAATTTACATATCTTGGATCGATAGTAAACGCAACAAACACGACAAGTGACGAAATAAAAAGACGCATAGCAATAGCAAACAGAACTGTTCACGGTCTCCAGAAAGGTTTTGATGTATGGGGCTGAAACGTGGACCTTATCTCAAAATGATGAAAGACTTCTTGGTATTTTTGAGATAAAAATTCTTAGAAAGATTTTTGGAGCCGTAAATGGGCTATGGCGTCGAAGATGCAACTTTAAACTATATGAGTTATACACCGATCCAGATATTGTGAAATTCGTTAAAGTGCAGAGACTTAGATAGGCTGGACACATTGCTAGGATATCAGATCACGAATATACGAAGAGATTAACATTTTTAAAACCAGAGGGCACAAGAAGCAGAGAACGACCACGAATAAAAATATTTGATGATGTGGAAGAAGACCTACAGATTCTAAGGGTTACAAGATAGAGAGAAGTTGTCAGGAATCGACAGGAGTGGCGACTTCTTTGTGAGCAGGTCATGATCCACAACGGATTGTCGAGCCACTTATGATGATGATGTTTTCTGTGTCTGCTCAAATAACATGTAAAAAGTATTTTAATTGTAAGAGATGGATTTTGTTGGAAACTCGTTTGTTGACCTTTAGCTTATTTATAATCGAATTTTTTATCCTTTAGTCGGTTCACGATATTCGTAACATTCTTCTTTAATAGAACTTTTCAGTGACGATCTTTTTTCCTTCCGCTTGTCTAAGGGCCTTATATTAAGCAGTTGATCAACCTTATTTTTAAAGTTCTTGAAATTTAAGGGCTCTTTTCTTTCTGTAGTCCCTATGTTTGTGACCTCACAACCTAACACAATGGTGGTTATATATGGATGGCAGTTATGTAGTCTATCTACTATCATGATCTTTATCTTTGATATGTTTAACTACAGGTCAAATATTTTAGTTTTAAACCAGTCGTATGTGATTAATTAACTCTTCTTGCCTATTTTCTATTCTTGGTTATTTATGTAACTTCAAGCTTACTTCTTATACTATGCTCCCATATATATATTAAATAATTGTGGACACAGTATATATTCCTGTCTGACACCCTCTTCAGGAAAAAATTCGTTTGAGAGTGTGTCAAGCACTTTAGCTGGCTGTTCCAGTAGTGTATTCGTGTAGTTCAGTTATAAGCAAAATTAAGTGTTGTGGTACACGTACCTCTTTTAGTATCTGCTATGAGTGTTGCTATTTAATAATAAAACTATCTATAAAACAAATTTCTAGTGCGATATTAAAGGTTTGCTATTGGAGTATTTCTGTTTATAGAAACTTTTTCTATACATGTATATATTCATAGTGTTGAATAAAAATTTACTTTAATTTAAAATAAATAGCTGTTAAAGAATCTCAGTAAATCTCAGAGATTAAAAACAATTAGCGAAAGTTCTTCTAGTAAGTTGTGAATATATTTATTACATCATAAAACAATATTAAGCCAAAGAATTCCTATTTACATAACTTTCCATGTGTGCAGAGCGTAATATATTCTCATATAAATGCACCGTCGTCCGTCGTACAAATATTTAAATTATGTATGGTTTACTTTGTTGTACGTTTCAAAATAATTTGAATTCATACGTTTTACATTAGTTTACTGTGAAAACAAAGAAGCATTTTTATAAGAAGTCTAAATTGAATATTAAGTTTTAAAAATAAACACTTTAATATTATAACATCCTATCTTAGAAAAGCGAAAAATATTAAAGTAAGCATTTTCGGAATCAAATAAATAGCAATGAGAAGTGGTTAATGGCTTATCATTCATTAAATTAAATTAATTTAATGAATGATAAAAATAATTTAATTTTATATTTTATGCATTATCTATTTTTTATATTAAAAATATAGACCTTTTTTATTTACCATTACTTCTCGTATTCTTCCGATTGTCTGTTCACGTCAAAACTGCAGTTTTCTTAATACCACCTCATTTTTGGTACCATCTCTTAATCTTTTTGTAGTAGTTGATCTCGTACGTCCAGTCTATTTATTCCAACTTACATGTTCATATTATATTTGGCCATTTTATAAGTTCATCCTTAATTTCAAACAAATTTTGCAGTTTATATTCTTTTTAATCGCCATATTAGTGTCAAAGAAATAGTTGTTATACTCCTCCGCAACCGCTTACCTGATATTTATGAAATTTTATATGTATATTCGGTAGGTCTGAGAATCAGTCGTAATCTATTTTTAATAATCCTACACATTGTTTAAAATTTTTTGGATCAAATTTTTTATTTTTATTTTTTTTATGATGTGGCATTAAACAATACATACAACCCTTAATGTTCACCCTTCTATCACCAACCCCTATTTTTTGACAGCTATATTGGTGTCACGGAGTTAGTTGCCATACTCATTCGAAACAACTTGACCGATTTTTGTGATATTTTTGTAAATATATTTTTGTTTAAATTATTTGACACAGTTACAAATCAGAATGACGTATTTAACTATCCTACAGCGTTTTTGAATTCGTTGTAATTGCCTGGACTCCAATTAACAATTTACAATTAAAAGTAGGATAAGTTGTCATTACACTGCCTAAAATTATTTAACCTCAAGTGTGCAATAAAAAGAAAGTGAGTTTCAAAAGGCTAATGATTAATATTGTGGTACCAAGGAAAAATATAAAAGAGAAGATGTCTTGATCCCGCGTATATCGATCATTCAAACGAACGTACAATTCGATTATAAACGTTTACTTTTTTTCCATGCTTTTGGCTTTTGCAATGACAATAAACAAATCACAAAGCCAAACCATTATGAGTTTGCGCAATTAAGTTAGAGTTTCCATGTCGCACATGGACAGTTATTTACGTGTCAGAAAATCGGGATCATTGTATCTTCATGCAACGAAAAAAAAAATAAAAATATTTTTATCAGAAAGCATTAAATTGGTTTACCTTTTTCATGCATATTGTGTTTTAGTATTTTTTTTAGTCTCAGAATATAAGAAACATGCAATCAGAGAGGCAGAACTAATTACTTTACGATTTAAAGTAAAAAAGGCTCTTAACCAACTAAGAAACAAAAAATCCACATGGATCGTAGATGTAATAGTGGATATGTGCAACATGATGTGGGTCACATGAGTGGCCTAATGAGTGGTCTGATGAGTGGTGTAAATCAAGCTATATTGTAAATTTATATAATTATATTTATGTATATATTAAAGAAAGGAACTAGACAGGGCTGCATACTAATACCATTGTTATACAATTTATATTCTTAATATATAATGAGGAAAGTACTAGACCAATGGGATGGAGGATGACTATAGAAGGCAGAGAAATTAGCAATCTCTTATAAGCAGATGACACACTTACACTAGCAACGATTGAAGTCGAAAAGATTATCATCACTGAATGCTAAGCTGAATAAGCGAAGAATTAGAACTTTAATCAACACCGGAAAAACAAACTTAATGATCGTAAACAGAGCAAATAATAATCTACTGTACATACATTAACTGGAGAATTTAGAAGTGGTAGAGATATTTGTATACTTGGGCTACTTGATAACTAACAATGGCGATTACTTTTTCGAAATCGAGCGTAGACTAGTAATGGGCCGAACCGTAACAGATTAATATTAGAAAATGAAAAGACCGAACAATAACAAAGAGCACAGTTTAATCAATGCACTTATTTTGCTACATATGTATATTGTTCGTCAATGGACTGGCTTATCAGAAGATGAATTATTACATACCGCGCAAGATCGAGAACGATATCGGCAAATCGTCACAGAAGCTACACACGTCTAAAAATTGGACACGGTACTCAAAGAAGAAGACATATGTATGCAGCTTAAACATGGACGGCTGAAAAAAAAAACAACCTGTAAATTCTAGAAGAGTTTCATATAAAAGACAGACTATTAAAAAAATAAACGAAGCATATCTAATTTACTTCAGCCACATAGCTAGAAGAATGGAGACCAAGGAACTATTAGTAGCAGAAGGAAATATAGAAAGTCTCAGACCAAGAGCAACATCTCATATACGATGGGCAGATGAATATCGTCAATAGCACAATTCCGGCTTTACGATTGGTCAAATTGCAACCATAATTGCAGCCAATGATATTGCCCGAAATTGAGTATTGGCTGTTGTGCAAGCTTCAATGGCAGAGCGCCATAGAGAAGTTGACCTAATTAATTCTGTATAAATACCTATAATTCCGAAATTCGTTCTGGCCTGGACAGAGATCCGCAGAACCAGCCTTCTTGGCATTAAAGACCTTCTGGTTGATTTAGTTCATAAAAACTCTGACTTTTACTTTTGTTCCTAACCTCCATCATTTTTTATGCATAATTTTTTTAAGTCTCTTAGTTGGACTTGGAATAAATTATATTTAATCGTTATTTTACAGGTTAGAATATTTCTTTGAAATATTTTATAATTCATCTTTTTTTGACTTAGCGCATATATCATCAATTGTGATATAAATTGATGTTTATTTTTCTACAAGCGACTTAAAAAATTCGCTTAATTATTTTATTTCTCTTTCCGATTCCGTAAGTTCCTTAACCAGACTTAGAAGAATTTTTATAATATTTTTTATATTTTATTTTCAGCGACTTTTCAGCGAATAATTTTGATCAATTATTTCTTTTTCAGGTGCCAAAGTTCCTAAGCGGGGACTAATTTTTTCAGTATTTTATTTCTTTAGGTACTTTAAAATATTTCCATGTATAAAATAACTAATCACTTCTCTTGCAGATTCTTAGTTCTAAGACTAATCAACACATTCTTCTTACAGATTTTTAGCATTAGTTACCATTTATTGCATTTTATTTTAAAAAGGTAATCCTATTTAGCTTGAAATATATACGATCTATGTCAACGGACCGTGACCCATACTGCTCCGGTTCAATCAAGCTATGGATAGTGCTACTGGACCACCTTCCCTCATTCCCGAGGGTTCAGGCCAGCGACACGAAATAAAGACTCTGGTCAGAAAATATCAGAAAATAGTATTATTATTATATATATCTATATATATATATATATATATATATATATATATATATAATATATATATATATATATATATATATATATATAATATATATATATATATATAAATATATATTATTCTTTCTATATTACAGTGTCTTGAAAAAGAAGTAAAACTATTTCGAAAGCTACACCAAAAAGTCAAAAGAGTGTTTCTTTCCCGGCCAAACTTCTGACTGCAGCACTAATAAACTGTGTTGTTTATATATATATATATATATATATATATATATATATATATATATATATATAGAGTGTGTGTAACGACGCTAAGAATACAATTCTTTGGAGGGTAACTTTCGGGAAAGCGTCAAAACAAGGATCAGCTATAGATGGTATAAGCCAGCTTGGTGTAGAACTTTATTCTATATGTGAAATTTTCGGTGATATGTTGTCACCTTCATCAGCACCTAAATGGAAAACCTATTATAGTACAGTGGTGGAAATCAACATTTAAAAACCTACATTGAAAATGTTCAGTTGGTCCTAGTTGTAAAAAACACTGTCACAAACATGTTAAAAATATTAAAAAATACATTTAAAATTTTGAATAAAAACATTACAAACAACAGGGTAGTTTTTCAAATACAAACACAACAAAAAATCTAAAAATTTACAACCTACAAAAACCACAAATAGAAAAGAAGAATTAATCTTCTTTTTTGATGACATATTTCTGTCAACATCCTTGTGTCATATGTAACTAGGTTATAATTTTCACTTTTGCACATCACAACCACATGGATACGAAAAGAAAGAGCCCTAGGCAACATAATAAGCAAGGAAATAAAGTCCCCTCTAAAGCACAGGTAGGTAATCTATGCATGTCATGATAAGTTCCCCACATTTTCTAGTTTGTTACTTCTTGTCAAGTCCTGTTGAAGTAGAAAGGAATAAATACAACTTAAGTTTTCAACATCTTTCTTACAGTTCATAGGAGAGCTGCAGTTATGGATGTAGCACATTTCTATGAAGTTTCTCTTAAATTGGTTGTCAACCCTCTTTAGTACTTGCACATTTTCATAGTTAGCAGTGTGTCCAGTATTCTTAATATGTTGGCTAAAGGCTGTGCTGGTGGGCTTCCTCACAACATCACTCCTGTGCAAAGCTATTCTTTTTGAGAGTTTCTGGCTAGTTTGACCGACATACACTTCTGAACAAGAACCACATGGAATAGAGTACACTACGTTGAAGTTATCCAGTTTTTTAACTCTTTCTGTCAGGTGAGTAAAGTATGTCCCTAATCTTTTGTAAACAGAATTTGCTATCACTATGTTGAACTGTCTGAAAAGGTTTGTGATCTGTGGTGATAAACCTTTGATGTAAGGCAATCTCCCATAGAACACTTCTACTGTTTCTCCTTCTAATGTTTGTCTTTGCTGTGTTCTAATTGTTGGCATATCTTGAAGTAGCAAATTTATTAAGAAGCATCTTAGGGTAGTGATTTTTTCTAAGAATCTCATACAATAACTTGATGTTCTTATTGTAGTTTGAAGGGTGACAAATTCTTTTTATTCTGTTTTTCAGACCTTTGATGATGTTAATCTTCTGTTCGTCTGGATGATACGAGTGAAAAGGCACATATCTACCTGAGAATGTTTTTTTTCTGTACCAATCTAACCTTACTGTATTGTCCTCATGTCTGGTTACATAGGTGTCTAAGAATGGAACACTATTATTTCCTTCTGTTTCAACTGTGAATTGTAGGTGAGTGTTATATGAGTTGAAAATGTCAAGAGTGTAGTTGATTTTGTCCGCAGGGACTGCACATATGAGGTCGTCTACATATTGGTAAATGAAGGGGAACTGGAAATCAACTTCTTGAGTACAGTAGTGAAGTAGGGAGTTCATTACAATTTCTGCTAAAGTAGGGGATATAGCTCCACCCATGGGTGCTCCTTTTATTTGGACATAGAATTCATTTTGAAAAGTGAAATATGTATTGTTGTATAAAAAGGTAATCAGTTTCAGGAACAAAACTTTGGGAATTGTACAGTTCTGTTCAATAAGATGGTAATTAGTTGTCAGAATAGAAACTACCAGTTCAAGAGGGATGTTGGTAAACAAGGAAGTAACATCAAAACTCACCAAGACATATCCTGAAGGTAGTAAAAACCCATTGATCTTATTTGCAAATTCAAAAGAATCTTTAATTTTGTAGGTATTATGAGAAGAAAAAGAAGTGTCAATAATACCTGCCAGATATTTAGCCAAGGATTGAGTGGGGGCATTCTTGCAAGCAATTATAGGACGTAGAGGGCACCCTTCTTTGTGAATTTTTGGAAGTCCATAGTATGTTGGGGGTCGGTCAAACTAGCCAGAAACTCTCAAAAAGAATAGCTTTGCACAGGAGTGATGTTGTGAGGAAGCCCACCAGCACAGCCTTTAGCCAACATATTAAGAATACTGGACACACTGCTAACTATGAAAATGTGCAAGTACTAAAGAGGGTTGACAACCAATTTAAGAGAAACTTCATAGAAATGTGCTACATCCATAACTGCAGCTCTCCTATGAACTGTAAGAAAGATGTTGAAAACTTAAGTTGTATTTATTCCTTTCTACTTCAACAGGACTTGACAAGAAGTAACAAACTAGAAAATGTGGGGAACTTATCATGACATGCATAGATTACCTACCTGTGCTTTAGAGGGGACTTTATTTCCTTGCTTATTATGTTGCCTAGGGCTCTTTCTTTTCGTATCCATGTGGTTGTGATGTGCAAAAGTGAAAATTATAACCTAGTTACATATGACACAAGGATGTTGACAGAAATATGTCATCAAAAAAGAAGATTAATTCTTCTTTTCTATTTGTGGTTTTTGTAGGTTGTAAATTTTTAGATTTTTTGTTGTGTTTGTATTTGAAAAACTACCCTGTTGTTTGTAATGTTTTTATTCAAAATTTTAAATGTATTTTTTAATATTTTTAACATGTTTGTGACAGTGTTTTTTACAACTAGGACCAACTGAACATTTTCAATGTAGGTTTTTAAATGTTGATTTCCACCACTGTACTATAATAGGTTTTCCATTTAGGTGCTGATGAAGGTGACAACATATCACCGAAAATTTCACATATAGAATAAAGTTCTACACCAAGCTGGCTTATACCATCTATAGCTGATCCTTGTTTTGACGCTTTCCCGAAAGTTACCCTCCAAAGAATTGTATTCTTAGCGTCGTTACACACACTCTATTTACAATAATTGACTACAAAAATGGGATTCCTACAACAGATAAAGAACATTGACGGTAACACTGGAGTTAAACATGCGAAAACTTACATGTCATCACTAACAAAAATGGCTTCAGCAAAGAACAGGCTCATCTTCCTGTACGAATGCAGGAGAAACAATATAATTCCTAGATTTTTACAACAGGGTACAGAAAGGATCCTCTCAATACCTGAAAATACAGAAAATAAAAATACAAGAAAAATATCATATTTAAGAAATCTTGTAACAAAGAGGATTCTAAACATCACTATTAATGAAACTAATACAAAAATCAGAAATTTACAGACAAACATAGATAAATCAATAGAGTATCTTAATAACAAACTCTCTTACAACATGATGTCTGATTTCCTGAGACTACAGGACAAAAGATACAAAAGAATTTTCAACTGTATAAAAAGAAGCAACATCTCAAAACTCAACCAACTTAAAGATCCTTTAGCTTCACTCACAACTACAAATGAAAATGCATGGTTGGTAAATCAATCCAAAGTGACTTTGCCTCAAGACATAAAATCTTTTCTATCATTAGGTCCAAAATTTTCACTACCAGTCTCAGTGAAAGATATTGACATGTATACATACCTAGCAGACATTGAGTACTGTATTAAGAAACTCCCTACAGATTCACAGAATTTGCAACGTTCAAAAATCACGAATATCATTACCAACCACATCAAAACCAACCGTTATTACATCAGTCCATCCATGGCCATTGAAACAAAAACGAGAAAATTTCTGAAAGACAACCCTGATATTATAGTGACAAGAGCAGACAAAGGTAACACTACAGTCATAATGGACAGAAACGAATACATCACCAAATCATTTGAACTTCTCAATGACCCACATTCCTATAAAAAAATCCCCAAAGATCTGACTCCATCAGTAGAAAGAAACACTAACTTACTAATAAAACAACTACATGAAGAAGGACATATTACCACCAAAACAAAAAAAGAATTAACCAACTACACGGTACCACCCCAACATACTATGGACTTCCAAAAATTCACAAAGAAGGGTGCCCTCTACGTCCTATAATTGCTTGCAAGAATGCCCCCACTCAATCCTTGGCTAAATATCTGGCAGGTATTATTGACACTTCTTTTTCTTCTCATAATACCTACAAAATTAAAGATTCTTTTGAATTTGCAAATAAGATCAATGGGTTTTTACTACCTTCAGGATATGTCTTGGTGAGTTTTGATGTTACTTCCTTGTTTACCAACATCCCTCTTGAACTGGTAGTTTCTATTCTGACAACTAATTACCATCTTATTGAACAGAACTGTACAATTCCCAAAGTTTTGTTCCTGAAACTGATTACCTTTTTATACAACAATACATATTTCACTTTTCAAAATGAATTCTATGTCCAAATAAAAGGAGCACCCATGGGTGGAGCTATATCCCCTACTTTAGCAGAAATTGTAATGAACTCCCTACTTCACTACTGTACTCAAGAAGTTGATTTCCAGTTCCCCTTCATTTACCAATATGTAGACGACCTCATATGTGCAGTCCCTGCGGACAAAATCAACTACACTCTTGACATTTTCAACTCATATAACACTCACCTACAATTCACAGTTGAAACAGAAGGAAATAATAGTGTTCCATTCTTAGACACCTATGTAACCAGACATGAGGACAATACAGTAAGGTTAGATTGGTACAGAAAAAAAACATTCTCAGGTAGATATGTGCCTTTTCACTCGTATCATCCAGACGAACAGAAGATTAACATCATCAAAGGTCTGAAAAACAGAATAAAAAGAATTTGTCACCCTTCAAACTACAATAAGAACATCAAGTTATTGTATGAGATTCTTAGAAAAAATCACTACCCTAAGATGCTTCTTAATAAATTGCTACTTCAAGATATGCCAACAATTAGAACACAGCAAAGACAAACATTAGAAGGAGAAACAGTAGAAGTGTTCTATGGGAGATTGCCTTACATCAAAGGTTTATCACCACAGATCACAAACCTTTTCAGACAGTTCAACATAGTGATAGCAAATTCTGTTTACAAAAGATTAGGGACATACTTTACTCACCTGACAGAAAGAGTTAAAAAACTGGATAACTTCAACGTAGTGTACTCTATTCCATGTGGTTCTTGTTCAGAAGTGTATGTCGGTCAAACTAGCCAGAAACTCTCAAAAAGAATAGCTTTGCACAGGAGTGATGTTGTGAGGAAGCCCACCAGCACAGCCTTTAGCCAACATATTAAGAATACTGGACACACTGCTAACTATGAAAATGTGCAAGTACTAAAGAGGGTTGACAACCAATTTAAGAGAAACTTCATAGAAATGTGCTACATCCATAACTGCAGCTCTCCTATGAACTGTAAGAAAGATGTTGAAAACTTAAGTTGTATTTATTCCTTTCTACTTCAACAGGACTTGACAAGAAGTAACAAACTAGAAAATGTGGGGAACTTATCATGACATGCATAGATTACCTACCTGTGCTTTAGAGGGGACTTTATTTCCTTGCTTATTATGTTGCCTAGGGCTCTTTCTTTTCGTATCCATGTGGTTGTGATGTGCAAAAGTGAAAATTATAACCTAGTTACATATGACACAAGGATGTTGACAGAAATATGTCATCAAAAAAGAAGATTAATTCTTCTTTTCTATTTGTGGTTTTTGTAGGTTGTAAATTTTTAGATTTTTTGTTGTGTTTGTATTTGAAAAACTACCCTGTTGTTTGTAATGTTTTTATTCAAAATTTTAAATGTATTTTTTAATATTTTTAACATGTTTGTGACAGTGTTTTTTACAACTAGGACCAACTGAACATTTTCAATGTAGGTTTTTAAATGTTGATTTCCACCACTGTACTATAATAGGTTTTCCATTTAGGTGCTGATGAAGGTGACAACATATCACCGAAAATTTCACATATAGAATAAAGTTCTACACCAAGCTGGCTTATACCATCTATAGCTGATCCTTGTTTTGACGCTTTCCCGAAAGTTACCCTCCAAAGAATTATATATATATATATATATATATATATATATATATATATATATATATATATATTATATATATATATATATATCTCATGTCGTCATGTTTGTTCACGCTAATTTTCAAAAACCACTGAACCGATTGCAATAAATTTTGTGACAGTATATGAATGTTTATTTGTTCCATTTGTTAAAGATAATTTTTTAACTACATAAAGTGAGAGGATATGATAAAATTGTAAAGAGAATAGTAGAAACAACGGTTTTATTTTCCCATACAAACAGTTACGTTATACCCTTCTTCTTCTTTTTGTGCCGCTCCTATCGGAGATTGGAAATCATCAAGGCTATTCTGACCTTGTTTACGGCTGACCTAAAGAGTTCATTAGTGGTGCAGCCATACCACTCTCTCAAATTCCGCAACCATGACATTCTTCTACGGCCTGGATTCCGTTTTCCTTCTATTTTTCCCTGCATTATATTTTGAAGTAATGCGTATTTATGTCCTCTCATCAGGTGACCAAAATATTCGAGTTTTCTTCGCTTTAGCGTTATACCCTTATATAAATTATATATATTATATATATATATATATATATATAATATATATATATATATATATATATATATATATATATTGTTTTATTAAGACTCTACCTCTCCTAGAGTGATAATTAATTTAAACATAAAGTGAGCTTGGCGGAGGAAGGCGATGGATAGGGACGACTGGAAGAGAATTCTTGGGGAGGCTAGGACCTACACAGGGTTGTAAAGCCAAAATGATGAGGATGAGGTTTAACGCAATCTCTATTTACTTTTTTCGTTTCGCATAAACTCGAAAAAATATGATGAAATTGTAAGGAAAATAGTAAAAGCAGTTTGATTTTCCCATACTCATAGTTATAATATACTGATCTATATCATATAACATCGGATGTCAACTTTTATTAGTTGTATATGAAGTATTTAAAAAAATGTGATTTTTATTCGAGAGTAAAATATTTTTATTTTTGAGAGAATTATGTATGACTAGAACTATGCTGTATTACAACTGTCTGGTGACTTTCGACGGACATTATCGGATATTTGTCTCTTTACATACTCAGACGAGATTAATGCATGTTTAACACAAAAAGGGTATCCAAATACACAATGCATTAAACTTCTAGATAATTTCTGAACTTTTGTTGAGACGAAACATGAATTAAGTGTAAGTGTCTTTTCGGCTATACTTAATAATTACTTGAATCATAATTAGCTCATTTAGCGCGCAATTTTGGCGGCGAAAAACTTGGATGTTTTAAAATCTTATATGCATAAAATAATATTTTATACAAATGACTCAATCCTGATAGAATGAAAACGGCTTACAGTAAATGCTTCATCATTTTAAAATGACGGCTAAGAAAATCAATATGAAAATATCGCCACAAAAAAAAAATAACAATAAAAGAACCAATAACGTGCAAGAAAGAAATTAAAAACAAAATAATCAAACATGTAATGAAATTTAAATTGATCCGAATCAATCTATCAGATTACATAAAGATTGATGATAAAGTCAGAGAAGAAATAGTATGTCCTAATATAACAATATGGATAAAAAAACCTCTAAATTTATAATCGAACTCGAGCTATAAAATATATCAAGTTCTTGTTGATGAATTTTGACGTTTTCTTTTCTAATTTGTATGTTCTCTTTCAGTAGTTTGCGAATACGCCATTTGTTTATAAATTTATTGGTAAATTGTTTAAAGAAAGTGAATAAATTTTAAACTAATTGATAAATCACTTTGAAATTTTTACCACATTTTTCCCACAATAAAACCTCACTCCAATAGTTATTATTATATAATAAAATTTAAAAATGTTTAGGATTTTTACAGATTTCTAAGCAACAAATTAGTAAATCAACATTCATAAGTCGCCTTTTTAAAGCTTTAAACGTGCTTGATCAAATAAATACCAATTTTTTTTTAAAGTCCCAAATTTTTATTGATAAATGAAACTTCTTAAAATAATGCATTTTTTGCCTTAAATTGTAAATAATTTAAAAAGTTCACCAGATCCCACTGCAGGAAATATAGAGGTTTGGGTTGTTGAGGTCGATTAAACGCAAAAAAATTGCCAGATACCTGTCCGAGTAAAAGTAACGGAAATATCTTCTTTCTCTGGACTGTCATAACAAATCCGCTAAAACAAGTCATTCCATTGACTGAGAATCATTAAATTTATTCGGTACGCCAATGTATAAACAAAACTGGACCACGATTATCGTCAACCTCTATAGAAGATGTGACCCAAGAAGATGAATAATTAAGAGGGTAAACTTTCGTAAAATTTATGCTTATTGCGACAAAACATATATCAATTATTAAGTCAAACAAAATTTGTAAAATATTAATCCGAAATCCTTGATTTGAAAATAATATGCAGCCCAAGGCTATGACTTCTTGACGCCGTTCCTGGGCAAATAAGTCGATAATTTAGTAGCGGCGTGTATCTCAGTAGACTGAAATTCCTGTGATAAATGATGAGTGACACTAAGTTACGAAATATATTTAGGCCACTTATTTATAAAAACCAAATTCATAAATTTATTCATATCTTTGAGGTAGTTATAATAAATTATGAAAAAATGGAAACAACTTTAAATAACTTTAATGTACAGAGACGTATCAGGAAAGGTTTTCTTGGAATGTTTATGAATGCACTGTGTTGTTATTTGATGATGTTTAAAACAATTAAATTGTATATATATATAAATATATATATATATATATATATATATATATATATATATATATATATATATATATATATAGTTTATTTTATTTTCTTCAACCTTAAGTTTATATATTTTGAAAAAAACTTTTTTGATTAGGCTGAATGGGTTCAACTTTCAAGTTCTTAATTTTATTTAAGGTTTCGAGTGCATCGGTTATCTGATAATCTGGCGACGTGTTCTGTCCAATTGCATTTCAACGACGCCATTTTTTCAATGGCGTCTGTTGTTTTTGTTCTACGACGTATTTCTTCGTTTGAGATTCGGTCTCTTAGAGAGACACCCAACATCTGGAGCTCTGGAGGCATCTGAGTCACGCAAATCTTATTAACTACCTTTTTTGTGAGTATTAATGTTTCCGTTTCATAAGTAAGTACAGGTAACACACATTGGTCAAAGATTGTCCTTTTGAGGTATATGGATAGATCCGATTTAAATATATAGTTTAATTTACCAAGCGTTACCCTTCTTCTTCTTTTTTGAGTACCTCTCCTATCGGAGATTTGATATAATTATGGCGATTCTAATCATGTTTACTGCTGTTTTGAATAATTCGTTAGTGGTACAGCCAAACCACTCTCTTAAATTTCTCATCCAGGACATTCTTCTACGGCCTGGATTTATGCGTCCTTGGATTTTTCTTTGCAACATATTTTGTAGGAATGTGTACTTTTGTCCTCTCATCAGGTGGCCTCAGTATTCAAGTTTTCTCTTTTTTATATTCATATTAACGCCTGGATCATTATTTATTCTGCGTATTACCTCTTCATTTGTAATTTTATCCACCCAACTTATTTTTAGTATACGGTAGCACCACATCTCAAAGCTTTCAAGATTTTTAATATTCCTGTGTTTAAGAGTCCATGCCTCAACACCGTAAAGCAAAGTACTGAATACATAGCATTTTAACATTTTAGTTCGTAGATGAATACTAATATCACGATTACAAAATAATTGTTTTCTACTCGCTTACTAGTAAATTGTATATTACCATCTATTTGGATGCTAAGTAAATGCATCATAACAGATACTGACACGTAATGACTAGCACGTAATAAAAAAAATTACGCTTCAGTGTTATAAAAATGTGTAATATCACATAAGCCTTGTAAGTCAGTTGGTCGAGTTACCATGGAAACGAATTAACAGACGTTATTTTGACAGATTAAAAATTATTAATCTGTCAGTGTAAATATAGTGGTAATTTAATTTTTATTTTTATAAACGAAAATAATGGTAGAAAAAGTATAGTACACAACTTGAGTTGTAAGCTTATTACATGCTTGTAAAATTACTGCGCTCGCCGCTACGCGGCTCGCGCGCAACTTTTTTACTCGCATGTAATAAGCTTCTTACAACTCTCGTTATGTAATATACTATTTCATTTCTGTAACGGTAGACCTGGCAATTTCAATACATCTTTTTATCTCGTGATTTTGGTCACCTGTTTTATTGATGAAGATTCCCAAATATTTGTATTCGCTTACTTTTTCAAGTTGGGTACCGTTTATTGCGATACTAGTGTCATGTATTGGATTCTAACTGAAGGTTATATATTTGGTTTTTTGACGTTCATCCTACTACTAGTTGGTGTTGTTCGAATATAAGTAAATCCTAAAGTATCCTAAAGTAAATAAGCTATTTAATGACAACAGTAAATGGTTCAAAAATATATCTTCTGTTAATATTCCTACAAATGTTTCTGACTTCCTGTCTCTGGGTCCAAAATTTGGGGTTTCTTGTCCAAAATCAGATTTTAAGTTGGATAATTTTTTAGGTGATGTAGAAAATATAATAGATGCAATACTGGATACATCTCATGACCTATTAAGAGCAAAAGTTACTAATGTCGTTACGAACTACTTAAATCATTCCAACAAAGAACATTCCAGTGTTTTAAATAAAATATTTAAAGAAACTCAACAATTCTTAAAACTACATCCAAATCTTTATATTTTACAATCAGATAAGGGAGGGTGTACAGTAGCAATGAACAAAACAGAATATATTGAAAAAAACAGAAGGCTTATTAAATGATAAAATTACATATCTTCAGCTAAAAAGAGATCCAGCTAGTACGATACAATTTTCTTATAATGAACTTATTAAAACTATGAGGAATCACTTGGAAATAATTCAAGAATTTGCCAAAAAACTGACTATATACAATGCATCTTGTCCAAAACTTTACTGCTTACCAAAAATTCATAAAGAAGGTATACCACTTAGACCTATTGTAAGCTCTATAAATTCGGTACCTTATGACTTATCCAAATTTCTTGCTAACATTCTTAAAGATGCTTTTGACGAAGTGAACAACTATAATGCAAAGGATACATTTTCATTTGTAAATGATGTCAGAGAGTTGATTTTACCGAAAGATTATGTTCTAATTTCGTTAGATGTCATACCGTTATTTACTAACATACCAATAGATCTGGTCTGTAATGTATTACAGTCAAAATGGAATCTCATCCAAAGTTATACAACCATTTTAAGGATAGTTTTTTAACACTTCTGAATTATGTTTTTGAGAACACCTATTTTAGTTTTAATGATAAATTCTATCGACAAATATTTGGAGCACCTATGGGTAGTCCACTCAGTCCCATAATAGCAACCATTATTTTGGACCATTTGCTGGATGTCATTATTCCACAAGTACCTTTCCCTTTACCCTTCATTAAAAAAATTGTAGACGATCTTATATGTTCAGTTCCTACTTCACAAATTCAGAATACTTTGAACATTTTCAATAACTTTAACAAACATATTCAATTTACGTTAGAGATTGAAAATGATTGTTCGATATCATTTTTGGACACCAAATTAATAAGAACTGAACAAAACAAAATATTGATAGATTGGTATCAAAAGCCAACACACTCTGGAAGCTATTTAAACTTTTTCTCAAATCATCCCACTCATCAAAAGTTTAATACAGTGATTGCAATGAAGAATAGGGTAAGGCATATTAGTGATGAAAAATTCATAAACAGTAACTTAAATTTGCTTTTAAACATTTTTGAAAATAATGGATACCCAAAACATATCCTTAAAAAATTAATATTTAACTCAGACATTTTTGACGGTCCCACTGATATCGGAGCAGTACAAACAATCCAATATAAAAAATTACCATTAATAAAACAGTTAACAGTTTCGAAATTGTTTTATTCCATTTTGATGACACTGGAATATAGATAAAAAGATTATGTATATATTTACAAAATATCACAAACTTATAATACGATTTGACACTAAACATTAATAATACAAATATAAAATATAAAATAATGGACAAAATATATTCTAAAATTTAGTTCAGGATAGTAAAACTTAGTTTATTCTATGACATCTTTTAATGGTGTGTTTTAACTCTATTAAATTTGTAATCAGTAAATACTTAAATGTTTCTTATATTTAATCAAGATTAATATATTATTATTGTTGTGCGTATAATCATTTTTCCTTCCATGAAGTTTTATATACCGTAAGTTTACCGTTCATTATATATATATATATATATATATATATATATATATAATATATATATATATATATATATTTTAAATGTGTAGTTGGACATAGTGTTGTCTACATCTAACTTTGTTAAATGATGTGAAATTGCATGTCAAGGTCTCTACGAAATAAACAAGACAAAACACATTAAACAGCCCTTACTATTATTTTATTAGAGACCAATATTATAATGTTATAATAATTAAGTAAAATTATAGACGACAACTCTTAAAATTGTTCAAGAGGCTCCATATCATCATCTTCTTGGGGGTAGTCGTTTGTGGCTACATCGCTATGTGTTAAATTTTGATAAAACGCATGACAAACCGACGGAACAAAAGGGATTAATGCGATGAAGTCATTGTACTTTTGTTTTTGTTTTTGGTAATGGGATTACTGAGACGTAAGTTAATTGGCCTGGAAACGTTACTTGCTGTCTTCGATACCTCATGATGTCCACCTCATACATATTTTGATTATTGAAATCTGTCTTATAAAAAGATTTCCAATGTGTTCTTGTTGGATTTGAAGCAAAATACATGTTCAAAGTAGAACAGGCTTATTGTTAACATTCTTTTTTCTATTTAGAAAAGAAGGGTTAGGTGACAGTTTCTTGTCGAACAGCGTTTTGAAGTTTTTGAAATCTGTAAGTTCCATATTATTCACTGTGTATTTACCTGATGTTTACTTAATTATCTGTTGCCAGTTCCATGGTGTTAAAATGGCTAAATCGAAGAGTTTCATTCTTTTTCTTCCAATCAAAGCATAAACAATGTCTGCTTTCATATGTGTGTGCCTTTCAGTAAAAACTTTTGAGTGATTGTCTTTATTTGAGGGTACGTATATTCTTGATAGAACAAAATGATATAAATATTGTTTAAGTAAAACATAGGGAAAAAAACTATAGACAAAAAATCAAATTGTAATCATAAATTATTGTTTAAAAAACACGCAAGGTAAAAATACTTTTTCATTTATTCGTCATCTAGTAACCTTCACGTATGTCATAAAATCTTCAGATATCTGCGAAAAATTTTGCCATGAAATCGATGATTTTGCATAACCAGACTGGGCTACGTGTCTCATTTTAGGTCCAATGCTGGCAAAGTCATTGTATACATATATTATTGTCCGTATTATCTGGTGTTGTGGTTTTGTCGCTTTAAACTATATTTTTGAAGTGCCAAAAAGAAATAATAGTCCAGTGTAGTAAGTCCTGCATATCTTAAAAGGACCATCCCACATTACCATATCTGATCCAACTATGTAGTTATTATTTAGCACATGCTGAACATTTATGGTACAATGTGGTAGTAGTTTATCATGTTCAAACCACATGCTTCGTCTAATTCTCAAAGAAACATCCTTCACTTTTTGGTTTGTAAATGACAATGGGTAGTCAGTTTTTACCAAAACTTTGGTTATCTGGTTTTTTCCTTCCTCCATGAATTTTGATTGGAGCAGATGTTTCGGACTCTATCGGATAATGAATTCCTTTTTTTATGTTTACGTTGTGGTTTGAGAGGTAATTTAAATATATGTTGGTATGGGTTGGTTTTTGCGGTTTTTTGGAACCTTTGGTTGCATGTCTTGCCTTTTTTGATGATTAACACATCCAGAAAGAGAGCAAATTGTTTTCTTTTTCACTTGTGAATTTGCTTGATTCTTCATTGATGTTAATTGCCATCAGAAATTTATCAAATACTTTTGATCCGTGGGGCTCATATATCTCCATCATACTGTGGGTTGTTTTTTTTTGTACAATGTTTTGTTCTAAATTCTCCATGAATATATCTGCTAATACATTAATGTATTTTGTTTAATGTAAATTTTTTATAAAATAGACACAGAAATTATAAATTTAATACTTGTGCAGTGATAACACAGGTCGGCATGATTTTTGGTGTTTTGAGTTTGACATGTGTTCTTAGCTAATACGGGTACGCTGATTCTGAAGAGGAATTTGGACGCCAATCACGTCCAAATTTTTCACAAAATTTAAAAAAAACCTAGTGAGATACTATGTACTAGTGCAAATAAATACTTTATTGATATTGCGTAAATTGCATTAAAATTATTTCTTTAAAATACATGATAGATCAATAGAAAATATTTTCATTTATTATTATGTTAATTTCATTTAAATGGCAATACTGCCCATCATGTCAAAATTTTCACAAAATTAAAAAAATCTTGTGAGATACTATATACTAGCGCAAATAAGTACCTTATTGGTGCTTGTAAAGTTTGGTGATCAGGACAAACCGTGGGCTCCACAAAAAGTGTAGTTTCAGTATGTCGAACTACTGAAAACATTACTCTTTTTACCGTTCTGCATTCTAATGGTATGGTGGGAACCAAAAAACCTGCTACTTTTGCTTCTGAGATACCAAGGGTTTTAATTAAAAAATTCACACAAAATTTAATATCCTGATTTACTTTCTGCTAAACGACCCGTATTATATGCACCAGGAATTCCTATTCCTTTAACTTTTCTTCACACCATCCAACAGCAATCATCAGATAAATGTTCAGATGAAAAAACCGATGAAGATGAATTCAATCCTGAGATAGACCAACCTTAAAAGCTGAACTAAATGATTTAGTGAGGAACTTGGGCCTATCGAAGGATGCTGTTCAAATCTTCTGGGGTTACATCTGTAAGATAAAAATCTATTGACTAAAGTTACCACATTTTCATGGTATAGGTATCTTGAAAAAGAGTTTGCAGAATAATTTTCTCAAGAGGACTCACCAGTGTGTCATAATATTTCTGAAGTAGTCATGAAACTGGGAGGTAACAATTAGGATTCCACATCATAGCGGTTATTTATTGATTGTTCTAAGAGAAGTCTGAAGAGTGTCATTGTTGCACAATGGTATTACTTGTGCCTCAGTGCCTGTTGCTCACTCCGTAAATCTAAATGAAAATATAGCGAATATTGTTGGCAATTCTGTGGAGATCTCAAAATAATATCCATGCTTTTGGATCAGCAGTCTGGATTCACATAGTATCCATATTTTTTATACGAGTGGGACACTCAAGCACGAAATTATCATTACGTTAAGAAAAAATGGCCACTCAGAGAAAGACTAGTACTGGGACAAAAAAATGTGCAGCTGATACAATAGTTGACCTAAAATTAGTTCTTTTGCCTCCTCTTCACATAAAGTTAGGATTAATGAAGCAGTTTGTCAAAGCTTTAGATAAACAATGTGACTGCTTTAATCTGTGCGATAAATTTCGTACACTTTCTGAAGCTAAGCTTAAAGAAGAAATTTTCGTAGGCCCTCAAATTCGAACCTTAAAATCGGACAAATTGTTCCAGAATACAATGACCCAGGATGAATCTGAAGCATAAAGTTCTTTCGTACAACTCATAGACGGTTTCCTTGGAAACAACATGCCTTCAGACTATAAAGAAATTGTAGCTAACTTGGGCGAAAATTATTAAAAAAACTTGGATGTAATATGGGCGTCTAACTTCATTTTTTGGATTACCACGTTGACTATTTTCCCGAAAATCTTCGAGCTGTCAGCGAGAAGCTAGAAGACAGGTTCCATCAAGATATAAAGGAGATGGAAAGACGTTGCCCAGGAAGATGGGATATAAGAATGACGGCTGATTACTGCCTGACCTTGAAGAGAGACTAGATCACAAAAATCAAGAAAAAAAAAGACCATAAAATGCAGTTTTCATGGAAAAAGAGAACGGTTTTATTAAAAAATTCCAAATATTGTCTAAAATAGGTTAAACTGAATTCTCTTTTTTTATACATCTCAATTTTGCAGTGTAATTTTATATTAAATAAGGTTTCAATCAATATTTTCTCAGTATTTTTGGCAGTTCCTATGAAAATTTTCAACTTTTTTATTGTATTTAATAACTATTAAATACTAATCAATAACTATTTTATTTAAATTTACACTTTTCTTGAAAACCTGATGTGCTGGAAAAAAAACTAAGTACAGATTCGTGATCAGCACATTTCATTTGCTATAGGACACCTATTTAAGTTAAAACACTTGTTCATGAAAATAAAAATGTAGGCCTGTGTAATCGGAAGGGAAAATGTTTGGATAGAGGGCTAAAACAGACCACTGCAAACAACAAGATCTATAAGAGACCGTCTTATTAATTTCTGATATAATAGGAGCAAGTAAATCTCAGGCATAAAGAACGGCAATTATAAGAATCTGCGAAGTTCCCGCTAAAAAAAAACACAAAAGTATATAGGAGTCATACAATTGTTAAATGATTAAGTTTTTAATCCTTTTATTTAACTTGTTGGCTTTATAAGTTTTGGCTGTATAACATTTTGAATCTATATATCGGATGATTATTCTGTATCTCGGTGTACAATTCTACATTTATTTAATTTATTTATTATTTATTTAATCATGCTTATAAAATCTGTTAACTAGAAAGAGATAAAAATATTACTTTATTTATGTAAACAAGTAGATGAAGACAGGAAATGACCCCTCTGACCAGGACTTCAATTTCAATCAATACCAAATTTAATTATAGCCAGTAAAGCTATAACGTATAGACTGACTAATGAAAGTAATTATTGAATATGGCATGTATGAACATGGTCATAATAAATTTATGATCGTAATTACTTTTTAAATTAATCTGCTCGATACCAAACTCGAGAATGACATTCTTTGAGTTAATTTAAAGAGAAATATGTATATTTATGAATTATCCAATAGACAATCATTGACAAGGTATTACGTGAAAAGTGCTCTATGTCATGAAAAAAAAAATGGTCTGTAAATACCATTGGTAATAATATGAGAATTATCTCAAATAAGAACGTTACTGAGCATAAAAATTCAGGAGAGGCGAATTCCCGTGGTCATGCAAAAAAATTTAAATTCCCATATTTATCGGAACTATACACGTCCGAGGTATTGTCGCCATTTGTATATAGTAAGCGACTTTGTAAAAAATAATAATACCGACTTTACTTAGTAATAAGTAGACTTCGGCAAATATGCATATTGCATATTTTGCATATTGTGCATATTTTATGCAAATATTTCATATTTTGGCATATTTGTATAAAAGTTTGCATAAAGTGCATAAAAGTTCAGATTTTTATACTGTATTTGAAAATTTTTAAACATACCAATTTATTTCAATTCTTGTATAAAATTTTGTAGTCATTTTAATCAAGAAATGATCTAAGTACGTAATCTCTACAGGTACAAAACATTTACAATTTCAAAGAAGATCAATCATGTCTCGGTCACTGAGGCATTCAGTTATTGGATAATCGCTAAGGGTTCGCTCATTTGCATTTTATGATCTAATCCCCAAATCTATCTACAATTTATTGTATCTTAACAGCAGGTAAACGGCTAATAGTTTTGTTCCTAATTTAGGGATTTTCCAAAATCTCCCAGTTTATTGAATTAGGTACCTAAACATTTCTAATTTGATGCTCAGATTTGTAAATCATTTTTGTTTTGATATTCAAAGCGTAAACACTCGTTGTGCGTAACAAAAAGGAAGATTGTGATTTTATAATGCCTAGAACAACCAGTGCTTCAACTTGGATTAAACCTTATAAAGAGCTGTCTATGGATATGGGAAAAATCTACTGTTCAGTCTGTGGCAAAATTGTAAGTATCTAATATTTTCTATTAAATATCTAATATTTCATACATACAGGGTGTTTCCAAATGACACTTACAACGTTTGACTGTAGATACTTCTCGAAAAATTGAACAAAACGATATAGTTAATGAGGGGTCAAACTTATTTACTTTTCGAGATACAGGGTGTTAAAATTAAAAAAAAAAAATTCTTTTAGTTAATAACAACAATAACTTTAAAACCAATAAACGTATTTACTTGAAATTTAGTACTCGTAGGTTGTTTTTAAATGAAAAATAGCTTCCTTTAGTGAGAAAAAATTGTCCATGGTACAATACAATGGTGTGTATTTAGAAAAATTTTTCACCTTTACTTTTTTTTATGAAGTCAGCTATTCTAAAACACAATTATTTTTATTGTAATTGAATTAACAAAAAAAAACTTTTGTTGAATTTTAAAATAAGTTATATGATGTAATAATGGTTAGTAACAAAAACTAATTTGTGGATTAATACTGCATTTAAAACACTTAGCGAGTGTTTTTTTTTCCAAACCAGTTATTTGATTAACCAAAAACACCTTGTATATTTTTATATTTTAAAGGTTGGGTTAAAATAAAGGTTTTTATTTTTATTTATAGATAGCATGTGAGAAGAAATTTCAGATAGACCAACATGTGAGAACTGCTTCACACATTGCAAAAAAAGGAAAAATAGGAGGAAAACATCAAACTTCAATGGCTAAATGTTTCCAATCTACTTCAAAAAAATTAGATGAGCAAGAAACTTTTAATGAAGACTTGTGTCGCGCATTAGTGTCTGCAAACATACCGCTTTCAAAATTAGCAAATGTAAATTTTAGTTCGTTTCCAAAAAAATATTGCAAACTTATTGTTCCAAGTGATCGGTCTCTAAGAAGAAATAATGTGAACGGGCTATACTCGTCAGTGTTAATTAATATTAAGGAAGAAATTGCAGATAATTATTTTTACATATCTGTAGACGAAACCACTGATTCCTCAGGAAAGTATATTGCTCATTTATTGATTGGTGTTCTTAAAGAAGATACCTTATCAAAATCTCATCTTATTTCGTGCCAGCAACTTGAGAAAACAAATGCTTTAACAATTTCGCGTTTTATACAAGAAACATTAGCAACTTTTTTTCTTCCGACAACTATTCCTTCTAATAAATTACTGCTTATTTTATCGGATGCTGCTCCTTATATGGTGAAAGCAGGACAAAATTTAAAAATATTTTTCCCAGATTTAATACATGTTACTTGTGTAGCGCATGGATTAAACAGAGTTGCAGAGGAAATACGAAAACAGTTTCCTCTTGTAAAAACCATGATATCCAGTGTCAAAAAAGTATATCTTAAATCTCCTATAAAAATTCAACTTTATAAAGAAATGCTACCTAACATTCCTCTTCCACCACAACCTATTTTAACGCGATGGGGAACATGGTTAGAAGCAGCTAATTTTTATGCAGATCATTTTGTTAAAATAAAGAACATAATTGATACGTTAACAGATGAAAGTTCCCAATCTCTTTTGGATTCTAAACAAACTTTTCAGAGTAACTTGCTTCAACAAGAACTTTCATTTATAAAATCAAATTTTAGTTTTGTTCAAAAAACAATTACTCAGAATCACCAAAACTGTCATTGTTCGAAAGTACAGCATTAATAAAAGACTTTGCGTCATGTTGTCGGAACGTTAGAGGTAATATTGGAAAAGATATTTTAAAAAAATTTGAAGCTACTATGGAAAAAAATAAAGGTTACCATATTCTTTCTGAAGTAGTCAGTGTTCTAGCTGGAAATATTTCGGAAACAATTAATTTAGAACCAAATGTTTTGGTTAGTTTGAAAAATGCTCCCGTTACATCAGTTGATGTTGAACGAGGTTTTTCCATATATAAATATATGTACTCAGACAGAAGTCACAAGTTTTTGTTAGAAAATTTTGAACACCACTTGGTCATTTATTGTTACCATAATTCTAAATAAGTTTATTCATACTTAAAAATGATGTAGTTACTTAAAATAAATGTAAATCTTAATGAATAGCAGGAAATATTTAGTTATGTACACTTTTTTTTTAAATAAAATTGTTACTATTTTACGATTTTTTAATTATTTGTATGCATATTTTGTAAAATATTTGCATATTTTCGGGTAAACACGTGCATATTTATGCGCATATTTTCTACATTTTTATTTGCATATTTGCCGAAGTCTAGTAATAAGGCATTTACTCAACTCACACACATTATAAAAAGTGATTTTTACTTTAATAACGTTAGCCGTTAATGCGGACTAATTCTAATAAAAAAAATATTTGTTATGTCATATATTACATATGTCATAGTACACAAGGTTTAAGTATTTACGGTACTTAAATGTACTTAAATGCAAAATGATCGAACTGTTTTTATGTTAGTAAATATCACTCTGAAACAACATCTCTCAGTAATGGCTGTGGGCTTTATGTTAAAACATGAGATTTGGAACAGAAAATGATCGACTGGTCATACATTACTGTGGTCATATAACCGGTTGGCATCTACATATTTCGTATATTTCGTATATACCATTTTTTTGTTAGAGAAGAGTCAGACTACAATCAACTTTTGTTGGCATACCGAAAAAACCAAAAGCAAAGTCTTGTGATTAACATCGGATAATAAGTCTAATTACACACATTTCGAAGGCATACACCAAGGTTATTTACAACAGAATAAGCAAAAAATGCGAGGATAACATTGGAGATTCGCAGTTTGGGTTTCGGAATTCTCTTGGGACAAGAGAAGCACTTTTTAGTCTACAGGTACTCATCCAGCGCTGCAGAGATATGAACAAAGACGTGTACATATGCTTTATAGACTACGCAAAAGCATTCGATAACGTAAAGCACGAAAATATCATTGAAGTTCTCCATAAGATCGGGGTCGACTGCAGAGACATTCGAACAATAGCGAGTCTCTATTGGGGTCAAACAGCTAAAGTGAAAGTAGGATCTACATTGACCGATAAAATTGAGATCAAGAAAGGGGTACGACAGGGCTGTATCTTGTCTCCTATTCTCTTTAATATATACTCAGAAGAAGTATTTAAGACAGCGCTAGAGGAAAGCACAGAAAGCATAAAGATAAATGGAGAAATAATTAATAACATAAGGTATGCTGATGACACTGTGATTCTAGCAAGTAGCATGGAGGAACTGAGTTGCCTAATGAGTAAGATACAAAAAACAAGTACACAATACGGACTCAGACTAAATATCACAAAAACCAAATGGATGTTAGTAAGCAAAACCCAACAACTACCACAGCAACTGATATTAGTCAATGAAAGAATTGAACACGTGGATTCGTACATCTACTTGGGAACAACAGTTAACTCAAATTGGGATCAACCGAAGGAAATACGTATAAGAGTAGAAAAGGCAAGAGCATCGTTCACCTCTCAAAATTCGAGTTCTGAAATGTTATGTATTCCCGGTTTTTTTTATATGGAATGGAGGCGTGGAAAATGACCGCAACATTAATGAAAAAAGTAGAGGCCTTCGAAATGTTGCCTTACCGACGTATATTACGTATATATTGGACTGAGCACGTGACCAACGAAGAGGTACTACGCCGGATAGGTAAAGAGAGAGAGGTAGGAATAAGTATAAAGAAAAGAAAGTTGGAATACTTGTGTCACGTTATGAGACATAATAAATATAGAGTACTACAGCTGATCGTTTAAGGGAAAATAGACAGCAGAAGGGGTCCAGGGAGGAGAAGACACTCGTAGCTCCAAAACTTGCGGCAATGGTTTGGATTGTCATCTGCTGAACTATTCAGATCTGCCGTAAACAAAGTTAGAATAGCCATGTTGATTGCCAACGTTCGGAACGGACAAGGCACATGAAGAAGAAGAAGAATACCATTTTTGAAAGTAAAAACGTTTCACGTCACGATTTATACAAAGTGACGTCACTTGTATTTAAAATATCCAAAACATCAACCTTACAGTTGAAATTTCGGAGCTGATCGATCTTTCATAGGCGCCAACATGGTATTATAATAAGAAATATGAAATTGTGACTACATTTAAAATTTTGGAATTATATTGTATAAATATAAACAAAAACATTTCTTATTATTAATAATTTAAATTTTATGCATTAATTGTTTAAGTTTAATTATTCAAAAAAATCATGTTCATTAAATTGATTACACAATCATAAGCCATTGATACGGGAATACTTCACGTTTCAATATTATGATGGTGGGGTAGCAAATATGGGACGGTCACAGTACAGTATTTACAGTTAAGAATTTTTTTCATTTTAACAGAAAATTTAACAAGCTCTGTATACTTGAAAATGTTTTAAGAAAATAAACTATTTATCATATTATTATCAACGTATTATTCTCTGCAATAACAAATATAAAATTTTAAACGATCATATTTGTAAGTTTTTATTTTGCTTTGGGGTTATTTTAATTTAATTAATTTATTTGTGTTACATTATATATAACTATAACAAATATATAGAACCAATACAAAGATTCCAGTATCTTGGTTGCTGGATAACAAACAATCTTGACCACGAGGTCGAAATACGTGCTCGTATAGAATATGCTAGGTCCGCATTTCAACGAATGAAAAAATTCCTAATAAACTCTACGTTATCGTTGGATATCCGATACCAATTTGTAAATACGTTTATTTATTCCATATTACTATATGGAGTGGAAACATGGACCCTTGGAATTACAAGTATGAGGCGTATAGAAGCCTTTGAGATGTGGGTTTTTCGAAGGATGCTAAAGATCTCTTGGACAGAGCACGTGACCAACAACGAGGTGCTAAGAAGAATGGGTACTGAGAGAGAACTCCTAAATATTGTAAAAAACAGGAAAACGAGTTATCTAGGACATATTTACAGAGGAAATAAATACAACTTCCTACGACTTATAATGGAAGGGAAAGTGGAAGGAACAATAGGTACAGGAAGAAGAAAATGCTGCTGGTTGAAGAATGTAAGAGACTGGACAGGTATGGACACACATTCCAACTAAGAACAGCTTAAAATAGAGAGCAATTTGCTGTAATTATAGCCAATCTTTAATAATGGAGAAGGCACCTTAAGAAGAAGAATTGTGTTACAAAGTTTAATAAACGGGTGCCTGATTTAGTTAAAAGTGTTTTATCATAGCTTATTGAAGACTAAAAATTTGTTAAATATGGTAAGATTTTTAAAAATTTAAAAATAGTTTCTTAGACAAGTATATTGTTATCTAAATATCATCTTGTATTCAATAATAACTTCCCATGAATCCATATTTAATGAAAGTAAAATAACTGAAATACTTGTCCAATAAATAAAAGAATGTTGAAACAGATTCGATCTTTTTGTCGATAATAAGCCAAAAGAAAAGTTTTAAAAGTTAAATAGGTCCAACAAACTTTCTTTTTATCCTGAGAATATATACACGAAGCAGGTAAAAGTTTGATACTGAAAAAATAACAAAAATTTAAAAATCTGAAGAGAGCAGTTTAAAATATGCTTGAACATTCCAGGGCAGAGGTGGATGTAAAATTAAAGGTAAAATAAGTTATTGTTAGAGATATAAGAGAACCAAATTTTTTATCATTGGAAAAATGTATTAAAAGTATAAACTTACTTTTAATACATTTTTAATACATTTTAATTTAATACATTTTTACTTTTAATAAAGTATAAATAAATAAAATAAATTATGTTTCATTTTTGTCGAAAATCTCACAATATCATTCCTTTAAACTTAAAACTGCTAAAAATAGCTATAACTCAAAACAGCATATCTAATCACCCTTGATTAGATATGCCTTGACAAAGAGTTAACACGTACAGTATATTTCCCGAATTTAAGGCTATTTTGGATTCAGCATGAAACCTTTGACTTAAGAGGCTACATCAGCGCGTCATCAAGACGGAAAACGCGTTCCAAGATTGCAGCTTTAATTTTAAATATTTTGACGAGATATTTGGCAAACATATAAATTTTATAGTAAAGAATGGCGGTACGAAGCCCAATTTGAGATATATGTTATTAAGTGGAAATTACTCTATAACTAAATAAAATATTACAAAAACGAGTTTTTACCGCCATTAAGAAAAACAAAAAAACACGCTTTCTTCAAATAAACTTTTTTATCCCAAGACTAGATTTTGTGTCACATTGGAATTACTAAAATCAACCAAAATCAATTAACTATAAAAAGAAATCAAACTTAATTAACTGAGTGAGTTGGCAACATAGAGAAATAATCACCGCTATCACATTTACACTTCTACGTTTATTTTCTGTGTAAATGATAGCACGATTCTGCTCTGTTATCTGTATGAATATCTGTTCATGCAGTAGTATATTATTTTCAAGATATTGAAATTCGAGTTTTGATTCATAGTGAAGTAGTGTTTGTTTAAAATTAATTTATTATATTTGGGTAATAGAACTGAGTCGGACTATTTGAAAAAAATAGATTATTATTAATTGTGGGTTTTAAAAGTCTATTTTACCTAAAAATATTTCAAATTCTAATGCGAGTATATAGTCTTAGGAGGATTTTTTATTCTAGAAATATAAGTATTTTTGAATATAAGTCACGCCTTCCAAGAAAAGGTCCAGTAAAAACCGTGCTAAAACGATTCGAAAATCGAAATTAGAACCACCACAAATTTTAATAATGTAAGTGTACGTATAAGCAATCTACTGTTGTCATAAATAAAAAGTGTGAAAAGTTGTTTCCCATGAAAATGAAATTGGTAATAAATCTGTATTTAGGTACAGAAATCCTCACTAAAGTACAAATGCCAATTTTTTCAGGTAGATAGATATTCATTAGCGACAATATTTCCGAACTTATATTTTTTATTTGCTATACGTCAGAATTGATGCTATGAATCAATCTGTAGTTCATTTCTTACGGCTAAACTGTTTGATATATACGTTAAAACTTATAAGTAGAGCTCGGATCGAGCGAGCAATTTTCAGGGTAGCATTTCCTTTATAGGTACTTCATTTGATTAGATGTATACATTATTAATTTAGGTGATATATGCGACTGCTTGTGCTTTCACTAAGCAAAAACCAAAGTATTCTCGACATTGAAGTGCAGCAGTTGAAGTGGCGGTATTGGGTCATTGACAAATGGATAATCGACAGTCTATCAGACAACTACCTCGTGCATCTGGTCTATGAGCATCTAGTGTTTATCGAATTATAAAATACTATAAATAAATTTTATCCTCATAAAATACGATTACTTCATTAATTAAACGATGATGATCCTGATCATCGACGTCAAATTTGTGAAGAATTTAGTGAAATCATAAAAACAACCAACATCGATTGTACGTGTTTTTTTTTTCGACGAGTGTACTTTTATGTTAAATGGTGAAGGCAATAGACATAATTGTCGTTATTTGAGTAACAGTAATCCTCATTTATTCATTGAGACACATACACAAACACCTCAGAAACTAAATGTATGGGTTGGAATTTTAGGGAATCACGTTATTGGACTATTAGTTTTTTAAGGCAATCTCAACGGAACAACTTATTTAAATTTGTTAGAAGACGTTATTGATCCGCTGCTCACTGACACATTGGAACCTGATCATATTCTTGTAAACGATAAAATGACTTCCTTACAGGACAAGGCATTCCCGCATTATGATATACGCGTAAGACAATATTTAAATCAACAACGTTTTCCAGGGCTTTGGATTGGCAGAAGGGGTCCAATGGAGTAGTCGGCCAGATAACCGGATCTTTTGCCTTTCACCTAATATCAAAAATATATGCCACTCCGTCTGTAGATCTTACCTAGTTCCGACAAAGGATTGTGACAGAATGCCGATTATTCAGACCGGAGGTATTTGCAAATGTACGAAGGGACTTTGAAAATATACTGTATTATTGTATAGAGGTCACAGGAGGTCATTTCGAACATTAAATTGGTTAATTTGATGAAATTTTATGTTTTTTGTTATTACTTATGTTCAACCAATAAATTAGCAAAAATTATCTTCAGTTATTTCGTAAATTATTTAATTTTGACAAACTCTTGGTTTCTGAGTTTCTGGGACGGCCAAATTTTCGTTGAAACACACTGTATATTATTATTAAATTTATGATAGACTTACTAATTCTTAAGCTAAGATGTTTTATACTCATTTTCGTAAAAAAGGTTTGTTAAAATTTATATGCTTATGTTTATGATTTTTTATATAATAATAATAAAATAGTTTCATACAATCGTTAAGCTTTTTGTGCGTTTCTTTATGTTTTTAAATCCGATCCGAACTCTAATTATCACAATATTGTGCCTTCGTTTTTGATAATGTCACGTACTGCCGACGCACACTGTTGCCAAAGATTCGCAGAACTTTTGAAAGACGGTGCGGCCACCATTTCTCGAATTAATATTGATGACGCGCTGATGTAGCCTCTTAAACGATCCGCTGTGCTGAAACTATTAATGGAAAATTCTCCCAATATTATTTGAAGCACTATAGAATACAAGCAATACGGTTATATATTTTACATTCATTTAGAGAAATATACAATTATTGGTGCAAAAATAGAAGAAAATTAGTAAGAAAAAGTAAATTTTGCATAATAATAATCGGGAGGTTAAAGTAATATGTATATTTTTTATTTTACTAAATTTCATTATAATTTATCTAAAATACCATTTGAATTATAAATCAGAACTTTTCTTTAGAAAAAGGCTAATCCATGTAGGTATTGTTGCAACAAAATAGACGAAAAAGGAAAGAAAAGGCAAAAAAAAATCAGATACTTTTGCAAAAATTGTTAATGTGGGATTATGTGCTGTGCCATGTTTTATGGTGTACCATACATAATTGAATTTTTAATTTTAATTTTTTTATGTGTGTTTGTGTCAATAAAATATTTTGAATTATTTGTATTTTTCATATAAATCACACTACTATTTACCTATTCACAGTATTTCCTCTGAACGAAATTTTTAAATTTCAACGGATTTGCATACACAAAGAGTGCGCCACTGTCATCTATAGTAATTTGTATTCAATTATGATCAAAACAAAACATTTAAACTAAAAAAAATCATTTTTCGACCATAACTTCAAAATTAATGCCTACGTTAAGGGGTTGAAGCGTGGATCCGTGCCGTTAGCACCGAGCAATGGACGGCCCGGACGCGGATCCGTGCTTTATTAACCTGTTAAATTGCCATTTCTACTCCTTTTATCATTGGCGATTTTGTTATTTCATTCACTTTATTTTGCCTCTTCCAATAGCTCATATTCTGTGTATTCTACATCATCATTGTGAGTGTTTTCGGTCAGTAATTTTTCAAAATATGTTTTCTAAGTTTCTTTAATTTCTTTATTGTTCCTGGTTATTTCCGTATTTTATTCACTTCCACGGTTAGCTGGACTATTTATTTCGTTTTTTTTCCACTTTTTTCAACTGTGTTACATTTCATCCTAATATTCAGTTAGTTTGTGCTGTAGAGTTCCTTCAGATTGCACATCACTGAGTATTATTATGAGACAGCATAAATTTTTTCTAAAAATGACAAGATGTAGTTTATTTAAAAAAAATCACTTTCCACTAAAACATACGTGTTATTTATTAAAACCCGTGCTCTTGATATTTAGGCTGGAACATTTGTCTCTGAAAATAAGACTTTCAGAATAAAAACCACTGTAGTGTATTATGTACCACAAGCTCAGCTTCCGTATGCTTATCCCCAGATAAAGACGAGAATAATCCCTGCTGCTCTCTGTCGTATTTTTGGATTCGTTTTTTATTCCGCATAGCGCCTATTCTGGCGAAAATTGACTACATGCATAAAAATCGAATATTTCATTTGTATTGCTTAGAGTGAAAATATATTGGATGCCGTATAAATAAAATAAAAGAATGTTATGAGAATAAGAAACACAATATACAATAGCGCCGGATTGATGATAAAGTGAAGAAGACGAATTGATTTATGGAAAAATGTATCAGAATAAGGTCACCGCATGTATAACATAATCTGATCAGAAAAAAAAAACGAAATTGTCTCTCCCGACAAAAGTAAATTTTATATTTTAAATTTAAAGTACCCGCAATTCAGAGGATACAGTTGAGTTCATGGTTCTTTATCCGTTCGTCATCATTTAAAGCATATGAAATAGACAGAAAATGGCTACTGCTCCGACCACGGATTATATTATAAAATTTGACGTTATCAAATAAATAGAATTTTGCTTTAAAATTTTTGGTGTAGAATTAGTTACATTTGAAGTAGCTTTATAAATTCTTTTAATAGTGATTAATAAATAAATAAAAAATTTATAAAAAATAATAACTAAACTGGGAATAAGCCACAGCCCAGAGATAATTCGAACACACTTTCTTTGTTGTACAAACACTTATCAATATGACAAGAGTGACCCCAGGAGAGAATAGCATATGTCAGATGAGAATGAAAATTACTATGATAAGCTGTTAAAATAGTTTCCCTGGAAGTCACTTGTACAAGCTTGTACAGCAACGTTTTTAACAAAAGTATCATTTCTTAGAGTAAAATTAACACTTTGTGATTTAGAGTTGTTCAAAGAGAGACGGTTAGTTAAAAACCAATTGAATAAGTTTCTTTCAGATGTTTGGTAATCAGGTGTGTCGAATTCAGATGGGTGATAGCTTGCATAGAAAGTAGTGTAATCAGCAAATAAAACAGTGTTAACTGTTTCATTTTGAGGGTACACTAGATGATTATTATAGATAAGAAATAATACTGGACCCAAAACCGAGCCTTGTAGAACACCAAACAACAGAGATTGTTTTTGAGAACCACACTGGTTAAAGTGAATATATTGATCATGATTTGATAGACTTGAATCAATTAGTTGAGTAGCATCATTATGAAAATTATAATTAGAAAGTTTTCTAAGCAGAATACTATGTGTGACAGAATCGAAAGCCTGACTAAGATCTAAAAGCGATGCAAGATATTTTTCAAACCCTTTCAAAATATTGCTAGTCAAATTATCAATAGCTGAAGTTGTTGTTTTAGGTGCAGCAATAAGATAGTTTCTATTTATTGCTATTATATATTGAAGTCTCTCACGCATTTTTCTCAAAGTGTCATTAAACCAGTTTACTTTTTTACCTGGATTATTTTTATTCACCAATTTCGATTTTTCTGGAAAAGCGATATTTATGGAATTTAATAACACATCAATTAGCATTTTAAATTTTAAATTAATATCCAAATTATCATTGTATACAAAATTAAAGTTGCAATTTAGCAAAATCTGGTTCAGACTGAAGAGTCCTTTATCTATGATAGGTCTATAATAAACTTTGGTTGAAAAATTTGTGGATGAGTAAGCTATCTGAAAGGAAATACCTCTGTGGTCAGACGTGTGAGTGAGATCCACAGGTTTTGTGGTACCTTCAATATTTGCGAAAACATTATCAAGACATCTATTACTTCGAGTATTAAATTTAACTTTTTTTGTAATATTGTAAGATCTAAAAAAAAAATGCAGTTTTAAAGCTCTGATATCTGTTTCATTAAAATTGACATTAAAGTTACTCGTAACTATAACAGGTTTATAAACAATAATTTTTTAAGAGATTTAGCCATAATGGTAAAGAATTTGTCTAAATCACTATCTGGAGTATGATAGACATTAATAAGCTGTACATTAGATTTATTTAATAAAATACCTGTAATCTCACAATGCTGTTCAGAAGAGAGATTTTCAAGATTCCAATGATTAAAACTTACGTTATTCCTAGTATATATACCTACACCTCCATGAGACTTGACCGTCCTGCAAAACAGGTAAAAGCCAGTGCTCATTAAGACACAAACAATCAGCTGAAATATTATTAAGCAGAACTTCAAAACCTAAAAAACAGTTACGTAACGATTGAGCATTATAGTGAATGACATTTAAATAATTTTTAAATTTAACAATACTTTTTAAAGAGGATCCCGTTACATTGGCATCCTCCTCTTCACAAAAAACTTAGATACCACTGCACCCTTTGGCCAAACATATTTGTCCACACATAAATATATGGAAAATAATATTTATTTTGAGTGTGTTAATGCAATAAGGTAACAGTATAATTATTTAAATAATGAAATATTATTTAACTCAAATAATATTGTTGCAAGATTTTGAACGTGTTTTTCCTTTCTCATATTTCATTTTCATCACCTTCAGATTCTGAACTGTTATCTCCAATATTAATTATTACAGATTTGATATTATTATTACACATATTTTCTTCTCTAATAAACAACTGTTCAAATTAATTTGTCAGTATGTTCTACACACTTTGCAGAGGTGACATCGTTACACTTTTGAATTTCCTTCCTTCCACATACTTACAACATGTTTACGTCTATATCCATCTCTGGCATTGTATGTATTATAGTAAGTCTTGCAATATACCCATACTAATTCATGTACTAATGTCCATCAAAATTAACGTATTTCTGATTTTATCCCTTTAGCGGAAAGTTGTTTATTCATGATTTCAATATTGTGGGGAGCGTTGTCCATGCCAATCAAAGATGGGTGTTCTAAATTAGAAAGTAATTGTGTACTAATCTATTTAGATAGATTTAGTTCCTATCCTTTAAGTTATGTTGTTTCCTTTCTTCAATATATTGTCAAACTCCTTGATTATAAATGGCAGTGGGTAATTAGTTAAAACCTTTGTTAGTAAGTTTTTTTTCTGAAATGAATTTTCATTAGATTGTAAAATTATTCATAGCCGCCACTGATAGAAATGCAAAAAAATATGAGCATACAAACGCTTGGATAAATCTATTAGCTTACAAAATATATCCGTTCATACAGGCTTATGGCCAATAGAGAAGTAATAATGCGCAATACATTTTGTTAATTAAACGTTCATACATGTGAAATTCATACTGATTACTTAAAAAAAAGTGCTTCTGTATATGAGCTAAATTGTTTATTAAAATGGTGATATTTTATTTTATATGACAAAAAATTTAACGCTAATATTGTTAAATAGTCTAATAAATATAGTATAATAGTATAATAATATATGTAATATATATATATATATATATATATATATATATATATATATATATATATATATAAACGGATATATTGGGTTTAGTAGTCAATATATTGGCCTTTAAGTAAAACTCTTTTAGGTTTGCTAAGCTTTCGAGTTTATTTTACTCTTTTTCAAAACATACTAAAAATTAACATAAAAAATTTACATTAGAAAAATGAAGTTCTTATGTCTTCAATAGGCTTACCCTTGTGAGAATTGTCTTTTAAAATTAGCAAAATTTTACATTTTGTCATTATGTCATTAACATAATGACATTAAATTTGATTTACTTTTTATTTCTGTCAAAACTTATTACTAAGGTTTCCATATCTCTTCTATTTTTTATATTTATTTTAGGTGAGTTTAACAGAAGAAGTGTCTATGTTTATGCAAACCTTCATTGCAAATTTTGATATAATATTGGTTATTAAACAAGCAACAGAGTTTATGTTACTAAGTATTTAAGAAAGAAAAAATACAAATAAAAATAAATTTTATCTCATTTGAACTTGGAATAATCCCTTTCATATGCGTAACTTTTAAGAACTTTTATTTTGTTATTCTTTTATTTAAAAGAAGATTACTGTATATAGCACTAAGATTTTCAATGTCTTCTCTTTTGTTTAAGATGTTTAAGGTGTCTTAAACAAAAGAGAAGACATTTAAAATCTTAGTGCTATATACAGTAATCTTCTTTTAAATAAAAGAATAACAATATAAAAGTTCTTAAAAGTTACGCATATGAAAGGGTTTATTCCAAGTTCAAATGAGATAAAATTTATTTTTATTTGTATTTTTTCTTTCTTAAATACTTAGTAACATAAACTCTGTTGCTTGTTTAATACCTAATATTATATCAAAATTTGCAATGAAGGTTTGCATAAACATAGACACGTCTTCTGTTAAACTCACCTAAAATAAATATAAAAAATAGAAGAGATATGGAAACCTTAGTAATAAGTTTTGACAGAAATAAAAAGTAAATCAAATTTAATGTCATTATGTTAATGACATAATGACAAAATGTAAAATTTTGCTAATTTTAAAAGACAATTCTCACAAGGGTAAGCCTATTGAAGACATAAGAACTTCATTTTTTCTAATGTAAATTTTTTATGTTAATTTTTAGTATATTTTGAAAAAGAGTAAAATAAACTCGAAAGCTTAGCAAACCTAAAAGAGTTTTACTTAAAGGCCAATATATTGACTACTAAACCCAATATATCCGTATATATTACTCACATAGTCACTAAAGCCCTTTCTAAGAATATATATATATATATATATATATATATATATTATATATATATATATATATATATAACCGTTTTGGATGGGTTGGAGTCAATAAAAGGAGCTATTTGTTAACTATTTTTTACTCGAGCTTTCAATTGTGATTACAATTATTATCAAGAGCTTCTAAAAAATACAAAATATCTTACAAAGTTGAACTAGAAATAAAAAATTTTTTGTTAACTCACCAAATAAAATTAGTTTGTTATATAAAACTGCTGCTTACATAATAATTACAAAAAATATTAATAAAAAAATGTCCTATTCTAATAAATGTTTCTCTGAAAAATTTTTTGATAGTTTCTTAACAAAAACAATTGAATTTGCAAACAAAAATTGAATAGCTACAAACCGCCTAAATGTCATAAATACTAACTTAAAAATTTTTATTTTTGACATATTGTCAAAAATAAAATTTTGTTTAAAAAATTCTTCTTTGTTTAGTAACAAAAAAGAAGAAGATTTATTCACCATTGATAGATGCCCGAAAAAATGTAACAAATACATGGAAAATTCAAAAGGTGATATTTTACTGACTGTATATATAAATTACATAGAAATAATATAATTATAAATTTTGCTTAGATTTTGAATTTCTGACCTTTTGTTTAAATTATTTTCACTTTTGCTAATACAAACCATTTCCAAAAAAGTTCTTTTAAATTTATTACTTTCACTACATAAAATTTTAATATTATCAAAATCCATAATATGGTCTTTGTCTATTACATGCTCTGCCAAAGCACAAGATGGTTTCTTAATTCTGCAATCACTCTTGTGAGAAATAATGCGATTTGAGAGATTTCTTCCAGTCTCACCAATATACTCAGCTTCACACTGAGTACAAACAATGCTGTATACTACATTTGTTTGATCTAATTTGTCTATAGGATATTTAGTTTTAGAATATAAAGATGAAATGGTTTTGATGTTAAAAAGATAAAATATTTTTTAACAAATGAAGATCTTGTAGATAGTCTGGATTATCTACAAGAAGATCTTCATCTTCTAGAAAGATAAGACGTTTTACGCTTCTTGACAATTTCTGTGAGGTCACGTTCTCTATTTGTACGCCGTAAAACTTGTTCATTTCTAACGCGGTCGGTCCATGGAATTTTCAGTGTACGGCGAAATACCCACATCTCAAAGCTCTCTAAACGTCTAAAATAGTCCAAAATAAACGTCTCTAATAGTACAATATATACATAACACTTTATCATGCAGTATCGTAGGGACAAATCAAGATTCCGGGTAGTGAGTAACTGTCGCATCTTTAAGAAAGTGTTTCTTGCCTGTTCTATTCTACATTTAACCTCCTGTTCTTGGTCTAAGGTTTCATGTATCTAACAGCCTAGATACTTAAACTTTTTCACTTGTTCAACTAGATTGTTGTAGACTAGTATGTTTATAACTGGTGTGTGTTTTTTTGAAATCACCATTGTTTTGGTTTTTTTACATTCACCTTAAGGCCGTATAATTCTCGTTCTCACACTAATTTGGTTAACAGAATTTGTAGTTCTTCTTCACTGCCAGCAATCAGTACTATATCATCGGCATACCTAATATTGTTCACGATTTTTCCGTTGACTTTTATTTCTTCTTGTGCTTCATCTAGAGCATGTGCAAAGATGTTGTTTGCTCTGAGTACTAGTTGAATAATAATGGTGATAGTATACAACCTTGTCTAACTCCTCTTTGGATATTTATGGTTTCAATATCACCCATTTCAGTTCTGACAGAGGCGTTTTGGTTCCAGTAGAGTTCACGTATTGTATTAATGTCTTTGGATTCAGGTTCTTTTTTTTGAAATCATTTTATTAATTGATCGTGTTTGACTTTGTCAAAAGCCTTTTTATACCCATGAAAGTAATAATCTTTTCATAATATAAAGATAAAGTCTAAAAAAGATGAATAACCAGGTGATTTCTAGTAGAAACAGTACGGCAGTACGTACTAGACACATTTAGGCCCAGCCACAAAACCTTTCGAAATTATTTCCATAGACACAATCGGAGGTTTTAAAGGTTCTCCATCTATTAAAAAATATTTACATCTTCTAGTGGATCACTTTACACGATATGTATACAGGGTGGCCCAAAACTCTGGAAACGGCTTATTATCTCGCAAAATGCTAATCATAATTGTACAAAATTTAAGGTGCACCTATTTTGGGATACGGAGATTCCATATTTGATATTTACAATGTTGCCAGATGTGCCGTTTTTCTTAAATTATTAGTAACTTTGATTTTTCAAATACATTACCCTGTATATTCAGTCATTATTGGAATCTCCTATTCAATACGAGTTCAACCATATGTAACACTTATGATTTTATGTAGTCTGGAAGGTCATAAATAGATAAAACCGAAGTCTGGCAACGCCTAAATTGTTTCAATAAATTTTTTAATACTAACTATTTTCAAATACATTAAAACGTAACAATTGATAGTTTTGAACAGTTTTTAACATAGTAGTTACGGTATAAAATGTTCAAAATGTGCTTAATTTGTGAGTTGACAGCACCCTAATCGATGGCAGAAGGCGTCTACCACATTTCTCCATGACTGTCTAGAAATTATTTGAGATTCATTGATAATTCGTTGCCTTAGCTCTGCAAGACTTACTGGTTAAGTTTTTTAAACTGAATTTTTCAAGTATCCCTAATAAAAATAATCTTTAGGATTGAAATCGGGTGAACGTGGAGGCCATTCTATTCTACCTTGTCTACCAATTTATCGTCCAGAAAATATCTCATCTAAATATCGCCGAACATTTACACCAACTATCTGACGTTAAATTTCTTTCGACAAAAAATGACCCAATTGAATAAGTAACTACTATATCTGACCATACATTTAATTTTTGTAGTCTTTGAGTATGGAAAAATTTGACGAATTAAAAATAGGACTGTATGAAATTACGGAAAAATTGTCAAATTCAATTTACAGAATAAAACTGAACCGTAAAAAATCAGAGTCCAATCTGTTCCACATATCCAACCTGACTCGAATCTCAACACCCGAAGATGAAGAAGAAGATGAAAGAGACGTAGACGATTACTAAACTTTTGAAGGCATGAATATGTTCTCATTTGGGAAGGGGGATGTAATGAAATTATAATTTCCATTCATTTTTATGGAATTATTTAGACACAACCACTTCTGTCATCTTTATATTTAAAAACTTATCAGATTTTATTTTGTGGTTAGGAATGTTAAACATTGAGAGTTGGGGACATTAAATGTCATTTTTTCATTAAATGAGCTCGTCCGTAAATATAATGCATTTTAAAAAAATAGTAATTAGGGCTGTTATTTCTTGCAATGTTTCTGCTGCTCTTTAAGTATCCGGCAAGTACTATTTGCTTGTCATTTTATATTCCTTACGCCAACTGTTAGATCTTGATCAAGTAAATTTAAAATAATATGGACTTTATTAATTGTTCTTGTTGTTCTTGGTATATAAGAAATTATTTTATTTGGTCTCACATCCCCAGTTTCTTGAGAATGTTGTTCAAGGACTGTAAATGCTTTTCGACTTGGTTAGTTTCTTCTAGGAAACTTTTCTGCATAACGCGTAAAAGCTGCACTAGTGTTTCCTAAACACTCACCTAAGGTTAATAATATGTCGGTGTATTGAACGTTTGAGTACATTTTGATTAACAATATCTAATTTAACAAAAAACAAGGTTTCAAAAACCTAATTAAACTCTAAACCTAAGTCAAAACTATCAATAAATGTCAGTTTTCCATGGCAAACTTGGACAAAATCGAGATATACCTATTTAAACTTTATCATTATTTTATACTAACATTGGTTATTACTTCATAATGTTCAAATCATGGACGTATAAACATAGATGGACACAGCAATAAGATACCTTTAACACACAATGTTTTGAAGCTTCGATAGAATGTGATGCTTCCGCAATGAGTATAAGCGTGCTTGAATTTTTACTCGCGGGTAATTATTCAGATTTTAAAAATTGGAAGTACCTAGTAATAATGTATAAAAACACGTTCAAAGAATTAAAAAAAAACGAGAATTTAACTATTAACAAATCACGTCTTTATAGAAAAATTAAAATACAATTTTATTATATCTTATTGAATACATTATTGAACATGAATAAACCCAATGGTACGCCTATTAAAATGTAAATAAACACGCTTTTTCATTTCCTCATCCTAAATAATGTAAATTTTATGTACTTACAAATGAAATGAAAGACCGGGATGTAAATATTTCGTTTATTTTATTTCACTTTTCACAAATATCACTCAAAATACAGCCAAAATTATCTAAAAACAATTTTTTCTTATTTCCTCAATCGTTGTAAACAAACATGGAATAGCATTTGAAGTTTGACGTAGAACCGTAAAACAGAGAAATGTAAACAACCGTTGCCATTTATAAATAGTTTTCAGTGCTTCTAAATATAAAATAATTTATTGATATCTATTATACGCTATTATTAAATGATAATGCACACTATGTGCACACTTGATATTTTGATTACAATTAGATATATTAATATAACCAATAAATTATTATTTTGGTTTGATAGCACCTGTAGAGTATAAAATACGGAGTAATATTTTCAGCGACTCGCGAATAAAAATTTTTAATAAAAAAACGTGACAACAGTTGGAGGTGCTGAGAATGTGACATATTCAAATAATTTTGACTTCACAATTTTATGTAAATAACTGAGTCCATCTGTGTTTATACGTCCATGGTTCAAATCATATTATGTCAAAAAACGGTACACGGTATCAATTTTTACCAGGAGTACCGTTTTGGTGTAAAATTGTATGATATTTAAGTTCACTTGAAAATTTGATTAATAATTCTACCCTTAAAAAATTTTATATTGAATAATACTTCCAAAACTTCTAGCTTCCAAAACAGCTTCAAAAACATATTTGTATAAAATTCTCATTACAATGTTGCCAGTAGTCGGCAAATACGTAAAAAATATGTAACATTCTTTTTCTTCATCGCCCTTTATCTTGAACCATCCTGGAGACGGGTTACCTTTTTTGGAATACCCTCTATATACCTAATTATCTACAATTGTGATTTTTCTCGTAAAACCAATTAAAATAGTGTAGTTTCAAGTGGACTCCTATATAAGAGCAATATATTTTTCAGCTATTAAATTTCAGTACCTTATTGAAATTCCAACTTTTCCAATTTTATTCTATAATCTGCTTGAAACTTCAGTAAAATACTTCAATTTCTCTCCTCTCTCGGATAGCTAGTTAAATGTCTGATATAATTCCTAGAAGTCTGTTTAAACCAAACAATGGCCTTTGTAATTAATGAGGCAAAATTTTACTTAGGTAATTTCACTTAAGCTCTAATTACAATTCTTTAAATCCTTTAATTGTTGGAAAATTTTATGCACCTGATTCACTATTTAACCGGTAAGCTTTTTGGACAGGAAACTTATCTTAATAATAGCTATATAGTAATTAATATAAAAAGGTTATAATATCAAAACGTGGGTCGATCTGATTTATAATATTAATTGTGAGGTACCTAGTTTAAAGCAGAAAACTTTTTAAAATTAAAGTGAACACATCGCAACAAATATTAAAATTTAAAATTAAACCGAATGATAACAATTATAGATGCATCAAACAATATGAACATATTTAATAAGTTCGGTTAAAATATGATTTTATTTTTCCGATATAAAACCTAAGTTTTAATATTCACAGAAGCTGCAGTCCAACATTTCAACAGTAACAACTAAAACTTTATGCGTATTTATGTTGCCACTTTCATATATTCTCTTTAGTCATATCTTTAAAAACGTGCTTCTGGAAGCCAGTATAAATAGAAAATGAATTATATATTATAAAAAGCATCAATACCTAACGTTCGCTGATGATATTGCATTAGCGGGGAAAAAAGCAACCAGGAAGTGATACATGTAGCTAAAGAATTAGAAAAAAAAAGTCATAAAAAGGGTCTGTATATTAATGACCTAAACACATGCAATACACAGAATAAGAATATGTAAGAGAAAAGTATTTAGCAGACAAACAAATAGTAATACATATACAGTGTAGGAAAAAGTTTATGGTCGGTATGGACCTTACGTGAGATGGAGTGAGAAACAGCTGTTTAGAAAGAGAGAGGTATATTAGGTCAGCCCTTTATATCGCCAAACATGCATGCCTGGAAAGGGGAAGTTCAACGTTGCCAAACTTATTGGATTTATTTGACCTGTTGTTTTTTTTTTTGCATTTGAACAATGTTCTAAGATAATCCAATTTGGGCTAAATTGATTTAAATAACAGCTTACTGTTTTTTTTTATTGGGAATATGCGACAAGTTTACTTTACAATAAGTGTAATATAACATTTTGATTTCCACTTCGGAAATCGTTTTATATAAATAAAATTTATTAATGTTTCGTATGTTAAGTATGATTTCCGAATTAAAAATCTAAACACATAAATAAGCTTATTTTAAAGTCACATTGTGCCTTATTCTCAATATGAAATAATAAACTGCATACAATAACGCCACATTAAAAAATATTCATACACAATAATTATTTGGCAACGTCGGTCTGGTCTGGTTTAGCCGACCGAGTAACGAGTAGTAGAGGTGGGTCGTGGTAGTTTTATCGTTAAGAGCGTAGGCACAAAATTTCGTTCCAATATTTTTTAAATGCATTAATTTTTTGCGAATCCTGAGAAAACTAATAAATATTTTTGAAAAATTTAAACGCAAAATGAAACAATACGTTATTACCGAGGGCCGAAAGTCCCTGAAAATTTCTATAATGTTTATTTTAATAAGTTATAGGGGTGAAAAACAATTAGTATGATTTTTAATTTCAAATATCTCATTCAAAAACCTTTTTGTTTATTCTAAGGGACTTTCGGCCCTCGGTAATAATGTAATCTTTTATTCTGCATTTAAATTTTTCAAAAATATTTGTTAGTTTTCTCAGGATTCAAAAAAAAATGAATGCATTTAAAAATTTAAATTTTTGTAAACAAGTAACTATGATTGTTTAAAAGTAGTTTTAAGTAAGAGAGTACCTACATAAATAAACATAATGGCTATTATCGTTTATGTGTATATTTATTGAAGTGAAAGAAACTAATGATTTATTTATTATAACTTGAAAAATAAACTAAACAATACAAATAGTAACTCGTACTTACATTTACATTACACGTTATTATTAAATCGCGAATAGTCTAAATTGACATTCAAAAACATAAGTTTTTCAACTTTACTTCTTATTAACCGTCTTCTTGTTTTATTTCAAATTAAACCAGATTTTGAACATGTGTTCACATTTACAATACTAATAGTGGTTAAGTTAAGATATACATGGCGATGGTTTTTCCACCGTTGTAATTCGATTCCACTCTCGATTCAGGTGTACGTGTAGATGAGCCATCTCCAATTAATTGATCAAAAATACACCATGGATTTAAGTCATCTTTATTGGTTTCTTTTTCTTGTACTGGTTGATTTTCAATAGTACAATCTTCTTGTTCGTTAATTATAGAAGTAACCAGCTTCTTAACTTTTTCTTTAATTTTTTTATCTTCATTTTTATCAGAAAAACCCTGCACTTTAATTGGTGAATCCATAAATGTACATAATAACAATATGCCACTATGTTCTATCCCTTTAAATCTTTTTGCTAAACCCGATATTAGTAATTGTACTACGTCGGATACCATGGATGTAAGGTCTGCTAAACCTTATTGCTAAATTTCTCGTTTGCTAAAATTTTATTGCAGATTCTTGCAGGCAGCGTACCATAACAATCACTGAACTACCCTTCAAGTATGTCAATGTCACTCATTGTACTTGTTATTTCTTTAAACGGCCGTAAAATTTGGGAAAGCTGAGAACAAATAATCCAGTGTTATTTATTTAGATTTGGTCTAAGTCTAAGTCTGTATTATTTAATATCGATGTGGAACGGATTGCCTCTTCTAACTCGGTCATTTTTTTAACATGTAGTAGGTGAAGCTCTACCTAGTTTCCACGTCTTGGATTGGCCGTTTGGGAACTTTGTTATGTTGTAATTATTATTTTAGAAGCCTCTCTGAACATAAGGTACTTTTTTTTAAATGTGTTTTTTGCAGAATTGTCGAAAATAGGACTTTTTATTTTATCTATTATCAAATCAGTTTTGAAATAACATTCCTGAAGTAATGAACCTGACAGTTTTTCTTGTTGGCAGTTTATATCCAGGAATCCACCCTGCAAACTTTTTAAAAGCTGGTTCTTCACCTATGGAAAACGGATGAAACGAGTCTTTGCATAAGTTTAGTAAATCTTGAAAATCAACCAGTACAAACATACTAGTACTAAACATACACCTGTATCGAGAGATATAAAAGAAGTCGACATGTATTTGTCTGATGATATATTACCCACAAAAAATTTCGAACGGAGATTGGAACTGTCCATTACCGTGGTGGAAAAACCATCGTCATGTATATCCTAACTTAACCACATTTACCAAAATATTGTAGTATTGTAACAAAATCTTTTCCTTGTGAACACATGTTTAAAATCTGGTTTAATTTTAAATAAAAGAAGAACACGGTTAACAAGAAAAGTGGAAAAACTTGTTTTTAAATGTCAATTTAGACGATTCGCGATTTAATAATGTGTAATGTAAATGTAAGTACTATTTGTATTGTTTAATTTATTTTTCAAGTTATATGAAATATATCCTTCGTTAGGTTCTTTCACTTCAATATTTATACACATAAATGATAATAGCCAATATGTTTGTGTACTCGCTAATTTGAATACTGGTAAACAATCAACTAGTTACAGTTTACGAAAAACTGTTCCGAGAAAAATTTAAAAAACGAGAGGATCCACCTCTAGTTTTTTAGGTATATTAGGATCGGCACCAGAGAATATGTAAAATATCTCTGATCGGAACTATTCGTTTCACGAATGAGCAATGAGTGTAAAAAATATTTATGGAGGGGAGACCAAGGGGAAATATGATTGTTATCTTTGTTTATTCGCTGAAAATATGATTTTATATCTGCGTTAGATATCCTGTTAAATTTTACCATACCGACCATAAACTTTTACCTACACTGTAGATTTGAGAAAGTTACAAAGTTCGAATATCTAGGAACAATTATACGACGAAAACAAAAACCAAATATAGCAGAAGAAATTCAAAGTGGACGAAACGAATAAGTATGTGTGTGCATTAAATAAGTTTTTTTATTCGTAGAATTGTATCGTCTATTTTTGTACATAGGCCTCTTCTAACTCCTTTCATCGATCTCTATACTGAGCAACATATTTTCAGTTTGTTCCGGCTATTCTTTTTATGACGTGTATACATCTCATCTTGTATTGTGGCGTTCCAACGTTGGTCTTTTTATCTAGCAATATGACCTGAGAAGCTCCATTTGGGTTTGGCAATTTTTGTTGTCATATACTCAACTTTTGTTTTTTTATCTTACCCAGACGTTCCTATTTTTATTTGACAGTCGTATACCTAACATTGTTTATTCCATTGCACTTTTTATTGTAGCTGGTTTACCCATACTTGGGGTTTAGGTTGGACATCCATATGTCATGATAGAAAGGATATACGGTTGAACACTTTGCTCCTTAAGTATAGACGCATTTTGTGATTTTTGTGTGTTGTAGTTTACTAAACACTGTGAAATACGCTAAGCTGATGGAGACTTCGCAAAGGCGAATGCTCCTCAGGGTGTCTAGTGCATATAGGGCAGTCTCGAATGAGGCTCTATATGTCATTGGAGCGGTGATACCGATCGTTTTGTTGTGTAGAGAGCGAGCGGGGATGTATGCGAGGAGGATGGATGTAAATATACATGAGAATGAGAGAGAAAGAACGATAGTATAGTGGCAGAGAGAATGGGCGAATGATAGTGGAAAGGCAAGATGGACGAAGGATCTTATTCTCGATCTGAGACCGTGGTGGGAATGTAAGTTCAGGAAACTAGACTATTTCCTGACGCAGTTTCTGGGTTTCTGGGACATGGGAGTTTTGGCACCTTCACAAACAGAATAGGTAAATCTGCCTCGGCAGACTGTACTGTTTGTGGGGTACCAGATGCTCCAGCCCACATTTCTAACTGCCAGAGCTGGGCAAATGAGAGGGGAGATTTCGAGAGGCGAATGGGTTTCGGGCTAGATGAAATAAACATTGAAACATATAATGTTGAGAGGAAAGAAAGAATGGGAAGAAGTACACTGTCTGATTTCTGGGGTGATGAAGAAAAAGGAGTAGGAGGACAGAGGAGGAAATTAAGCCAGGGATCTAAAAATTTATTGTTAATATTATTTATTAGTTTATGGCCTAACATCTCAACATTTTCTAATTTATGGTAATAGGTATGGTTATTTATAAATTTTTATGGTATGGTTGTTTATTGAGTGGCAAGACCACCTCTCTAGAACGGTGGTTAAGTTTTAGCCAGTACACGGTTAATCCGGCACTATCCTGGGGTCTTCTGGCTTAGTATCCTACTCGGCTGAATGATGCCAGGGTGTCTTGTTCCGTGACGTAGATGTCCAAAAAAGATTTCTCCCACCGTTGCCTGTCAGAATTCAGTGGATACCTTCTTAGGCTCTTACTGGAATCTGGCAATACGGCAATTAAAAAAAAAGTATCCAACTGAGTTTTCCAAATCCTGCCCATGCCAGTTTTGCTCTTTTAGAGATTTCCGCACTTTGGTTCTCTTTGTCAAGTTTCAGAATTTGGCCTAGGTAGATAGATATATTTTTGAACCTTGTTATATTTTATTGCCATTTATAGTTATATTTGTATTTATATATTTTTATATTTTTTATATATATTTTATTTATGTTATCAGCGAATTTGAGGTGGTTAATTTTTTTGCCATTAACTGTAATGCTGTATGTTGATCAATTTGTAGTTTTGCAGACGTCTTCTCGGGCTAGATGAAAAATTGTTGGAGATATTACGTCTAACTCCTCTCTTAATGGGGATGGGATTTATATGTTCGTGTAGTTGTATGTTTTTAAATTCTTTGGTGTATATTGAAATCCCCTCGTATATGTTAAAAAACCGAAATATTGTTTCAATCTTTTTGCATCGTTGAAGTCGATAATAAAAACATTTTAGAGTTTGTTTATATATCACAGATATGTATTTCCTTGGTATTCTTTTGATAGAAGCCGCTTTGGGATTTTTGCGTTTCCAATAGATAGGGATTTAACCGTATATGTTTTGTTTATACCAAGTTGGGAGAATGAATTTTAAAGATAATTACATCACTTTCGAATTTTGAATGATTAGTCATTGAGAACATACGTCGGTGTGTTTAGTCGGAAAAAATCGACAAGTTTGTTGAAAAATGTGTACTTTATACTCAATGTAATGTGTCAGTTCAGATAAGAGTGATTACGGTTTCTGTTTTATGTCGTCTCTTACCCAAGAGATTTGTATCTAAGAGATTTGCGGCGTTTCCAACAAATTTAAAACATATCCACATGTTTTAAGTTTTTTTAAAGAAGCAGATTTTCCAAGTATATGTTCAGTCCCAACTTTCAACCTTATTTTGTCTGACCTAAGAATCCGTTTCAGAATATAATTTGCAGTATGAGATGCAGTTTTTTGCGTGACAGTAAATCTCCAGTGAAGTCCAGTTACAACCTCAGAAATTTAAAGTAAAGAAATTTTAGTGAAATCTGGGTAACTTCTGTGTTTTTTTGTGTTTTATGTTTATTTTTAAAGTAAACATAAATATTTTCTAATAACAATTACTTTCATAACAATATAATAAATTGTAATTATTAAACTTAAGATCTTAGGGTGTGGCTTAGCTGTCATTTAATTTGTTCTCAGTTTTAAGATTAAGTATTGACATATGACAGTTAGCACTGTTTTTGACATTTGGTAAATATCTTATCATTTGAGATTTTCTTTTTCTTTTTAAGAAGGTTAACCTCTATGCATAGTTTCACTTAAAAAGATATTTTTTTTATTTGTAACAATTTATTTTTGCTACAAATTTGTTGCCCATTAACAATTTAAGTGATAGGACATAGTGTTTTTATTTGTTATTTTGGTATTTATTTTTGTAACTATTTATATAGTATTTTTTGTATTATCATTTATATTTGTACCTGTTTGTGGTGGGATAACAATAAATGTTTAATTTTTTTTCCTAAACCAATTTGTTTATCTCTTTTGTTAAAAAAGTTTATAACCCCTTTTGTGTGTTTTAGGAAGGAAGAGCCTTTTATTTCATTCAGCAGGAAGATTTCTCAAAGCGGCGTCCTCATTTTAAATAGCTTAAGGACCTTCTTGTGTTTTGTTTGTTCCAGCAGATTCATGTATGTCATTCCTGTGTTTCATTTTTGTAGTTGCCCCAATCCAACCCCCTTGTCATTTACTTATCCACGAGACAGTTCTCCAAATAAATCCTGACTGGCCGTTCGCTAAATATTTCGATTTGTTTTGCTTGCCCTATCCTCACCCCAGTAAAATCTGTCTTTTTTTAACAAATTTTCAACTCCCCATGTGGGGATGTGGTAGGCAAAATATTTGTTACAATCATAGTTGCGTTTTTATATATACACTTGAGTGCAAAAAAATCGACGAAATTATCAACTCCTCATAATAATACCCTATGTGGTAGGCAAAATATTTGTTACAATCATAGTTGCGTTTTTATATATACACTTGAGTGCAAAAAAATCGACTCAAAATTATTTTACGAAAGTACGTCTCCTGATTCAATTAAAAAAGGTGTAAATTTAAAAAGATTTAGTGTACAATTATTAATCTTATTATTGAGTTTAAAAAAGTTTTGAGTTTTGGTACATCGGGTGACGTATTACAAATAAATATTGCAACACGTAGAGAGGGGGTCATAATTTTGACCCATTGAAATCGACACGCACCAACTTTTTGGTTAATATCGTAAGCATCAATTTCCATAGCAACCCTCTAATACATTAGTCAATTAGATTTGCAACTTTATAACAAATGAATACCACATCCGTTAAAGCAGCTCAAGCAGTAGCATTATTGAGAGAAGACCTTAGCCAAAGAGCCGTGGCAAATCGACTAAATTTAAGCCAATCTGCTGTGTCCCGAGTGTATTGTCAGTACCGAGATACTGGTGATTATGTCCGTCGACAAGGAGGAGGACGTAAACGAATAACAACAGAGAGAGAGAGAGATGATCGATTTCTTGTATCTAAATCTCTGAGAAATCGACATTTGACTGGTGCTAACCTAAGAGCTTAGAGAGGTCTGAGATGTGGTTACCAGAGTTTGGACAGTTAGAAGGAGACTGAAAGCAGCCAACCTGACACCAAAAGGGGAGCTACTGGTCCCAAGCTAACTGCAGCCCAGAAGCAAAAACGACTGGAATTTGCTCGCGAACATCTGGATTGGGACGACTGTCAATGGAGTCAGGTATTATTCTCGGACGAAAGTAAGATCTGCCTACATGGTAACAACAAGAGGCGTCGAGTCTATAGAAGGCTAGGGGAACGATTTTCTCAATGTTGTATACGAGAAATTGTGTCATAGGAAGGCAATTCTTGTATGTTTTGGGCAGGCATTTCCATGGATGGGAAAACAGAGCTAGTTTTCGTGCTTGGTGGAGGACGTGGAGGAGGTTTAACGGCGGATCGTTACATCAGAGATATTTTGGAGGAACATATGGTTCCATACGCGGGATTTATTGGTAATGCTTTTATTTTATTGCATGATAATGCACGATGTCATACCGCACGAGTCACCACCACCGGTCTGACTGAGATCGGTATGCCTACAATAAATTGGCCTGCGTTGAGTCCGAAAAAAAATCCAATAAAGCATATTTGGGATGAGCTTAAACGAAGGGTCAGGAGCATAAATCATGCCCCAAGGAGCATAATGGAATTGAGAGCTGCGCTTAATGATGAATGGAAAGCAATGCTTCAAGAAATTATTAGAAAAGCCATCCGATCCATGCAAAATCGATTGGAAAGTGTAAATAGAAAAATGGGTGGTAATATCAGATACTGAAAAACAAAAAAATTCATTTTGTAATTGATGATTTCTCTGTTCCTTATGTCTTTCTTGGGATAGTTCCAATGATGAATATTTGAGAAACTCTGTTCGTATTGCATATTGTTTTTATATTGCCTCTTCCAAATAATGAAATAGCAGTTTTTGTAAGTTCAATAATAAAGTTACTGTTTGCACATTACATCTTGTTCTTGTCATACTTCTTACATTAAAACAGAAGGTGTAATCTCAAATATCGCTTTTATACTTCTTACATTAAAATAGAAGATGTAATCTTAAATATCGCTTTTGAGTCGATTGTTTTGCACTCAAGTGTATTATGTACTAGTTGCCTATATCTCGAATCTTTTCTAAAATTGTGAATAGCTTCTTCTATAGCCCACATCTCGATACTATCAAATGCTTTTTAATACTACGAACTTATTGTTTACGAAGGCAATAAATACGGTTAGTTGGTAGGTACTCATTTGTCTTCTCTATCAGTGTTCTCATTGTTAGCAGATGGTCTAATATACTATATCCTAAACGAAGACCAGCCTGTTCAACCAGTTAATAATTATCCATTTTGTAAGTCAACCAATTGTTAATATTTCTCATAAACAGTTTGTATACTTCCAACTACACTACACTACTTTCATACTACAAACATTAGTATTCGTATCTTGAGAACGATTTTCGAAGTAAAAATTGAAACGTCAATAAACTTACTTTAACTTTTAATTGTAGCTTATTCCCATTTAAATAGTCATTAATTTAATTGGCTGCTGTACGGGCGGTGTATAACAGATTCTAGGAAAATAGCGTGGATATTTTAAATATTGAAGAGAATATGGCAGAAAAATATTGCGAACTAATCCAATTATGACTCAAAGAGGAAATTCTAAGACAAATTAATGGTAAACACAAATTTCTATTAATAATAGAAAGTCAAACCCTGAAATATTTTAAGGATATTTTAGAGAAAAATAAGAAAAGATGAGTTACTTCAAGTAATTCATATCGAAAAAAATATTCAACTAAAAAAAGAGGTTTGGGTGAAGAAATATTTTAAATTATTAACTTGCCTAAGTGGATTGACCCAACATCTACCGAACTTTTTATAGTCCACGATATCACGGTTTTCTGCTCAGAATTCGTTTTTTATGTAAGGAATTATTTAAAATTTTGGCAGTATATAGAAAATAGCTCAAAGATCAAAATCTTTCCTATTGCAATATGTGCTTTTCCTCTGGGGGTGGTTACTACCCGAACTCCAGGGTGAAAAAGTTTAACAAAAAAAAAACATAATATTGTCTAGAATAGTGGATTTTAAGACAAAAATGTTAAAATTCACAAATTACACGCCAAAAATCATATTTTATGGGGAACATTGTTTTAATATAAAATGGAGATTATAAAACAAACAGATTTGTTGTTTATTATTACCTTAAACTAAATATTATCAAAGTTATGACTGTTCGACAGTAGACTTTCATTCATTGAATACAAAAATCCAAACGTAAGATGTTGAATAAACTACAAAATGGTGTATTAACTTTATACGGGTTGCAGTAAAACGGCTTATAAACGAATGCGAATATAACTTTAAACAATTATATCTTGAAGCAGTCATCAGAAAAACCTGTCATATAAACATCTAAACAGTATAAATTACTGCATATGCAGACGATGTCGTCATTATTAGTAGAAGCAAAACAGGACTAATGGGAACGTTCAAGGAAATTGATCCCGAAGCACAAAAAAGTGGGCTTAAAATAAACGAAACAAAAACTAACTACTATCATAAAAACCATCAAAAGAACACCTGAGAATGAAAATAATACAGCAGTAGACAACTACACTATTGAATACCTGTGTGGATACCTTTACATATCTGGGCACAGAAATCAATCAGAAGAATTCCGTAAGTAGCGAAATTAATGCACGTATTTCTAATGGAAATCGTACATACTATGTATACTAATAAAAAATTAATAACATCGAAATTATTAGACAAAATTACCAAAATGACTATCTACAGAACTTTGATTAGACTCGTATGGTTGGTTGTGAAACCTGGATAATCACGAAAAAAGAGGAAGCCGAACTCAGGATATTCGAGAGAAAGTTACTGAGAAAAGTATATGGTGCAAGAGGAAGACGACACATGGAGAATTAGGAGAAACGACGAGGGTAATAAACTGAATCAAGGGTATGACATTGTAAGATTTGTGAAAAGTCAAACACTGTCATGGCTGCCACATGTTGAGCGATAAGAAGACATGAAAACGACAGAGAAGATGTTACAGTGGAAGGCGGAAAAAAGGAAAGCCCAGGACGAGATGGTGGGATGACGTGGAGGATGACCTGAATAAGACAATGGAGAAAAAGGGCCCAAGAGAGGTCTGAATGAAAGGACATGGCCAGACAGGTAAAGACTTATCCAGGGTAATGATGCCAATAGAAGAAGAAGAAGATACCGAAATAAAAAAAGATCAAAATACTCAGTAAAAAAAAGCTGTTTGTTGTATTTTCGCACTTTTTCTGTATCTTTTTTAATTGTTGAGTTATATTGAACAAAAACGAGTTTTTGAGCAATTCTGAAAATAGTGATTTCACTTTAAACTCGGATTTTTTCAAACTAAAACTTCTAAACTAGTTAAACTTTCAGAAAGTATTCTTTGTATTTAAATATAGTAAATTTAGCATCATAAAAAATATAAGGGGACTTTTTGTAGGTATAACTTATCTTAACCTTTATGCAAAACACTTTTACTACTGGTCATTTTAAAGGTTTTTATAATATCTTTCGAACTCTCGAACAGCCACAACTCTGTCAACAGTTCACGGTAATAATAAAAAACGAATCCCCTTGCTTTATAAGCTTCGTTTGTAATCCAAACAGTTTTTCCGATAAATTATAAATTTTTGGAATTACCCGCGAACAGCCGTTAAAAAACATGCTTTTTGACTGGTAATTTGTCAACTTTCACAAGGAATAACTTCAAAAATATTGACTTTGTAAAAAAACTTTTTAAACATTTTTGTCTTAAATTTACTATTCTAGCGACTACTATAGTTTTTTTATAAACTTTTTCCACCCCAGAAAAAAAGCACATATTGCTATATGGCAGATTTTATCTTTTAGCTATGTTTTAACTATTGTCAAAATTTTAAGCAAATCGACGCACATAAAAAAAAATTTAGAGGTTTTCTACTATTTTTATCATCATATCCAGGACCATTATTAATAGTACCACGACATCATATTATAATTTTATTGACGATTGCATTGATTTATTGACAACGTATGGAATAGACAGATCACACTAGGAAAAATTGTATTGGCTTATCCTACAACGACCATCAAAGTTCTCTAAAATTCAAAGGTCTAAGGTCGACACAACAAGAAATAAATAAGATTTTTTGTAAAATAATGTAGTTTTGGAAAACAAGTATGGTGTTACCTTAATATCGTTACTTATAAGATACAGAAGATTTCAAAAGAGATACTAATGAGTAAATATGATATTGTGACATTTGGTTTTTTCCTTGTAATTACAAAAATATACTATGACAATTACCAAAGTATCTAAAAGATATGTTAAATTATATATTTTTTCTATAGGTTCAATATTGCATATACTAGGTTCAAAATATTTAAAAGAAAAAAATTATTTTATTTAAAAATCTATAGAAACTGCTTTAATAAATCGATCCTATTAATTTCATTTAAAATCAGTTTTATAAAACGAATTATTCTCGTCTTTGATGCTTTTAAATATTGGTAGAAAAGAAATTTCTAATTTTCTTTTGTGTTGGTTCGTTGCTTTCAATCAGGAATTCGATACGGTAGCACTGACCCATTACACTAACTTCAGAGAAATTAGCAAATATTCGAACTATGACATTTTCCGAGAATTATGTCTGTTGGCGAGGAAATACACAAAATGTTATTAACTCGAGTAATTTTCTTTGAACACATATTTATACATTGTAATGAATCTTTGATAAAGGTTTATTTCTAACTGACAAATAGTAAGCACTCGCAATTTTAAATGGATGAAAGCAATATTTCATTTAAGTATTTTTAACATGGCTTTGAACAAACTTTAAATTACACAATTCACTGCGAAATTTTGTTATTAAATAAGTTAGTCTGGAAATCCATATAAATAAACTAGGTACTATTATTAATCAATAAATTGATATTGGATTGGATATGAATTTTGTAACAGTTAATAGTGTAATTAATATTTTATCTACTTTACCTAAGAATTTATAATATTTTTGTATTATTTTAATTCTGAAGATTATTAGTTTTTCTTTACAGTACTTTTTATTTACAGTACTTTTATTTATGCATTTTTATATATGGACTTTAGTCTAGGCGGGATCTGTTTTGGATTGGAAATTTTATTTAACAAAATCTGAAAACAATTGAAAATTTCTCATTTTTTTGCTTCTATTTTCATTGATAATTCGAAAAATATTGATCTTAGAGAAAAAATTATAAGTAGTTAAAAGTTTTGTTATTAAATTTTACACAATATTTTGTTAGCTAGAAATTGAAAATTTAATGGTTATTGTTGAAAAAATAGCAATAATTGGAAAAAAAAAGTACAAAAAAATGAAGTTAATCCTTTAAATGTTTTCGACTTTCTAAACTTGACTTACAAGTTCCATATTCCGCCTAGAAAAACTTTTTAATATGTTTAAAACGTGTGCTAAATTTTGTTAAGATCGGTCGGATAGGTTTTGCATAATAATTTTGCAATCCAGCCTACTGGAAAAAAAATCGCAAATTTTCAAATTCATAGTAGGCCCTAAATAAGGCCTTCAGATAGTTGCAATTTTTTTACATATAAAGGAAGTCTCACACTTTCAAACGCTTTTTGTAAAATTTAAATCGGTTTACTAGGAAAGCCTATAAATTTTTTTAAAATTAGAAACATTTTTTCGGCTTATAAACAAATTAAATAACTTTACGAGCTTTAAACATATCAATTTCAAAATGTATACACTTAAAGAACATTAAAAGACGCTTCTTTTAAAAAACAAAAAGATACATTCGGCTTACTGGTTGCCGAGATATTGAAGGTTAAAGTTGGTATACATTTGCCGTGTAACCATAAGTGATAGAGGGCTCGTTTTTAAACAAATACCCTCGCCTTGCCAAATACTTTTTATATGAAAAGTTTTACGTAATGTGCTTCATGGCAACATCCATAAAAAAGACAAATAAAAAACCGTTTTCGCGTAAAATGTCGCTCGGAATCCATGAGAGGTGGTGGTGAGGGACATTCACTTCAAATGTGAATCAGCGAGTATCAAATTGTTAATAAATAATTGTTAGCAGAGCATCAAATTGTTAATAAATAATTACGAGACGAATGAAACAAAAATTTTCTTTTCATAAATAATCTTTATTTTGACTCAATCTTCAATAATTTTTTTAAGTCTTTTTCTTTTTCTGGAAGAACAAGAATCTTCAGGTTTTATTTCTTCCTCAAAACCTTCATTTTCCATTTCAATATCTTCATCCTCGATCTGTAAATTTAATGTTTCTTCTCCTTCATCTGTAGCTATATCTTGTGTCTCCAAAAAATCTAAGGAATCCATCGACTCCATATCCATATCTCGTTCAACTTCTTCCAATATTTTATTGTGATCAATATTTTTACATGTTTGACCATTGCGGTGAAGACAATAGTCAGAACATTTGAGACCATGTTTGATACAACTACATGTTTTTGTACAAAGTTTTTTACATTTGCAACTAATATTTCTGAATAATGAGTCAGGTAGTAATACTTGCTCAGTTTGTATTGGCTCAAGACCATTTTGAGTTAGTTCCCACCCCGACTCAGTAGCATTCAGGTTATTTCCAAGCCACTGCTGTACTTGGAAATATACACGAAGCGAGTGTTGCTCAGCTGCAGATTGTGTAGGTGGCAGCATGGACAATTGAAAATTTTTATTTTTGCAACCTTTTTTAAAGCACAAGTAGCGAATTTTATTCAATGTAAAATCGCACTTTGTGTGGCTCATATACAATGCCGATATAATTTTGCATCCGCTGCGTTTAATTTCTTCCTTAGTTGCACTTTTTCATTAAAAATGGTTGCTTCTTGCCATATATAATTATTTGTTGAAACCAATTTAACAATTTTGTTTTTTCCTTGATAAAAAAATGCAGAAGTTGTATCACAACCAGAAAATGCGTGTAAAAAGCCCACTAAATTTTTTAACGAAGATTTCGTAGATTCACTTATTTTAAGTGCATTATTAAAAGAGTTGTAGTAATAAATTTCTTCCGAGTTTTTTTCCTTTGCTAGGTTTCCAGAAAAAAATATTTTTATTTTCAGTTACTTTTTGTAAAAATATCACCAGAACATCAATATCCTCTGCAATTATAAAAACTGGCTTGTTATCTAAGGCTAATATATACTTGATACTCGCCGATTCACATTAGAAGTAAATGTCCCTCATCACCACCTCTCATGCATTCCGAGCGACATATTACGCGAAAACGGTTTTTTATTTGTCTTTTCTATGGATATTGCCATAAAGCGCATTACGTAAAACTTTTCATATAAAAAGTATTTGACAAGACGAGGGTATTTGTTTAAAAACGAGCCCTCTATCACTTATGGTTACACGGCAAATGTATGCCAACTTTGACCTTCAATATCTCGGCAACCAGTAAGCCGAATTTATCTTTTTGTTTTTTAAAAGAAGCGTCTTTTAATGTTCTTTAAGTGTATACATTTTTAAATTGATATGTTTAAAGCTCGTAAAGTTATTTAATTTGTTTATAAGCCTAAAAAATGTTTATAACTTTAAAAAAATTTATAGGCTTTCCTAGTAAACCGATTTAAATTTTACAAAAAGCGTTTGAAAGTGTGAGACTTCCTTTATATGTAAAAAAAATTGCAACTATCTGAGGGCCTTATTTAGGGCCTACTATGAATTTGAAAATTTGCGATTTTTTTTTCAGTAGGCTGGATTGCAAAATTATTATGCAAAACCTATCCGACCGATCTTAACAAAATTCAGCACACGTTTTAAACATATTAAAAAGTTTTTCTAGGCGGAATATGGAACTTGTAAGTCAAGTTTAGAAAGTCGAAAACATTTAAAGGATTAACTTCATTTTTTTTGTACTTTTTTTTCCAATTATTGCTATTTTTTCAACAATAACCATTAAATTTTCAATTTCTAGCTAACAAAATATTGTGTAAAATTTAATAACGAAACTTTTAACCACTTATAATTTTTTCTCTAAGATTAATATTTTTCGAATTATAAATGAAAATAGGAGCAAAAAAATGAGAAATTTTCAATTGTTTTCAGATTTTGTTAAATAAAAAATTTAGCACAGGGTTTGCGACTGGCGCATATCGTGATTATCGATACTGGGCATATCCTGAAGGGATTCCGGCAAAAAAATAGCTTCCCTCGAAAATTTCCATTATGGTCTGAATTTCTACAGATGCCGCCTAGTCTACTTGTATTTCGATAAGAAGGAAAGATAAGCCGACAATCAGATTAGCAACATGGAATATTACTTCTTTCAACAACAAAAACCAAGAGATAATAAAAGAACTGATAAATAAAAACAAAGACATTTGTGCAATCCAAGAAACCAAGAAGAAAGGTAAAGGCCAAAGAGACTATAACCGATATTTTCTAGCATACAGTGAAGTGAAGAAAGAAGAACGAGCAGGAGCAGGCGTAGGTATACTTGTCCATAAAACATTTAAAGACAACAAAAATAACTGCCGTTGTATCTCCGAAAGAATAATACATATCGCACCCCCAGTGCAAAACTGCAATAACTAAAAATTTTATTAAAATGAAGTAATCATGGAATTCTATTGTAAACATACATATCTATCCCCTGTAAAACTTTAGTAACTTTCAAATGCTTAACCGGGTAAGTATTACAACAACAACAGTTTAACTATTTTGAGTTTTTGTACATAAGTTCCGTGCAAAACTATTGTAATTCTAATGAACAGAGTTTCAGCATTTTTGCACGGAACATTGCAATGGTTTCGATAACAAACAATGAAAGGCACGAAAAAAGTAAGATTTTTATTATTTTAATATCTATATCTGTGGTGTTTAATTTCAATATATATCGTGTCTACGGAATCCATTAACGGCCGAGACAATAAACAAAGATTTACGAGATCAATCTATTCATGTAAGTTTTATGTTCTTTGTGTGACATTATATTTCCCATAAAATGTGTGCGATGTCTTTGACCAATTATTTATTAGATTGAATTAAAAACACATAAATTAAGACTAATTATTAACAGCCAAAAAGTATTTTTTCTTGTGAAATGAAAAACAGTTATCTTAAAACTTGTGTATTAACAATACTGACAGTACTGTTAATATACATGACAGTTAAAATATGTATTCTCAGAAAACTATAAAAACTTGTTCTATAAAAACTAAACCTCAAATTGTATTAAATCTTCATGTAAACTTCCGGGGCGATTGTAAGTTAGTTAATTTCAATCCTTTTGTTAATCACTGCACTCAAGGTAGCCTGCTTTGCATATTTTTATTATAGTGCTTTTGTTTTGAATTTAAATAAAAATATTGAAAGTTTTATAAATAATTTTTCTACCTTGTTATGGCATTGTCATTACAAAGCGAATGATGAGGAACTATGGAATTCTTTTAATCTATATTATTATGTAAATATGTCTACACTTTTTACAATTTTTGCCGTGCAAAAGTGTTGTAACTTTGAAATTCCTAATTTTTTAAAAATTAATATTATAAATGGAAGAATTAAAGGAATACAATAACATACCAGCAAACGAATGGGAAAGATACCAGACGGAACTGTTTAAAGGAAAGGAAAATATTAATCAACATATAAACGTACCTGAATTAAGATACGAAATAGAAATTAGTTTTCCGGAAGTAGAGATATCCATAAATTCACTCAAAATAGAAAGTCACTAGGACCAGACGCAATAACCAACGAGGTTCTAAAACACGGAGGAGAAAATATAACTTTAAAGATAACACAACTTATACAAAAACTAATATTGCACTGCAAAATACCAGACGCATGGAAAAACAGCATCATGATACCAATGTTCAAGAAAGGAGGTAAAGAAGACTCCAACAATTATAGAGGTATAAATCTACTGAACACCGCACTTAAGCTTACCATAAAAGTCCTAGCCAACAAAATCAATAAAATATCAACTTTGTCAGATGAACAACAAGGATTCAGATCTGGAAGATCCTACGTAGACGCCATATTTGTACTTGAAAAAATCACAGAAAAGGCAATCGAGTACAATAAACCAGCATATCTATGTTTTATAGACTTGACAAAGGCTTTCGATTGCATCTAAGTGGAAGACGTCTTACACCTATGTATAGAAGAAACATACCAATCAATATTATACAAACCATCGAAAACATCTACTTTTATAATTGAATACAGGCAAAGATAACTGGAAAACTAACACAGTGTATACCAGTACAAAGCAGAGTCAGGCAGGGTGACTTGTTAAGCCCACTTCTCTTTAATATAATAATAGATGAAATAATACAAGCAGTACGTAAACGCCATGGTTATAGAATATAATAGAACGCTCCAAAGATTAATATACATCTTAAATACGACAGCCAAGAAATAAAATATGTTGATATCAGCAGAAAATACCAAATATATGACATCTAAATACCCACTACGATGTAAAATCGAAATTGATTTAAAAAATAATAAAGCAGGACGCAAGGTTTAAATATTTTGAAATAGACATAACTAGTTACGGAGGTGTTAAAGAAGGAACAAAGCTTAAAAGCAAGTAAAGCGGCGGGATCTCTTCATGATAGAATCTGGAAGAAGAAACCCATAAAACAAGACACAAAATCAAGAATCTATAAAGCAGCAATTAGACTTCTATTAACATACACGGCGGAGACAAGTCCTGGCACATCTAAAACGAGACGACTACTAGAAACAACAAAGATAAAAATATTTTGACTAATATCAGGGAGATATCTATTGATTAGGCCAAGAACCAAAAATATAAGAAGATGCAATATAGAAGACATACATGGATGGGTGACAAAAAAGGATAAGATGGTACGAATAGCACGCGATAAGTCACCAAATGGACGAAGAAGTATTGGCAGACCAAGAAAAAGATGGTGCGACAATTTAAACAATTTAGGAGGATAATATTGAAGAAGAAACAGGCTTTAAACCCCACGTACAAAAAGAAAGAAGAAATATTTCTGTAGTATATTGTAATAGAAAACAGAAGAAGAAGTTATAACAAATGTCATGTCAATGGTCTATGTAAAAGAGAGGTTATAATTGTTATCATATTTTGACTGTTAGTTAAAAATATAAGTAAAATAAAACCATGTTTAATCCTTTATATTCTTCCTCCACATCACACTAATTTGGCGACGAGGTAAATGGAAAAGTGATTGTGTATATTTCAAGGATTTCGTTTATGTACATATTTTTAGAGTAAACATTGCTAAAAAATGCCAAAGAGTGGAAACGATATCCAGGCCGGGGAGCCATGTGGATCACAATCACAGCCCATAACAGTTGTACATGCAGGGAATATATCTTCATTAGCAACGTTTAGAAGTGGTGACGATTTTGAAATATTTGAAGAAAGGTTAGAACAATATTTATTGGCTAATTTAGTAGAAGAAGGAAGAAAAGTTGCTATATTATTAACATTACTCAGTGAAGACATTTACAAAGTGTTGAAAAACGTATGTGCACCTAGCAAACCAAAAGAGAAATCATTTGATGATATTATGGCACTATTAAAAAGCCAATTTAAACCTCGCATTGCGATTTATAGAAGAAGAATAAAATTTGAAACATTGAGACAGGAAGACGAAACTATAAATGAATGGTATATTAAAGTTAAAAATATGGCAACGCAATGTGAATTTGGAGATAAGTTAATGTACAGAGTACAAGAGAAATTCGTAGTTGGAATAAAACCAGGCCCAATATTAGACCGCTTATGTGAAGAAGATCCCATAGGGCTTTAAAAGATCTTTTAGAAATAGCACTGGCAAAAGAAGCAGCTTTGAGGGAATCCAGAGGAGTGGACATAAATTATTCAGAAGCCAGAAGGGAAGGTGGTAAGAAAATTCAAGTAAGACAACCAAGTTCATCAATCAAACTAAGACTAAGTGAGATATCTGTAAGTAATAAAAGAGATACTTTGTGTTTTTATTGTAATAAACCAGATCATGATTTTAAAATGTGTAAGTTTAGAAAATTTATTTGTAATAAATGTAAAAAAGTAGGGCATATTGCAGCAGCATGTAAAGTTAAGGGAAACAATTTTATGGAAACTTATAATAATATAGATGCTGAGGACAATACCTCAGAGGTAGATGGTATGGTGGAGATGCTGCAGATGGATGTTTGTAATGTTGAGGCTTATATTAAACCAATGTCAATAACCGTTTTAATAAATCAGCAAACTATGTGTTATGGAAATAGATACAGGAGCTGGTGTTTCTTGCATTCCTTTTAGTATGTAATAATCAATGTTTTTCAATGGTAGAGTTAAAACCAAGTTTGATTAAATTAAAGTATTATGATGGACCAGTAGTAATACCAAAAGGTAAAATTGAGGTACAAAGCAAAATAGGTGATAGAGTTGAAAATGTTTCATTGACAGTAGTGGAGGGAGCTACTAAGGCACTGTTAGGCAGAGATATCTTCATAAAATTTAATTTATCGATAAAGGGAACAAAAGTCTATATTAGTAACAATTAACAAATATTTAAAAAATTTAAATTATCCACTGCCTTTAATAGAAGATACTTTTGCTGCTTTGAAAGGTAAGGAAAAGTTCACTAAACTAGATTTTAAAAACGCTTATAATCAGTTAGAATTAGATCCTGAAACATCACATTTACTATCTTGGAGTACACCTTACGGAATTTTTAGAGTTAAAAGACTCCCATATGGAACAAAACCAGCTTGTTCTATTTTTCAGTGTATAGTGGAGAAAGTTTTGCAGGGTTGTAGGGTCAATTGTAGGGTTGTAGTCAATTATTTAGATGATGTAGTAGTTACAGGGAAAGATAACAAAGAACATTTAGAGAACTTGGCTGAGGTTCTTGAGAGACTTTTAAAAGCAGGATTTAGATTAAATTTGAGTAAATGTGAATTTGCTAAAGATTGTATTTTTATTTAGGACATAAAATTTCAAATAGGGGGCTGGAAACAGATAATAAAAAAGTAGAAGCAATTGTGAAACTGCCTAAACCAAAGAATTTGACAGAGTTAAGATCATTTCTTGGTATGATAAATTATTATTCTAAATTTATTCCAAAATTAGCTGACAGGGTGAATCCATTATATAAACTTTTAGAAAAAAATAGCAAATATTTATGGACAGATAATTGTCAAAATTCATTTGATGCTATTAAGAAGGAGATAACTTCGAGTCATGTGTTAATGCATTTTGATCAAAATAAACCTATTAGACTAGTTTGTGATAGTTCAGAATACGGGTTAGGTGCTGCATTATTGCATGTACTGCCGATGGATCACAACGACCAGTTTGCTTTATATCAACGGTCTTAAATAAGGCAGAGAGAAATTATGCTATGGTTTATAAAGAAGCCTTAGCAATTGTTTGGGCAGTACAGAAAGAAGCTTTATCATTACTTAGCAGGTAGAAAATTTGAAATCTTGAGTGATCATAAGCCCTGCAGGCACTTTTTGGTGAGTTTAAAAGTCTCCCAAAAATGGCCTCAGCAAGGTTACAGCGTTGGTCATTGTTTCTGTCAAGATTTGATTATGTTTTTAAATTTATTAAAGGAGCTGACAACGTGCAGGCAGATGCATTGAGTCGACTTCCTCTAGAAAAAACAGTAAGCGAAAAAGAGGAAGATGATGATTATTTACATTTTATAGAAGGGTTGGCTCCAATTGATACCCTCAAGATAAGGGTAGAAATCAGGACAGATCCGGTGTTAGGTCGTTTGTTTAACCATATTAGGTGTGGATTCCCGGAGACAGTAGATGAAATAATGAAACCATTTTTAAATAGAAGAGAAGAACTATCTGTGGAGAAGGGGGTGATTATGTGGGGATTTCGAGTAGTAGTGCCAACAAAGTTAAGAAAACAATTGCTGTTAGAGTTGCACAATACAATGAAGGAATTTCCAAGATAAAAGCAAATGCACGAGCTTATTTTTGGTGGCCAAGTTTAGATACAGATATTGAATCTTATGTAAAGAATTGTAAAATTTGTTTAGGGTTTAGAGCAGAACCAAGTAAAGCTAAGTTAATACCATGTGAAAAGAGAACATGTATGTTTAAGAGGGTGCATGCTGATTTTTTGGGTCCCATAAGAAATAAAATGATTTTGATAATCATTGATACTTTTACAAAATGGCCAGAAGCATTTATTATGAATAGTTTGACTGCTGGGGAGACTATTGAGAAATTTAGAGATTGTTTTGCTCGGTTTGGTTTACCTAAAGTAGTTGTTACAGATAATGGCCCTCAATTTTCATCAGGTGAATTTTCACAGTTTTTACATAATAATGGTATTAAACACTCTACATCATTACAGGTGTATCACCCTCCAGTCTTGTATTTAAACATAAAGTTAAAACCCTATTAGATTTGTTATGGATAGTTCTAAATTAATTGATAATAAATTAAATAGTAATAGACGAATTGAAACTTTTCAAGTGGGAGATAAAGTCCTTTGTAGAGATTATCGTTATCCTAATCGTAAAACATGGGCAAAAGCAATAATAGATGAACTTTTAGGTGACAGGATATATTTGTGTAAGTTAACACAGGAAGGTTTAATTTGGAAAAGACATTTGGACCAGATTTTGCGAGATAAAGAATCTGATTCTAACGACGAAAGTCTTAATGAAAGCATTGTAACTGATATAACTAATAATAATAATACCATTAGTAATAGTGTTGAACCCCTCTCAACTGTAAGAGAAGGGGAAGTGTTAAAACAAAATGATATTGAAGCAAGAAATTTTGAAGAGTCTGGTAATGAAGTAGCAAGTGAATCAGTGGTTAATGAGGGTAATGAGAAACCAGAGACCAAAGAAAGTGTGACAGCAGTTCCAAGTAGGCCAAAAAGAAATGTAAAACCACCTGTGCGTTTAAACTTATAGTGGGGAGGTGTTGTAGTATATTGTAATAGAGAACAGAAGAAGAAGTTATAACAAATGTCATATCAATTGTCTATGTAAAAGAGAGGTTATAATTGTAATCATATTTTGACTGTTAGTTAAAAATATAAGTAAAATAAAACCATGTTTAATCCTTTATATTCTTCCTCAATATCACACTAATTTCTACCGAGATTTTCGAGAAATAACGAAATTAGAAATAATAATTTATTTATTGTGGGGGTCATTCAAAGATAGTTAGTTGGTATGGATTCTGATAACAAATTTGAGAGTGAATCTTTTTCACTAGGAGGACTCAATTTAAATAGGGATTATTAGAGATATTTGTTTCAGCCGATTAACTATAAATTATCCACACCAATCAAAGATATTTAATCTGATGACTAGAGATCGGAATATATGCAGAAAAGCATTTTTTGCATATATTTTGCTTAAATTTATTAAAAAAATATGTAGGTATAATGCCAATATTTTCTGACTGTGTCGAACTATTTTAGAAATTGTTCATTCAAATTCCCTGCGTAATCAAAACCTCTGTTTCATTAAAACATTTTTGGCGTACCTTCTATTGTTATAAAGAGTTTTAGGTAAACTAGTAAACAAATAATAACCCTAATATATAAACAAAATAAAACATACATAAATACATTTAATGGGAAACTCCTATCGGATGGTCAAATGAAGCAAAGTATCTCGAGGTCACCATGGATAAGGGATTCACGTTCATATCCCATATTCCGAGAAAAAGGCAGAAGGCAAAAATGTTACAAACCAATATCAGAAGTCTTACTAAAAAAAGATGCAAATTAACATTCAGAACAACGTCAAGGCTCATCAACAGCATCCTACTGCCCATTCTGACATACGCATCCCTCGCATGGTGATAAACTCCACACACTCCACAACGGACCACTACGAGAAGCAGTGAACGTCCCTCGATAAGTAGCGGAAAGATTCTCTGAAAACTTTTCAGAGGCTCCCAATAGATCAATTTATTAGACCAGATGGCTTATAAAGCTAGAACAAAATTAGCCGAACTAGTAGACCATCCCAACCAGATCCTGCAAGATATAAGGTATTATGTCTTCCACTGAGGAAAGCACAGAAGACCTAAACAGCAACTGCATGGCAATAACTAAGAAGAGAAACATCTAAGAAGCTCTAAAACTCACGACTAACTCTAACCCTCGCCAATACTTATCTTAAACTTTCTTAAAAAGAATCAATAAAAAAATCACCAAAAACGGTACACGCCAGCCAAAAAAATACTAATCAAATATTTTAAACCGGGTCAGAGAAGCCCATTTTCCCATTCGAGTGTTGAGACTCTGGAGTCAGCTCGGCCAAAAGGCTCTGGTAGACTTATGAATGCTTGATTCTCGGACACCCAAACCACATAAAGACGACAGGATAAAAAAGACTACAAGACTAGAGCAGCTCACGTTGTCTTGGACTTTACGCGGAAAAGACGTCAAGTAAGAAGCTAATTTCTCAAGACAGTCACGTGACAAGCATTACTATGATAGTAGCCTTGACAGCGGATCAGCGTGCTATGAGTAAAGTCATGGAGAGCGTTGAGGCTCATTTGATTCGTCGTTGACCTCGACCAATCCATCCTCCTCATCCCAAATTGTATGCTCAAATGTTCATACGAGTATGTAAGTCTCGTTCAGTTCTCGGATTACTATTCTATGTGTGTGCGGTAGAAAGAGGCGCTGGCATATCTTCTTTTTATTAAAGCGTTGGAAAAGATTGTAAGAGGAGCCCTGTTACACAATTCATTCGTACTGTATGAGTACTATTATTAAAATGGAAAAGTCGATACTTGACCTAACTTTTATAGACAGAATACGAATAAGTCACAAGATGCGGTAAAAAACTGCCGTAGTAGATATATACATAGAAAGGTAGAGGAAGAGACATTTGACAAAGGTCTACTGATAATATTTTTAGAACTAATTAAGACCTATTCTCTGGAACTAAAATAACTATATAAGACGACACAAATACAGAAGCATTCGAATTTTTTTTGCAAAATATTGTCCCTTAATTTAAAAATTAATTATCGTTGATGTACAAGCACATTAGACTAGTTTATAAAATATATTTTTTCAGCCCTATACTACCTAGCATATTGCCGCATTTATTTTATCGATAAAAAAATTGTGTATATGAAAAAATTATCGCCAATTGCTTCTTTTATACTAGCCAACACGTATCAATCATTTTACATTATATTTCGCTGTCCTTTTGTACCAAAAATTGATGAGTGTATCAATAGCTAAAGCAAAATCCGTCGACATAAAAGAGTTAACCCCAAACATTGATAAATAACTTACAATTTCCAAACAACTTCCGCAGGCACGTTCCTTTGAGTCCTCAATGTCGACGTGAGGCTTGTTCCTAAGAAACCCAAAACGTGTTTCCAAAACTGTTGCGGAATTATTTCGTGATTATGAATACCTTCGGGTTATTACTTCCGACAGGAGGTTCCGTTGTCTTGCGGAGAAGGCGTCTTGTAGAGTCAAATTGAGTAAAAGTCCAATTAGTTAAGACATTTAGAACGCGTTCGTTGTTTTATAACTTATATTGTTAAACTCTCTGGAAAGGGATATAATTTAAAACAATCTATTATCTTTTCTATAGCAATAGCTTAATAAAGTGAAGTAATTTTAAGTACACAGTGGTATACTATTATTAATTTCTTACAAAAATATTACAGGTTAAGTCAAGTTATGTCGGTTCAGTAAATAATATTTTCTAAACATATTGCAAGATTAAGTTTTAATCTTGTTATTTTTGTAACAAAAGCTCTATTTACAATATATAATGTATGTGTGGCCAATTAATTGGTACAGTTAGGTGAATTAATGTACAATGATTGAGATTTTTGGGCGAATTCTAGTATCGCACATTTTCCCTTTTTAAATATACCACAAGTTTATTATATTATTACGCCAGCCCTTGTCACGCCTCTGATATGCTAGTTTGTTATTCAATGAACTACCACTGTCGAGATAAATTCAAGCTGTTCTAACAGTCGTCGAGAGGGTTCTACGGTTTTCTTTAAATGTTTTACGAAATATGTATAAATATCAATTAATATTTAAGGCTCAGTCGAAAAACTAAATTTGTACGGTTAAGTCAATAAACGTTATAAATTAATTGTGTTTTAGTGTCAGTTTTATAAGACTGTATATAAATTAAAATAAACGTTACAATCGTGTTAGAAGTAAAATATTTAAATAAATTATGTGATAGATGGCTACGAGAATTAGTGAATTAAAAGTAACAGACTTATGACGAGAATTGGAAGATAAAAAATTGAATTTTGTTGGGAAAAATGCTGAATGAGTATAACGGCTGATGGACGCCGTGGGAGAAGAGGGTTTTGATCCAGAAACGCATGTGTTTAAGGACAAGCATGCTGCTGTGATTTCGTTGATTTTAAAAGTTTTTGGTGATATCACAACATCGGAAACAGAAAATGTAGGTTTAAATATAAATATATCGAAAACAAAAATCACGACCAATTTGGTGCTCAACCGAAACATCAGTATTGGTGGGAAAGAAATAGAACTCGTAGATAGATATAAATACCTGGTACATGAAATTATGATTGGCAGAGATAACCAGATTTATGAACTGAAGAGAAGAGGCGGCCTTGGGTGGGCAGCAGAAACACTTACCTTAACAAAAGCAGCAGCTACTAAACTGAGAGTCACGCAGAGAAGAATGGAGCGGTCCATGTTAGGAATAACTCTCCGAGACAGAATAACAAACGAAGACATCAGGAGAAGAATCGGAGTTACTGACATCATCGAGAAGATAGCCAGACTACAATGGAGATGGGCAGGACACATAGCCAGAATGACAGATGGGCGATGGACAAAGAGGTTATTGGAATGGAGGCCAAGGGAAGACAAGAGAAGCGTCGGTCAACCACCTACAAGATGGACTGCCGATTTAAGAAGACTCAATAAAAACTGGATAAGAGCGGCGCAAGATAGACGGGGTTGGAAGCATGAGTAAGGGGCCTATGTTCAGCAGTGGACTCTTGAGGCTGGATGATTATGATGATGACAACATCGGAAAACTAAGTTTCTGTTGATATTACATTGTTGGAAAACAAAGTTTCTGTTGATAGTTTCAAAGTTTTAACGGACTTTTTGTTAATAAAAATAAAGTTGATAACGACATTTTAAAAGTTGCTTCTGATATTTCCAAAGTTTCTACGGACATTGTTTCCTTAAAAAATAAAGTCACTTCTGAGATTTCTTTTCATGACGATAAAATATCTTCGTTGGAACAAAATGCAACAACAAATGTTGCTGCCGAAACGTGTACAGCAGACAGAGGAATAATTCGATCAAATATAGTATTAACAAAAGACGACGAAACGAAATATAAGTTGGATCTGTTCGTGTAAAAGTCCCAACTTTTGACAGATATTCGACATGGAATAACTACATAAAACAGCGTGAAACAGTGTATACGTAAATGGAGAAGTAAACGGTAAGAAGTATACATTGTTGGTGAATACCGAAGCGTCCAGGACCATTAAAGGCCCAACAATTATAAATAGCCGTACGAAATTTTTACCAACGAGGTTGCCACTGCGAAATACCATAGGTACAAATGTCAACATCTATGGAGAAATCCAGATTAAATTAGGAATTGGGGTAGAAAAGTTCATTTATTCTGTCACACTTGATTGTCAACAAAGGGGATGTTATATTATGAGTTGGTAATGAAAAAGTATTTTTTCATCCACTATTTAAGGAGCCGTTAAAAAAGATAAAGTCGTGCCTACTAGAAGTGAAACAATCATAGTAGCGCAGTTACAAAGAATTGTGGCAGAAGGAAGACCTTTTATGGTGGAGCCTTAAAACTACGACCAAGAGGTTGGCCGAGGAATTATAAGTAGAAAAAATTGGTTACGTTTACCCAAGAAATTAAAAGAATTGAAGAAGACAGCCTTCACCAAACATTTAATTAGAGCATCAATATTAGGGTAACCATATCTAGGACGATAGTTCGTCGATACAGGTGCAAGTATTATGGGAATTGGAGGAGTGCTTTTTCAGATTCAAGGAGGACAAGAACGATTTATTGGATATTTTAGTAAAGTGCTATCAAAACTAAAGCTAAATTCTTGCGTATATGCTGTTATTGATTAAGTTTAAATCCAAAGCGGCAATGCTGCTCTTAAGTGGTTAATGCAGCTTACGAATGTAGAGAGTCAGATAGGTAGATGGATTGAACGACTCCAAAACTACGATTTCACGATTGAGCATCGGGCCCAAGTTAGCCACAGAAACGCTGATTGTCTCTCTAGAAGGCCTTGCCCAGCAGAGTGTTTCCACTGCAATAAAACATAATCCAAAGAATCAACCGTACTAAGAACAACGGTGATCAACGACGAGTGGACGCCTACTAAGATCAGAGAAGAACAAGAGAAAAATCTATTTATACAGAATATTTGAAAATATTCAAGGAAAACTTTACCGAAAAAGAAAAAAAAAGAAAGACAATATAATGATAGAAGTCCGTTTGAAAAGATAGCCAGGAGCATTGCCGGGACGTTTCCAGAAAGTGAAAATAGATGTAAGTACGTGTTGGAGGTGATGGAGTACTTCAAGAAGTGAATCAAGAATAAGCAATTCCAGATCAGAAAGCTGCCACTATTGCTAATGTGGTAATAAAGAGTATATTAGCCGATGCTTGTATGAAAGGTTAGTTTGATAAAAATTATTATTATTGGTATCCATTAAACTTTCTCAGATTTGTAGTTGTAAATTTTTATTGCAACGATTGGCGGTATATCCCGTTGTCTTTTTGCAATTGTAACATATGTAGCATTTGCAATTCATTTATTCTTTGAAATATATTGAAATCCCCTCGTATATGTAATAATTGAAATCCCCTCATAAATGTTTGAAAAATCGCAGAATATATTTTAATCTATTTTAGTTTCCTATTTGTACGTATTAAAAAACCGAATTCTTTCAATTTAAAACCCAAATAATATTTTGTTCTTTTCAGCGTCGCCAAGTAATAAAACCATTTTCTTCTTCTTAACATGCCATACACCAAAGTGCGTAGGCGACTATCTCATTACTAGAATTCTGTTCTTGGCGGCGTGACACAGCTCACCTGTATTGTGTATTCCTGTCCATTCTTTAATATTCCTTAACCAGGATAATTGTTTGCGGCCGGCTCCGCTCCTACCTTCGATCATCCCTTGTAGGATTAACTGTGGTATTTCATATTTTGCTCCTCTCAATATGTGCCCAAGGTACCCATCTTGCGTTTTTTAATTAATTCAAAGAGTTCTCTTTCCACGCCGGCTCTATTAAGGACGTCATCGTTTCGAACTCTATCCACCCAAGGTATGCGGATCATTCTTCTCAATGACCACATTTCAAATGCTTCAAGTTTGTTGATAGATGTTTTTTTCAAAGTCCACGTTTCCATACCATAAAGCAAGATGGACCATATGTAGCACTTGACCATTCTGTAGCGTATTTCGAAGTTTAGGTGTTGATTACATAGGAGCGGTCTGAATTTCACAAAAGCTTGTCTTGCCATTTGTATTCGGGTTTTTATCTCGTGTTGTGGATCCGATTGGTCATTGATTGTGGTGCCAAGGTATTTAAAAGTTTTCACGCGATTTATACGATTGTCACCTATGCATATTATCGGGTTTTCTGGAGGGTTTCTGCTAATGACCATATATTTCGTTTTCAAAATGTTGATTTTGAGGCCATATTTTTTACCTATGCTATTCACCCTATCAAGTAATAACTGCTGATCTTCCAAATTATCAGTTATAATCACTGTGTCGTCCGCATAGCGTAGGTTGCTAATTGGTATGCCGTTCACCTTAATGCCTAATTCCGTATCTTCTAATGCTTCCGCAAATATATTTTCAACATATAAATTAAAAAGCATCGGAGAGAGTATGCAGCCTTGGCGGACACCTTTCCGGATTTCAAATTCATCCGTATATTGGTCTCGATCAATCCTCACCTTTGCCATTTGGTTCCAGTATAGATTCTGAATAATTCTGATCTTCTTCTGGTCAATATTGGCCCTATGTAGTAGTTTCATCATTATATCATGTTTAACATTGTCAAATGCCTTCTCGTAGTCGATGAACGTGAGGTAGACATCTTTTCGTTGATCTAAGCAGTTTTGTATTAAGGTGGTTAAACATAAAATTGCCTCTCTTGTTCCTAGTCCTCCCTTAAAACCGAATTGTGTTGACCCGCTAAGTTCTTCTAGTATCTTGTACATTCTTGAGTGTAATATCCTAAGGAGGAGTTTCAACAAGTGACTCATTAAAATGATTAAGCTTTCGTCATTAAAAAGGCTTTCTGCGTATTCTTTCCACGCCATTGCTATCTCCTCTTCTGATTCTATGTATCCGTTTCTGTCGTTGCGTATTCTTGTTCTGTGGTGGCTTTCGTGTATATTCGATATTTCTTTGATCTTCTTATGTAGTCCAAAACTATCTCCTTTTTCCTGCAATTGTTCTATTTCGTTGCACCTTTCCACCATCCAACGTTCTTTTGCTTTCTTAATTTTCTGACGGATTTCTTTGTGTATCTGTTTGTATTTGTCTTGATTACGTTGTTGTTTATGTTGCCTTCGCTTTTCCATTAGATCCATAATTTCGTCCGTCATCCATTCGTTATGCTTTCTCTTTCTGATCTGTGTTTTAACTTCCTTGTTTACTGCCAGAATCGTTCCTTTAATATCATTGACCATCTCTTCGATATCATCATTTTGTACTATTACTCGCATTCTTTCTTTAATTTGATTCGCATAACTCTTCTTCAGATTTTCGTCTCTCATCAGTTCTCTTGTATTTATAGGTGTGCTGGTATTTGTATTTGTTCTTTTAATTTTTGCTAGTTTTAACCTCACATCTGCTATTATCGGATTATGATCGGATGCAATATCAGCACCTGGATATACTGCTATTCTTTTGATAGCGTTACGAAATCTTCTGTTTATTAAAACGTAGTCAATTTGGTTTCTAATTATTCGAATTGGACGGTCTCCTGGTGATCTCCAAGTATATAACTTACGAGGTGGGAGCTGAAACCATGTGTTCATGACGACAAAACCGTTCTCCTGGCAGAATTCACACAGCAGGTCGCCTCTTTCATTTCTAACTCCAAGGCCGTACTCTCCAATTATGTCTTCATATCTTCCTTTACCCACCTTGGCGTTAAAGTCGCCCATTATTATGTTTATGTCCTCTTTCTTTGTTAGTCTTATTGCTTTTTCCAGATCTTTATAGAACTTAGTTATTTCTTCTTCTGACTTATCTGCTGTTGGTGCATATGCTTGTGTCACGTTTATGTTGACTGGTTTGCCAGTCATTTTGATCAACATGACTCGTTCGGAAACTGGAACAAAATCTGTCACCGATTTACTGGTCTTCCTGTCAAGAGCAATAGCCACTCCATGTCGGTGATGTCTATCTGTTGGGTCACTACACGAGTAATACATTGTAATATTATCTTTCGTAAACTGTCCAGATCCAGACCATCGGACTTCACTGACTCCCATTATATTTATTTTCAGCCGATTCATTTCCTTTATAAGGTTGTGTAGTTTTCCTGGTTCGTAAAGACTATTAACATTCCATGTTGAAATTCGTTGGATATCATCTATTTGGCACTGGGAGATTCTTCGCACCCTCTGACCATCTAAGGTCTGCCCGGGACTGAGGGCCATCTGAGTTTTGTTTTGTTCTGCCATAATGAGATGAGTTATCCTGGGGAAAAGGTAGTGTTGTAGTATCCCGTTACTTTTAACACCGCAGTACCACAGCCATTCAAACTGTCCTAGTCATGCCTGTGGAATTCCAATAACAAGCCGGTCCAAGATAATTTCTTTTGCGCCTTGCGTTGGTACTGGTGATCGCTGCTGCCCTTCACCAGGGTTGAGGACTAGGAGGGATAAATATTAAGGGTGTAGGATAAAGGCTCTGGGACATGAGATTCCACGGTGTGAGATGGTGGAATATCATGAGCTAGCGTGGGCAGGGTCGCTAATCCCTAAAGTAGGTCTGTTTCCACCGGGATTGTGAAAAGTACCTACCCGCTACCCGCTTTTAGAGAACAAACAAACTCTAAAACCATTTTAGAGTTTTTTTATATTTTACAGATGTTACTTCCTCGGTATTTATTTTAAATGTTTTATTCGAAGTCGTCTTATAATTTTTGTACGTCGTAGAAATGGAATCTTTTACGTTTTAATTTTCGTTGTGTTTTGTTATTTCAGCGTTTGTTTATTTTCAAGTTAAGCTAACGATCACTTAAGAGAATTTCGTCATTCTTACTTGGGTCGTCGTAGTCCCAGGTATGGATCCAGAGATTCTTACTTGGTTCGCCGTAAGCTCAGGTGTGGATCAATTCTTACTTGGGTCGCTGTAGGCGCAGTATGAATCCAAATTCACCGTCGAATTTGTAGTTTTCTGTTTTGGCCCTTATTTGTGGACATTTGTAGCAGTGAAAAATATATTGTGTAGTATACCAGAACATGGTAGAATTTTGAAGCAGTATATAGGATGTCCCACCAGCTTTTGTTGTCGTTTGCCTGCTTGATCCAACCCCATCTACGTCAGATTTTCGTTCCTGAGTATGGAAATGGTTTCCTTTTATCCCAGTTGAGAGTTTCGTCCTTGTAGCTCGAATTCCAGAGATAGTAGCAAGTTTTTCAAAGTTAAGTGGCAGTAAAGTTTGTGAATTAAAAGGTATCATTATGTATTCATAGTAAAATAGCTTTTATTTTAAATAACAATAATTGCTTTCATTAAAATTTAAAGGATTTATAATAATTAATAAATTATAAAATTTTACAGTTTGACTTTAGCTGTCAATTTGTGTGTTCAGTTTTTTTAATTTATTGTTAACTTATGACAGCACGTTTTATTATTTTTTGATTTTAGTTTATTTTATTTTTAAAGAAGGTTAACCTCTATGCCATTTTGAAAGATTTTGTAGCAATATTATTTGTAAACAGATGAACATGTAAGTTTTTCCTTTGTTTTTGTGTAGTTTACAACTATTTATATAGTTTATTTTTTGTGTCATCTGTATTTGTGTAACTGTTTGTGGTAAAACACAATAAATGTTAAATTTTGTTTTCTTTATTTTTTAAATAAATAAACAAACAAAAAAAATTAACAAAATAAACATTTTGTTTATTTTTTTGAACTAACCCTTTTTTGAGTTTTATTTGAAAAATATATGTTTTTGATGTTTTATAATTATTTCCCTAGTTACAACTAGTGGTTGTAATAGGTATAATTAGGCACCTCGAAGTGGCGCCCTTAATTAAATTACTTGAGGTGTTGCTGTGGTCATCAACGATGACCTGACCGAAAAAGAAAGACACGTGAGGCAGGAAATCCGAAATAAAGTCATTGAATTAAGAGCTGAAGGTAGAAATGTGAAGATAGGGTACAAAAAACTAACTGTGGATGGTATAAAATGGGTATCGGCTGGAAGTGGTATTTTCAAACAAGAAAATTCCAGAAATATGGACCCAAAAAACGGCATATAGTGGTGGAAAAAGGAAAAGATGGAGCATTATGTCAACGGACCCTAGAGATGAACAGGAAATTGAATTGAAAAAATAAGAATATGTACAATAAACCGGACAATGATGATAAATGTTTACTTTTAAGTAGTAATAGGAATAGGATTAGAAATGTAAATGATAAATAAATTTTGTTTAAAATCCTTTATAAAAGGTATATAAAAATGCCTCAAACGGGCTATCACAAACACATTGCAAAAGGTTTTCGGATTAAACAATCCATCATCAGTGCAAACGGTTGTACATGCTAGTAGCCACCAAAATATATGGGTAAAAACCCTTTAAATGTTTTAAATTTGAAGTTGTTTTACATTATTAGTATTTATAATTTGTGATGGTTAAGTTACCGTTGGATAGGTAACATGGCGGCGTATGACTCTACATGAGTAAAATGGTCCTGAGACGAAGTGTCTACGAGGACCTGTTGACAACAAGTTGTTATCAACAGGTCCTCGTAGACACTTCGTCTCAGGACCATTTTACTAGTTGTTAACAAGTTGTTATCAACAGGTCCTCGTAGACACTTCGTCTCAGGACCATTTTACTCATGTAGAGTCATACGCCGCCATGTTACCTATCCAACGGTAACTTAACCATCACAAATTATAAATACTAATAATGTAAAACAACTTCAAATTTAAAACATTTAAAGGGTTTTTACCCATATATTTTGGTGGCTACTAGCATGTACAACCGTTTGCACTGATGATGGATTGTTTAATCCGAAAACGTTTTGCAATGTATTTGTGATAGCCCGTTTGAGGCACTTTTATATACCTTTTATAAAGGATTTTAAACAAAATTTTTTTGTGATATATGGTATACAGCCAGATACAGGAACTTAATTTCCTCGTGGAATTTTAAATGATAAATATCCCATTAGAAATATGACTTATGATAGGAATATGGGTATTAGGTATACTAACAGTAGTGATAATATTATACCTAGGGGGAATATTAATAATGGGCATAGCATTAGTAATGAAGGTAGGGAAAAACTAAATATTATTATTAAAAATAAAAACGGTAATAAAGTAAATACTGGATATAATGTTAATACAAAAATCAGGGAGCATGAAATCAACGAAAACACCAATAATGGAGAAGAAGAATATAGTAATAAGGAAATACATCATAACAAGACAAATCATATAGGAATAGCGACATGGAATGTAACATCTCTGACCGGCAAGGAAATAGAAGCTACATGAGGAATGAAAAAAATGAAAGTACAAATAATGGGAATAAGCGAGACAAAAAAGATAGGGAAAGGACACATCAATATCAATGACAAATATAGTCTATATTATTCCGGAGTATCACAGTGTCACAGAGCAAAAGAAGGAGTCGGTAGAAGAGTGAATTAAAGAATAAAATCAAGAATAACTAGCTACGAAGCAGTATCATCTAGAATAATCACAGCCCAAATAGAGCTAAAAGACAAGATAGGAATAATACAAATATACGGACCAACAGAAGGAAATGAATTAGAGGTAATGATAGAATTCTACAACAAACTTCAAAACGCATTAGAGAAATTAAGAGAGACAAGAGAAAAAATAATAATCTTAGGTGATTGGAAGTCAAGAGTAGGTAAGAACGTTAACAGGGGATTAGGATGCATTGGACAATATGGAGAAGGCACATTAAACAAAAATGGAATTAAAATGCTGGAATTCTGCCAAACCAATGACCTGATAATAGAAAACACATGCAGTGAACAAACCATTAACGACAAATATACATTTGTAGCTGAAGAGAGAAATGAGAAAAGCTTAATCGACTATATATTCTATACGAGAAACCTAGAACAAAATATAAAAAAACATCTTAACGGAAAAGGAACCGGAACTGTCTACACAACACAGAATGGTTACTGCAAAACTGGAGGATGGAAAACTGGAGGAAGTGGAAAGAAAAGAGAATAAGAAAGTAAATGTATACAAACTAAAGATAGAAAGTGTGCGAGAATTGTACACGGAGGAAACTAACAAAAGACTGAGACAAATAGAGTGTGAAAAAGAAACATGGACAATGGAAGAAAGATGGAATACTTACAGTGAAGTATTAAAGACAACAGCAACTGAAGTGTGTGGAATCAAAAAATATAATAAACAATTGAAAAGGAAAATATGGTGGAATAAAGAAGTGAAGACAGAAATAAAAAAGAAGAAAATAGCATGGAAAAAATACATCGAAATGGGATGTATTTCCCGTTTCAATGAACGGGAAATACCCCGTATTTCCCGTATAAAAACATTTAGAAGAAGATAAAGAAAAATACTATAGGCAGAGACGATTGATAAAAAAGACAGTCACACAAGCAAAAGCAAAAACATGGAAAGAATTTGGAGAAGAACTTCAGAAAGAATATATAACAAATAATAGAAACGTTTAGACAATACGACACATAAGGCAAGGAGGACGAAAGAAAATAAACGTAGTAAGAGATACTTTAAATCAAATGCAAATAAGCCCAGAACAAGTAGCTAGGGTGGGAAAGAATAATATGAGAAAAAATTTTATACCGAAGGGATAAATAAAAATAATATAAACAATAAAGGCGAAGAAAACACAGAGCTAGAGCAAATAAGTAGAGAAGAAGTAATAGAAGGATTATCAAATATAAAAATAGGCAAGGCAGGTGGAGATGATAAAATTGAACCGGAAATGGTAAAATACATGGGAGAAGAAGGAATAAACTGGCTATGAAAATATATAAAGAGGCGTGAGAAAAACAAACAATCCCTAAAGACTGGCAAAATTATATCATTGTGCCAATATACAAAAAAGGAAAACATGTAAACTGCGACAACTATAGAGCAATATGTCTGTCATCGGTATGCTTTAAAATATATACGAAAATAATAGAGAAGGGACTGAGATAAGAAGTAGAAATGGTATTGGGAGAAGAACAAACGGCATTTAGACCGGGAAGACAGACAAATGACAACATATATATCATCAGAAACCTAATAGAAAGAAGCATAGATACGGGGTAAAAACTAGTATTAGCATTCATATACCTAAGAGCAGCATTTGACACGATAGAAAGACATATTATAGGGAAATGCTTGAGAAAAATAAATGTACACAATGCATTGATAAAAATTATAGAAAGTACTTACAAAGAGGTAAAAGGAAGGGTACAAATAGCAGGGGAAAGATCGGAAGTCTCAGCCCTTTGCTATTCATAATAGTAATGAACAAATTGATAAGAAACACTAGAGTCAGAACCAATCAACTACAGACAATAATAGGTTACCACAGATTTCAACCGGTAACAATAGAGTCCTTAAAGTATGCAGACGACATAGTACTAATAGCAGATTCCGAGAATAAAATGCAGAAACTAATGGATATATGGTTAGAACAAATAGAAGAACTAAAAATAAAGATAAACGAGGAAAAAAGTAAGATAATGATAATCAGTGGAAAGGAGATCAGGAAGATAATCAAATAAAGATAAAATGTAAAAACTCAGAATTGGAAATAGTAACAACTTACGAATACCTGGGAAGTATAATAACTAATGACGGAAAAATAGACTGGGAAATAACAAATCATCATCATCACTGGCTCGACAACCCTTTCTGGGTCTTGGCCTGTTCAAGGATTCTTCTTCATTCTGACCTGTTTCGTGCTTTTTCATCAGTCCGGCTTTTCTTTCTTGAACGTTCATAACTCATGGTTTTTCTAGGAGAAGGTAGTTAACCTTCAGCCCAACCCCCTATTTGTCGGAGGACCAAGACTCCCTTCTTCGTCAGCCCTGACCCCACCTTCCATTGGGGGTTGGTTACCCAATCTCCAGTGGGGTTGCTCAGGTTACCGGTGTGTACCAGCGGGAAATAACAAATAGAGCAAAGAAATCAAACAAGTTATACTATGCGTTAGCCCCAATAATGGGAAAAAGAGAACTTACACGAGAGACAAGAATAAAAATATATAAACACAATAGTGATATCGACTGTGCTCTATGCAAGTGAAAACTGGATAATTCTAGAAAAACATAAGAGGAAGATAAACGCAATGGAGATGAGACATCTAAGAAGGATAGTTGGAAAGACAAAATGGGATAGATTAAGCAACGAGACTATTAAAAGAATGGCCAACCAGGAACCGATAATGAACAAAATAGCAAAGAAACAATTGAACTGGTATGGGCATCTGATGAGGATGCAATCCAATAGAATAACAAGACAAGTTTATGAAGCAAAGAACACCGGAAAAAGAAAAAGAGGCAGACCAAGAAAAAAATGGATACAGCAAGTAGTAGAGGCGGGAAAACTTAAACAAAAATCACTCGAGGAATTGAAAATAATGGCAGGAAACAGAAAAGAATGGAAGAGGTGGGTAAATGGAAATTAAAATAGCTAGCCCAAATCCGACACCCTGATAGAATAAACGGAAGGGGAGAAAAAAAGAAAGTGGTGTTTCTTGTTACTTTTTGCTTTGTTTATTCCAAGAGATTCATAGCCTTTTGTGTTTTATATTTTTTCATATTTCATGTTTCATATTTTTGTAAGTACCCCAATCCAAACCCCTTTATTTTTTACTTATCTATGACCTCAGCTCTCCTAACAAACCCTGAGTGCCATTCGCACAAGTAGCGATTTTCTGCCTACCACATGTGGTAGGCAGAAAAATTTTGGTTACACATATCATATTATCTTGTGACAGAAAGATTCGATATGTTGTATCGTCATAATTCAGAAAATATAATAATAATTGTAAAAGAATCATATAGCTTATTACTATAGTCTCTTACGTAGATCTGTCTTCTGAGCTAAGAATATGACTATACTAAGATGATGTAACGCTAATTTTGAGAAATAAAATTAAAGCCAAGTGCAATATTTTGTAGATAGTTTACTATAAAAATTATATGACATGAAGTCATCAACAAATTTTTTGTTCGCAATGTCTACTATGCGGCCTAATCCTAGTAGATTACTACGAGCGAACGGATGAAAAGATTATCGCTAGGATGCTGGTCCCTACCAGTCATTAGGGACGACCAATCAAATGTCCGGCTATTTAGCAGCGGCCGTATCCAAGTAGCTTTATGGAGTGAAAGAACGAACTGAATACTGCTAGGGTGCCGATCCCTGCCAATCGTTAAAATCGAGAAATGGGATATAACTAGAGATGGTAAGGTGTCGGTAGTTGGTAGGAAGCTACTAGAAACGAGACGAGTCTACAAGGCACACTGGTCAACGAGTTGCGTTCCTAGTATCCATGGCGAGCCCATGTGGAATAACTCTGCTTTCGTTCCACATAATTCCTGCAGAAGATTTTGCAGGTTATATATGATCAGTCTCAATCAGAGTAAGAGTGGTAGAGAAGTGGGCTCCTTCCACAGGAAGTACCAACACAGGTATTGCGGAGAGGGTGAAGTACCACGATATGGCTATCTTGCCACTCTCACTGGAGACGGTCTCTCAGCGACATTGGTTTTGCTAGAATAGGATAGACTTTCTCTTCTTATTTTAACCAAACAGTAGCGTATCCATTTTTATTGACACGGATTAATTGATTGGTAAATGGTCCAGGATTTATTGGGTTCCCTGGGCTTCGAATCCTGCTCATTGCACATATGTGTCCTGTCATCTTGGAATGCGTGCGGCGGGTTTGTGCATAGACCAGACGATCGCGTAGTGTTTAGGATTATAGCGCTCCAAGAAATGCAAATCCAAATAGTGATGCAGCCTTCCACCAACCAGCGATTCCGTAAAGGATAGGTCTTTCAACAACTTTTTTGTTCATTAGGTACATACAAAGACGGTTATTGGATTGGTTATTCTCAAACGAACTGAAGTCGATCGAGTTTGCTCTTTGGAAGAGAATTGCATATTGGCTGCTGCTGATGAGTACGTTAAGCTATGATTGACGCATGTAATACTGGTATGGATAAAACTGGATATAAAACGATAAACTGATAAACTACTTAAATTGTTGACAATTTTTTAAAACACAACTTATTGGAATTTTATATAAACGGTCAAAAATTAATCGTTAATTATTTTTATAAAAAATATAAAACTTAGTGTTACTAAACTTTTTACATATTTCACAAAATTACAGTAATATATACCACTACAAAATAAATTTTTCGGAAGCTATTTTTGAGTCGACTGTATTTGACGTTTTCCTTTATTAATATTACCGGGTAATAATAAGAAAAACCATGCAAAGCAAGGAAAGTTGGGCTTAAGCATAATATATAGGAGAATTAGGTCTGAGTATAATACTTGTCCAATTTGCTAGCAAACATTGTAAGTTCGGTTATATCAAAGTTCTTTCATAAATTATTAAAAATACAGCCCGAAGCTCTTGGATGAAAGTTTTCATTTTAATATAACTGCCAACTTTAATAAAAACCAAGCCTTAATAAAAACACTATTTAATTTGAAACAAATTTAATTTTGCTAATAGAGCGAACAGATAGAGAAAACATCACATAAAATGAACTGAATCTCCCTAGGGGACATAATAGTAAATAAAAAGAGTATTTCATGACATTAAAAGTATTTCATTAATTTAAAAATGTGTTTATGTTATTGAAAAGAGAAAATAATCAAATATGGATTCTAACCGGATTTAGGTAAAAGTATTAGATATACTAACAAAATAAATAATACTTATAACAATCATGAAACGATTAATAATGAAACCGTTTATGACACTGAACTCGCCAGGCAAACAACAGTTGTTTTGAGTAGTATTGACCTCTGTAACAAAACCTATATGTTCCCTCCAGTCGATTGTTTCGACTTAATTAGTTATTAACAAATTTATGTCAAAAAAGGTGAATTTTCGGTTTATTCATCTCTCAGCAAAAAAGTAAACTTTTGAATCAAATTTGAAAAAAATAATAAACTTATAAGTCATATAAAAAGCTTTAAAATAGCGTTTTGTTTAAAGTAGCGTTGTATAAATAAAATCATTACATATGTAAGATATATAGTCGGACAATTTTCAATTAAAGGAGGCTAATCTACAAATTGAACTAAACGGTAGCGGCAACCATGTAAAATATCATTAGTAAATTCTTACCGGGTCATTTTTATTGTGTATACTTCGCCCATGTAAATATGTAAATTTGTAACCCATGTAAGATAAATTTGCCCCCGTAACAATATAAATTAGTGCGATTCACGAGTGTATAGTGAGACAAGTTCATTGAATAGTTTGAAACATCGGTAAACTTATCAATATTTTGCTGGTCATATATATATATTAACGTTCTTAGAAAGAATGTTAATGAGAGAAATATGATATCATAGTTTATTCCTTCCAGATTATATACATATGTGCATAGGCGTAGTGTGTTCTTGGGAATATATTTATTAAATAGAGTTTATTAATAACTTTAAAGTAGTTTTGAGATAAGTAAAGTAAATTTGAGGCCAGCATATTCTATATATAGTATTAAACCCTTAACGGCCGCTCAATATATAAAGAGAAATTTGATAATTACTTATATATTTAGTTGGATTAAAAATACGTAGATTAGGACTAATTTACAACCAAAAAGATTTTTTTTTCATTTTCAAAGAAAACAGTACAATTTTTAGTAAAGGAACATATTGTATCTTAAACGTAAATTAAATTTTAAGGTGAAAATTTTCGAAACATTCGTGGTGTAGATGCATTCTACACTTTTTACATTAATAAATAGTACTACTTTTGTACATCCTACATTTTTGCACTATCGTCTCTTTTTGTAATGTGGCCAATATTGTCGAATCTGGTTTCATCTCGTAAAGCAAATTTAGATTGACGTCCATGTACTAAGCAATACTGATGTAGCGGTTTCTTCAATATTATAAATTAAAATTATAAATCTATGTCGGCTCATGCTTTCTCTTATAATATGCACTTCTTTATCCTCGTCCTTTGACCAATGCATATCAACTTGAAGCAGAGTGTAAACCAGACAATATACATATGCTAATAAATTTTTTTAAATCTGTTATTCATTTCAAAATTGTATCGGTTCTTCTGGGATGCATAAACATTTGTAAAATATAGAATGCTCTCAATTACTTTTTTATCAAAGAGTAAAAAACTTCAATATATGACTTGCCTACATGGTTGGCTTTTATATTGTCTAAATATCAATTAGACTGATGTTGAATTACTACTGAGCACGAATGAATATCCGTGATTACAACTTGAGATAAATTTGGATTTACTATTTTGGGTTTTACTTATATCGATGTACCTGCAATATCCGATTTTATTGATTCTTCACAAATAATATTATCATCAATGTCTTCAAGGAATACAATAATATACCAGCAAACGAATGGGAAAGATACCTGACGGAACTGTTTAAAGCAAAGGAAAATAATAATCAACACAATAACGTACCTGAATTAAGACACGAAATAGAAATCAGTTTTCAGGAAGTAGAAATAGTCATAAATTCACTCAAAAATAGAAAGTCACCAGGACCAGACGGAATAACCAACAAGCTTCTAAAATATGGAGGAGAAAGTATAACCCTAGAGATGACAAAACTAATACAAAAGCTAATATTGCACTGTAAGATACCAGACGCATGGAGAAACAGCGTAATGATACCAATGTTTAAGAAAGGAGATAAAGAAGACCCCAACAATTATAGAGGTATAAATCTACTTAGCACCGCACTTAAGCTTACCATAAAAGTCCTAACCAACAAAATCAATAAACTAACAACTTTATCAGATAAACAACAAGGATTTGTGTGACATTATTTTCAAGAATGTGTGCGACGTCTTTGACCAATTATTTATTAGATTGGATTAAAAACACATAAATTAAGACTAATTATTTACAGCCAAAAAGTATTTTTTCTTATGAAAGGAAAAACAGTTATCTTAAAACTTGTGTATTAACAATACTGACAGTATACAATACACATGACAGTTAAAAATATTTATTCTCAGAAAACTATAAAAACTTGTTCTATAAAAACTAAATCTCAAATTGTATTAAATCTTCATCTAACCTTCCGGGACGATTGTCAAGTTAATTAATTTCAATCATTTTGTTAATCACTGCACTCAAGGTAGCCTGTTTTGCATATTTTTCTTATAGTGCTTTTGTTTTGAATTTTAATAAAAATATTGAAAGTTTTACAAATAATTTTTCTACCTTGTTATGGCATTGTCACTACAAAGTAAAAGAATTGTGACTATAAAACACATGTTCAGAGATAGAAAAATTAAATTGCCGCTAGAGATACACAGGATCCGCACACAATTTTCTTTAAGTACTACAATGATGAGGAACTATGGAATTCTTTTAATCTAAAAAAATCAGCACGGACTACACATATTTCAATCTTATGCCATTCGGGATGATACCAGAAGCCCATCATAGTTTTTATAGAAATATTTTGGCCCAAGATGATATACGAGAAGAGGACAACTAACAAAAAATATGTCTATACTTTTTACAATTTTTGCCGTATGTTACACAAAAGTGTTGTAACTTTGAAATTCCTAATTTTTTAAAAATTAATATTATTAATGGAAGAATTAAAGAAATACAATAACATACCAGCAAACGAATGGGAAAGATACCTGACGGAACTGTTTAAAGGAAAGTAAAATAATAATCAACATAAAAACGTACCTGAATTAAGATACGAAATAGAAATTAGTTTTCCGGAAGTAGAGATAACCATAAATTCACTCAAAATAGAAAGTCACTAGGACCAGACGGAATAACCAACGAGGTTCTAAAACACGGAGGAGAAAATATAATCCTAAAGATAACACAACTTATACAAAAACTAATATTGCACTGCAAAATACCAGACGCATGGAAAAACAGCATCATGATACCAATGTTCAAGAAAGGAGGTAAAGAAGACTCCAACAATTATAGAGGCATAAATCTACTGAACAAACAACAAGGATTTGTGTGAGATTATATTTTACATAAAATGTGTGCGATTCTTTGACCAATTCTTTATTAGATTGGATTAAAAATACATAACAACTATTAAAAAAAAGATGGTGCGACAATTTAAACAATTTAGGAGGCTAATATTGAAGAAGAAACAGGCTTTAAAGCCTACATACTATAAGGAAGAAGAAGATCGATGTCTTATACATAAGAAACTATTTAATCTCGGCGGCAAATAAACTACATTAAGTGATCAGATTTTCACAATCTTCTTCTTCTAACAAAGCTATTAACTCTTTAGTAGTTAGTGCCATCTTCATTTCATATTTCGAGAATTTACTGAAAGAAATAAATGCACTAATATATAAACGCATTCACATGATAATAATTTAGCTTACTTCATTTTAATTAATATGAACTTCATAATATATTTTCATATTTGTATAAAGAAATAAACACAAAAATACTTTCAAATTAAGTTAAAAAAAAACAAATATAACGTTTACAACACACGGCAATTCTATAAATAGAGAATGATGTGTAATTAAAATTGTAGATTGTTTTTAGTCTAATGAAAAAAAATTAAGTATTTTCCAAAGGTTTCTGTTTTTGAAGTTCTGTATTAGATCTCTAATAAGAATAAAATTTTACTTTATTTTGTTAGACAACTATAAGATACCTGTTAAAAGAGACATCTTGGAGACTTAACAATATTTGGTTGTTCATTAAATAGTCAAAGCACAGATACATTTTATAATGAAGTTATTATTAACAAAAATTTGCTTACCCATAAATTTAAATTGTATAAATTTTCAATAAGAATATTAATATATTGTACTGCTTATATATAATCACACCACAAAGTGCAAAATGAAATTGTTAATTACTAACCATCTCTTTGTTAGCAATTCTGCAACTAGTTAGATTTTGTAAGTGGGCGACGAAAAAATTAATATATATATATAAATATATATATATATATATATATATATATATATATATTATATATATATATATAAATAATACCTACAAAAAAAATTAAAAAAGTAACAAACAAAAATAAAAACAAAAAGAAAGCAAAAAAAGAACAAAAAATTAGAAAATAAAAGTATATTATATATATAAAAAAAACTAAATTCTACATAAATAAAAAAAACTTGAAAGCACAAAAAAAAGACTAAAAATAACAAAACATACATTGCTCACAATTAACTTTTACACTACTAATACTTTAAGCATTGTTATTGTGAAGAAGGATGAGTTTTCTTTTTAGTTATTTAAAATTATTATAGTTAAAAAAAAATCGTCTTACTAATAATTGGTCTGTAGCAAAGCCATCTAATTAAATAAAAAAGAGACATGATAATTTAATAATTAAATTGGTCTTAGATTTAATTTTTACGTAATTACTTAAGTGTTTAAATAAATAATTAAATTTTTTTTGGTAAGCTTCTGCAAAATTGATAATTTGATAATTTTTTTTTGCAATAATATAAGTCAGAAAATTATTTAGTAATGGTAATTATATGGGCATATTCCGAAAGAAAAGAATTCATTCTTATTACCATCACTTAAAAAAAGAAGAAGCACAATTTTGAATGTTGCCAAAAAATTTGCAAAACCATGTCTATTTTTGGCTTATAAACAATTACCTGCAGAAAATTATTTTTTTATACTTACAAAGCCTGCATTTGTTGCAATTTTAAGGGGATTTCACATTTTTTAATTTTGAGGCAAAGTTTGTCCCTTTTTAATTTGATAGCAGATTTTTTTATAATAAAGAAGAGCTATTATTAACGGCATTTGAAAGGATAGACTTTTAAAGATTTATTGGGCAAAATTCAAATTCATTTTATTGAAATAAAAATATATTTTGTTATTTGTTGAAAAACTGTTATAAATAAACAGCATGATGTAAACTTTGGGTAATGTTGGATTACCTTATTGTAGAAAAAATTAAACTGGTGTGGACTATTTTAATTATTATTGTATGAATAAATAAAATTATATTTATAGCTATTTACAAAATAACTAACAGAAAATTCCTTACATAACAAGTTAATCAATGTTATCTGTTATTATCCTTTACCTCTTATCGATCATCATCGTCATTTCGGTGCTACTCACCTTAAAAGGCCTCGACCTTCTTAAGCTGACTGCGCTATTCTGCCCTGTACCTTACCTTATTTTATCTTATCTTATCTTACTTTATCTTATCTTATCTTATCTTAGCATATCTTTTCAGCATCCTGTTTTACTCTGTCTATCAATCTTAGCTTTGATCGGTTTTCTTATTTCCACTGGCTGCGCTGTTGGACTCTTTTTTATCATGTTCGATTCCAGAGCCCGGGCTACATGTCCTGTCCACTGCGGTTTCGCTTGATTATAGTGGTAATAAATAATATCTTATTTGCGATATATTCCTTTATACCATGACTTCGCTGTTTTTATATTAGAAAAGTACTTTCCAAAATTTTCGCTTCTGATTTTTCTCCTGATCATTCTGATCATTGTGTTTTGCTATTTTCTTATTTTTACCATTAAAAGACACAGGGAAAAGGATAATGATAAAAATTTGTTATGTCGACATGTAGAGAAGTGAATTAGATTCATATGTTTTTTTGTGTGTGTTAAAAGTTTTGTGAACTTATATACTTATATGATTGAATTGTTAAATGTAGGATAGTTATAGCAAAAATCATAAAAAAAACCGCTTACTTGTTTTCGCTACGGTTTGAATAAACAAAATATAAGCGATTAATGGTTTGTTACTGTTCTATTACACCTTATATCAATTTTAACGACCCTGGGAAATATTTTAAAAACTAATTATTAATGTCCATTTTTAGTTTCTTATTTTTTATTTAACATATTATTCTTATTTAACACAAAATTGGGAAAGTTGAAAGTCAATTTATTTTCAAATTCGAAATCTTTTCGTTTTCCTTTTCTTGTCATGGAAATGTAGCATGAAGTGACAGTAGCAGTTGGATACTTGGTATTGAGCAGTGTTACATTAGTTTTTGAGTGAAGTTTAGTGAGGTTCAGGTAACTTTTTCTGTGTCTAAAATTTAAAGTCAAGATAGACATTTAAAAAATAATAATTGCTTTCATTGTTTAAAAAGATAATTTTTTTTATGTGTAATAATTTTTATATTTGCCACAGTTTATACGTCAGTATCTGTAACTAATATAGCATTTTTTGTGCTGTCTGTATTTGTGTAACTGTTTGTGGTATGACACAAAAATAAATGTCAAATTTTTTTTCTTAACATTTTGTTTATTTTTTTTAAATTAATCCTTTTTTCTTTTCGAATAGTATCCCAAGTTATCGTTACAAAAATGTCGCCCAGATATGTTTTAATTTTTTAATAATTATTTCCCTAGTTACAACTAGTGGTTGTAATAGATTTAATTAGGCACCTCAAAGTGGCGCCCTATATTAAATTACTAGAGTTGTTTCCTGTTTATTTTTATTTTGTTTATCCCAAGAGATTCATGACCTTTTGTTTCATATTTCTGTAGTTGCCCCAATCGACCCCCTTTGCCATTTACTTATCCACGACCCCAGCTCTCCTAACAAACCCTGAGTGCCATTCTCACAAGTAGCGTTTATTTTGCTTGCTCAATTTCATTGATTCTTTTGACTATATTGAAACCTCCTCGTATAATAAAATATATTAAAAACTCCTTATATATTTTTAAAAAATGAAACGAAGAATTTTTCCGTGTTGTTAGTTTGTATCTTTGAAAGTACCCAAAAGTGTTTCGTCGCCGAGTAATAAAACAATTTGAGAGTTGTTTATTTTACTTCAGCAATTTCTTTTCAAGTTTATGCGTCGCAAAAAGGATATGTACGTCGTTTCGTGGTGTCTTGTTATGTCAGCGTTTGTATGTATGCGTTCAATTTTAATAGAATTTCGTCACTATCGTTGGAACCGCGGTGAAAAGCGGTCAACGTTATGTCCGAATTTGACTTCAAATTCCAAATGTTCCTCGTTGTTTGTGTTTTTTTATGAAGACGTTTGTTTGTCTTTTTTTATGAAGAAAATGTGTAGCAGTGTGAAGTTAATGGTTCAGTAAATGTTTGAGTGAGGAATGGAAGAATCGTCGATTCCATCGTCGTTTTGTTTCTCCCTGGTTATCATCCAAGGCTTTTGGCAGTATGGAGATAGATTTGTTCGAGATATGAAGATATGGAGATAGATAGTTGTGTTCATTGCACAGAGAGTAAAGCCCTCAGTTCCAGTTATGGTTTCGGATATTCCAGTGGCGTCTGGTTCCACAAATTCTAGTGCATTTTGTTAGTGAAAATCCAGGTAACTTTTTGATCAAATTTTAAAGTAAAGACAGACAATTTGTTTTGAATTAAATAATTGCTTTCGTTGACATTTAAAATTGTAAATGTTAGGTTTTGAGTTGAGCTGTCAATTTGTGTGTTTAGTTTTTTTTTTAAATTTAATGTTAACTTGTGACAGCTCGTTTTTTATTATTTTTTTTTGACTATTAGTTTGTTTTATTTTTAAACAAGGTTAACCTCCATATAAATTTTTTTAGATTATGTAGTATCTCCTACTCCTGGAGTTTGTAAGCGGATGACACGTAAGTTTTGTATTTTGTATTTCTCCATTTTGTAACTGTTTGTGGTGACACATAAATAAAGGTTAAATTTTGTTGTCTTAATATTTTATTTTTTTTTTTTGAGCTAACCCTTTTTGAGTTTATTTGAAAAAGATATGTTTTTTAGGTTTTGATTTTGTTTTCTAATTATTTCCCTAGTTACAACTAGTGGTTGTAATAGGCATAATTAGCCACCTCAAGTGGCGCCATATATTAAATTCCTTGAGGTGTTTCTTGTTTATTTTTATTTTGTTTATCCCAAGAGCCCTTTATTTCATTTTTTTGTAGTTCCCACATTCCAATGCCCTTATCTTTTACTTATCCACGACCCCAGCTCTCTTACGAAACCCTGAGTGCCGTTCGCACAAGTAGCGTTTATTTTGCTTGCCTCATCTCCACCCCCAATAGTTTCTTCCCCCAATTTTCTACCCCTTGTATTGGTACCCCGTGTGGTAGGCAAAATATCTTCGTTACACCTTGAGTTAATTTTATATTACCCAAAGTTATACCAAATTTCTGGGCATCTTCTCTTTCCATCTAAGTTCAATTTACATTACACCATTACTCCTTGCTACTGTTTGTTTGTTTGTACCATTTAATCGAATTAACTAAGCTCTTATTTTTTAACACAAACAAGAAACTCGAAAATCTAGAAGTAATCATCGTCGAACAGAAGTTCATACATTCATGTCACAAATTATACGAAGGGAGCGGTTTCTAAATCTATATACATATTCGTTTAAAAAAAGGTTTTCTAATCATCGTTTTAATTCTCAGCACGTACACCTCTGAAATGAGTATTTTCGGACGGTCATTTCATTTCCCTCGCACTAAAGCAGCTTCTAACAATGTTTGCAAAAATAAACTCCATGCAGAAACCGAGTTCCTATTCATTTCATGTTGCGCTGCTTTATAAGCAGTAAATAACGAATCCTTCAAGATTATCTGTAATTTATTCCGATATGACGGAGATATAAACAACCTATTAGTTATTAACTGAAAAATATATATCACAGCATTGCTTGAAGTAAATCTATTAGTTTAGAACAGATTTTAGTATATTATAATTGACTGTCAGCTATACTCACTATACTTTTATATTATTCTTTAGATTACTGGCAAGGGACACATGTAATTATTGGTGTTTAAGTTATTTTTAGTTGGAATTCAAAAAGTATCCAGATTACTGATATCTTAAGAAAGCTCCAAATATGGTACAAAAATTAGAACAAATATTTTTAGATTTTTTAAATAATCTAAAGTGGCAAAAAACTTTGATGATATTTTTTATTGACGTGAATTACTGAAAAGCTACAGGTGTACCTCGGTATAAATTGCATTTTAATAAAACAAATTTATGTGAGCTATTACTTTTTTTATTGCAAATAATTAAATTCCAATGCACAAGTCAATAATTGAAACAATTGTTGCATGTTGGTCTGGTTATTAAATGTTGATTACACACCGTCCTTGAACAGATTTTGTAAGTTTTTTTTGTCTTTTGCTATTTGTGATTTTCTTGGTGGCATATGTAACAACTCCCAACCCGGATGGCGTGTCCAGATTCGTTACGTGGTGGCCCTGTTTGAGCTTTTGGTATTGTAAATAACAATAGCTCATGTCAAAGACATATTTACATAGCCCTTTTGGTAAAGTAATTTTCTACTACCTTTAAAAGGCTAGTGTTGATCTGGATGGATGCAATGCAAATGTGATTTGCGAATCCTTTGACAAATATTCGACTAACTTTTTTTAGTTTAGGATTATGATCCATTATATATTATATATTTATAATACATGTGACCAAAGCTGCCACATCTAGGATGTTGAAAAAAATGCCAGTGGTCCAACGTTGGTTTCCTCGCTTAGTGGTATATTTTGACAACATCCATTGTATCAACTCTTCCTTTAGTTGTAGAATATTTTTTTTCAGATAACCTGTTTTATACTTCTGGAGTCTTATGCATTTATAACAGCAATACCACCGATTTATTCCTTTTGGGAACATAAGGGCAAACTGTATTCAAAATTTCTTGAATAAATGTTTCGAGTTTTCGAAAGTGGCATATTTTGTGGTACAAACCGCTTATTTTTGTTCACTGTACCCACTTATGTCATATCCCAATAATTCAATGTATGAGCCAATTTTAGTGTAGTAAAAAATGTGTCCCTGTTTATGTTTCTATTAGATCGTTTGTATGGATTCACCAAATCCAAAACTTTGTTTTTTTCTTATGTTTACTTGCCGTTCGTCATTTCAAATTACTTGCCGTACTTCAATAATTGTTCTTATAATGAGTAAGCATTTTGCGCGTCGCATTATCCAAAAATCTTAATACCATATTTTGCAGGCTTTATGGGACTGTATTGAGTAAATTTTTATATCCCCTGCATATCTGCCCATTTAGAGTATAGATTGTGAGGGCTTGTATTTTTTTTTAAAATCACTAGAGCATTTAATTTCCACTCAAGTACATGTTGCCTATTTGATTGATCTATCTCAATTTCGATAATAATTTCCAGATATTCTTCTTCGGTGGTTGGCTTGAAAAGTTTTGCTTGTGGCCCATTGTCAGCATTCTGCAATTTTTTTATATGTTCAGTATTGTAGTGTTTTGTTATTTGTTGAACTTTTCTGTGTGTAATTAGAATTTTAAACATTTTTTTATCGTGTTTTACTGACGTTCTCTACACCAGAAATTTGGCTTAAGATATTCCTCAGAATAGCTTGTGTTTCATGGAAAGGAGCATTTACCGTTCAGTTCCATCATTGCTAGTCCACGTTAAATCCTCTACGTCTGCCGCTGCTCTTGTTTGATATTCGTTGTCTTCATCTTTACTGCCTTTTTCATATTCAATTGTATGCTCTAGTTGTGCATCCGACTTCTTAGCTGCATTGTTAAAAGAGTTCAAGGTCATATACCTGTTAACTGTTACGGGTGCGATTAATTTCATCATACAAATTATCTTTAAAGAATAAAACCATTTAAAGCTTATGTAAGTACAGGTGGATCTTCTACGTAACCTACGTATATAAAAAATTCCAGTAACATAAAGGTTAAACAATATTATGCTTAGTTGTACATACTTTTTGTTTTTTTTTTGTAGTCAATTTGTAATTACTATGTAAATGGGAATAAGCCACAATTAAAGGTTAAAATACGTTTATTGACGTTTTAATTTCAACTTCGGAAATCGTTCTCGAATCGTTCGGAGAACCATTTCCGAAGTAGAAATTGAAACATCAATAAACGTATTTTAACCTTTAATTGTGGCTCAGTCCGATTTAAATAGTAATTACTTAGAAATGAGACAAGAAAATAGCTTCAAATCAATTTATAGTCCATGACTACAAAAGAATTATACAGAAAAACGTTTTGTACATGTAGAATGTTGCAACATATAGGTAATTAAAGAAAACATTAGATAAAGAAGTAATGTAAGAATTATTAGCATACAACCTGGGCATAACTGTTTTCAATGAAATAAAAAAGAAATATATGCATCTAAAAAACTGTCAATTAGATTGTAATTAGTGTACGGATTATTACTGATAAATATAAAACTAGAAGGACAAGCACTGAATTTTAAAGACATTGCGCGTAGAGACAACAAAAAAAGTTTTTGAAGAAGATACTGCGGATGCAGATTACTGGAAAACATAAGAACACTCAGGATAAAACAAGCAATAAATATTGTGATGTCACACAGAAGAATGGCGGATAATACAGTGCCGATAGAAATTTGAATATATATTTCCCAATGACAAAGAAAAAAAAGAAAGGCCCAAGTAATCGTAGTATTATTAATATTAGTGACACTATAGCAAGAGACAACGGCGTATATTTTAAATTAGTTTAACTTTGCTTTTCGATTCTTCGTCTTCTTTGTCTTCTTCTACTTCTTTTTCTTTTTCTTCTTTTTCATCCTTAGCTTCTCTATTTTCAAGACAGCGGTCTCTTACTTTTCTTCACCACTCATTTCTGACCATCGTGTCTTCTTCATTTCAACAAACTTTCTCTCACATATATATATATATATATATATATATATATATATATATATATATATATATATATATATATATATATATACCACACAGTCCTTCTATTTTTTCTCGGTTTTCCTCTAGCTCTCTTTCTCTTAACTTCTAACAAACCTATCCTTAGCCACGTACAGTTCTCATTATACTTCCAATGTGACTAAGCTATTGCAGTTTTTGTTCTTAAACCCTTTTTTAAGACTAGTTACCCCGGCTCTATCCTTCTACTTACGTTGTTCCTAATTTTGTTAAATCTAGTCTCACCCAACATCCACCATAACAATCATTTCAGCTACCTACATCTTCTTTTCTATTTGTATATCTTTCCTTTCAGCTCTTTCTATTTTTTGAATACAGGGTACTTCACCCATTCGCTTTCAGTTAAACCATCCAGTCTATATCCTGTGAGCAATAGTGTCCCATTTTCCGGTATGTAGGAGCCAAGGTATTTAAATTCCACTAGTCCTAGTTTTTTCTTAAGCAAGTCAAAGTCTTCAACCATCCCTATGTCTCCTAACTATATATACTCCAATTTCGACCTGCTAATCTTAAGTCCTCTCTCTTTAATAATCCTTCTCCAACCCCCCAACATTTATTTGCTCTTCTCTACTAACACGATATTATCGGCAAGTAGCATTAACGAAGGAGCCCCCTCCCTTACCTTCATTTTTTGTACATCCATAATAAGGTAGGTTAAACAGATAAGGACTCAATAAAAAGCCTTAATACAAATCAACTATCGCTGGAAAACTTTCGATCACTCCGACACCAGTCTTTACTTTGGTTTATGCTCCCTCACATATCTGTTACGTACCATACACACTTCTTAGGAACATATTTCTCTCTCGTACATTTCCATAGCTCTTGTCTAAGAACTATATCGTACGCCCTTTCAAGAACCAAAAATATCGAATGTTGCTATCTTTCTGTCTTGCTGTATTTCTCTATTAACTATCTCAAAGAATACAAGGCATTTTTTGGCCACTGGCAACAAATACCAGTGGTCAGTGGCCAGTGGTCAGTTGCAGTGTTGTTGTTTCTGGCATGAACACAAACTAATCTTCTCCTCTCGATGTTTTCCTCATGAACCTTGGCTCTACAGTTTTCTCCCAATTTTTTTTTGTGTGCAAAATTACCTTTATTTCTCTATAGTGCTTACAGTTTTGAATTTTCTCGGTATTTCTATACAGTGATATCATCATTCTCTTTGGGAATTCTTGCTTTCTCATATATCATACTTATTTTCTACAACACATCAACCCCTTCTTCTTCTAGAGCCGTTCAAATCTCCAAAGATATTTCATCAGATCCTACTGCCTCACTATTCCTTATCCTATTTAAAGCCTTGATAACCTCATATTCTCATTAGGAGTCCTACGTACTCTGTATCTCCTCTGGTGTTCCTCATTTAGCAACTTTTACTCATAGCATCTTTCCTTTATTTCAAGATTGTACTTTACTACTAACGTCCACACTTTTAATCTGGTGTGTGTGAATCTCGTCGTCATTGAATGACTTATTCCTTGCTTTAGCTCTCCTTTTCATCACCTTGGGTGTTTCCAACTCTTCACACAGCTTTGCAGACGACTCTTTTCCTCTTTTCCGTTTTCCTACCTTGTACGTATCCTCATCTTACTCTTCTTGGATGTCTTTTACCTTTGTAGCCTCTTTCTTCACCTTAATCTTTTATTGTATCGTGTTTCACCACCAAGTTTTTTTGTTTTTTAGTACGTCCTTTCCCATTCATAATACAACTTTGCTGTTGACTTCTCACCAGTCATTAACCGTATTTTTTTTCCTCTAACTCCTCCAGCGCTCTACTCTTAAAGACTTTTGCCAACTCCTTTTCATTTAACTTGCACCTTACTTACTCTTAACTTTCTGATGTCCTACTTACTTAACTCTCTCTCTCAACTCTGCTTTCGGTTGCAATATTTTAATGTAGATTTTAGCAAACAGTTCAGTAGAAGGAACTTGATAGTTATATTAAAATGATAGTTATGATGAAAGTATATTTTTTTACCAAAAATATACAGTGTTTATTTTAATAAAGCTGTAATAAAATTAAAAAACCCTATATTTATTTAACAATTATATCTGTGTAACTTCAATGTAACAGTGACAATGCAATAATAATTATTTTTTAGTACATTGTATTGTTAACTACAAAATCATTAATTCTTTTTCCAATTTATTTTTTTGGTCATATTATATTTTTATGAATGATTACAAAGGCTGATAAAATAATTAATATCTATTTGTTAAATCCTTTAATAAGTACGCCACTGTTAAAATCAAAATAGTTACCTACAGTTCACTAACAGAACTAACAGAATACCTTGAATATGATTAAAACATCTGAAATGCATAAATTATGAAAAATGTGCCAACCAACCTGGCATAGCGACCAATGTTCTGAGATTATTCATAGCGAACACTTGGCGAAAGTGTGTGAAAATCGGAAAACTGTTTACCCAAATTGTGATCTAGATCATTAAACGAGATGATTTTTATTAGTAGCTAAAAGTAAAATATGTAAGACGTCATTCAAGTATCCTGTGTAATTTGCTGGCGAACACTGACATAATAATAAATTTCAAACACATCTGTTTATTTTGGCGTTTAGTTCTATAAATCAGTGAACCTCTAAAGCATTTTTATTTGTTACACACTAATAAAGAAAATATATTAAGTTTTCAATTACATTTGATGAATTTATTTAAACAAAGTTTTTTTAGTAATTCACGATAGTGATTTCAATGAAAATACACTTTTACAAAAAAATTCTGAAGGATTCGGTTGCAGTTTCCTAGTATGTATTTTTTGGTTTTTTTAGAACCAATATTTTGATGATGTTTCAGCAAGGTCGCACTTGCCATTATTAACTCAGGTAGTAACGCGTTTTGCTGGTGCTACATTGAAGTTGCTTGAAGTAAACTGACTCTCCAGATTGAAGCAGATATATAGTCGATCTTGGCGGAGCCTCTCTCGAGTAGTCCTTGGCCACCTTTCTTGTGATTGGCCCTATCCGTGTATAAACAAGAGGGGTCCTACTAGTCAATTTTGGAGTTTAATTTATTTTTGACTTATTTAACATAGTTTTCCATGGAAGCCTTTAAGCATCATCCCTTTGGTTTAGACTGTTGGGATTTTTTCTACTTTTATTGATTCTCTGATTTCGCGTTTTCTTTTAATTTCAATGTTAGCATCGTCGATTGGTTCAGGTTTATTGTATGTTCTGTATTTGAGATGTTTGTCGTCGTATGCTGTTAGATTGAACTTAATAGGGTTTCGAAGACATTAATAAATGCTATTGGTAGTTGTACTGGAAGTGCCCGTTTTATATCCTCGTTTTCAAAACAGATAAAAATGCGACACCTCCAGACAATCGCACTCTTCAATCTCAGAGCACACTGCCTGGCCAAGCACACTCCATCATAGGGCTTTACAACCTATAGGGTCCCTTTTGTGGTTCTGCTCGTTTGTAGCAAGTTCTACATCATTTTCATTTCTGTTCATGGGCTGGTAGTCTCAAGAAAGAGACTCCTTTTTGGTTGAATTATGATTGCTTCAACAATTACTGTGTTTTATTATTATCTACTCTTCCTCCGTCAAAGAAGAAGTAATGGATAATGGCTTAGTGCTGGCATTCTCATTACGAGAATAAATATTTTAAATACAACTTGGAAACAATAAATAAATATCACTTGAAATTAAATAAATAAATATTTAAACAAAGAAAAAAATGGAAATAAAATTAAATATGAAAATGATCCAATATATGACAAATAAACATAAATTATTATATTATTAGATGGATGATTTAATGTTAGACATAACCACATAGGCTTGGACCACTTTATGTTGGATTCTTGATGGGCTTTAAAGCAGACTCGAGGATGAAATTAGTATTTTTTCCAAATTTTACATCCACGACTTGGTGATATGATGTGCAAGAGTGTAGCACTTTTATTTTTTTTTTGTATGTGTATTAATACACCTGTGTATAAAGAATATTTTCAATGTATGTTTATTGCCTATCGTACATGTTAAAACACCAAAATATTTTTGTCTCAAAATGCCGCCTAATATTGCGTCTCAAATATATATCCACTTAGATCGCTTTAAAAGTTATGTGGGGAGGCGATTGATTTTTAAAGATTATGAGGTCACTATGCATTGTGAGTCCGAATTTTCTTTTCTAAATTCGTAATGCTTTTTCGTTATTGGTTTTTTGTTATCGGAAATAGTGAAGTTTGGTAGCATGTAGAAATTGAAGTAAAAGTTTTGATTAAAATCTTAAAAGGAAAATATACGACGTGTGTAATCTAAAAAAGCCGGCAAAATTTGTATTGTGGAGAGGTGAATTTAATTAAAGGCAAAGTGGCAGTTCTATTAAATGATTGACCGATTTGTTGTATGTGTTCTGTCCAATGAGTGCCCAGCTTCCAAAGAATCGTCTGTTTGTTTTCCCTGGTCATTTCAGACCATTTTGCAGCTTAAGTGAGACGCATGTGTGTTTGTTTGCATTGCTTTAATCCAATTCTAATCCCAAAAATTTCTTAAAGAAAATGCATCAGCCAATAAGGTACTTTTTCTTAAAATATTACGAAGTAAAAATAGACATTTTTCAATAAAAATAAAAAAATGGTATATATATATATATATATATATATATATATATATATATATATATTATAATAATTGTCATATTATCCTACTTTTAATTAATATTTATATTAATAATATAATATTAAAAGTTAAAAGCTTTAATATTTAATTTCGATATATAGCAGTTAGTATTATCTCTTTCGGACATTTGGTACATAACCATAAATTTTGAATTGTTTGTTTTGTTTTAAAGATTAACCTCAATGTAAGCTCCTTTAATCCAAATGTTTTTAATTTAATAATAATTATTTAAATAGTTACAAGTAGGTAGTTGTTGGAACCGCTACAAAATGTCACCCCACCAGTAAGTTTGTTTTTAAATCTTATTATTGTTTGTATTAACTGTTTATGGTAAAGTAATAATAAATATGTGATGTTTCCCTCTCAACCAAGTGTAGAATTATTTCCTTTAAAAATGTTTTAACCCCTTTATATTTTTTAGTATAGAAAAGCCTTTCTTTCCATCCAGCAAAAAGATTCTGTTAAATGGCGTCCTTTTTAAATAGTTTAGGAACCTTCTTGGGTTGTGTTGCCCAGGAAATCTATGTAAGTACTTTTTAATTCGTTTTTTTGTAGTTACTCCTTTCCAGTTCCTTTAATTCACTTACTTACTTCCTAGCTCTCCAACCAAACCAAGAGTAGTCGTTCGTAAACGTTCTGGTTTGTTTGTTTAACCTATCTTCAGCCAAGTAATTTCTGTCCCCAGTCTTTAACCCCCTATAAGTGGTACCCAATGTGGTAGGCAAATACAACCACTACAAAAGAAGATGTTTTTCCCTTCGATGGCATGCTGTTCTTCTGTGTTCTTCTTATGTCATAGTCCCATCTTAAATTTGGACGTCATCTCTTGACGCCTCTTGGATACCACAGTGTAACTCCCAAGTAGGACACAGAGCCAGATGGGCGTTTTATGTTTCTTTTTTCTTGAGTAATCCACTCTAGGGCGGTCTTTCTAGTTCCAGTTAGTCATTTTCTGGATCTTATTTTATTCTATATGCCCTTCTTAACACAGTTTACAAATTAGTTTCTTCTCCTATGTGGTCGCATTAGTGCTTATTTAGAGAATCTTCTAATAAAAGGAGCGAATAACAAAGTGATTTTAGGTCTGGTTGATCAAAACGGAAAAAAATTTTGTGCTGTGGCAAATACTAAAAAAACCAATGTATTTAATATTGATACCCTGCTCCTCTTTTTAGATTTTAAATCAGCCTATGATAGTGTGCTAAGAAATCAATTATATGAAGCCATATACGAATTCTACATTTGAGATAAGATGACAAGTATCACAATATGTAAAGTTGTTTGCAAAGTATAAATGCATTGTGAAAAATCATAAGCGTTTACAACATATATCGGACTGTGACAGGGAACTAGGCTGGCGTGCCTCCTGCTCAATGTAGTCCTGGAAAATGCGGCTAGAGGCGCCAGAATGAAGGAAATAAATCCTCTCAAGTTATGGAATATGCAGATGATCCAGAGCTAATTGCTAGTACCACAGGCAAGCTAGAAGAAATGTATGCAAATCAATGAAAAAAAAAAAGAAAAAACCAAAATGACGACATTAATAACCAACAAACTTTGAAGTGGTGGACAAACTTACATACTTCGACTCCCTGGTGACTAATGACAATCCCTGGTGACTAATAAACGACGAATAATATATATGTTGGGCTACGTAGGCACTTGAAAACTAGAAAGTAGTAGTTTCTTAAGTTTAGCATACTCTAGACTTAAATCAATAGCCGATTAATAACAACTAACTGATTTACAAAAGATATTTCGTCCGAAAGATATCTAAATCTGTTATCTTTGCTACCTATAGTTTTTGAAGTAAAATATTTAGCAACTGTTATTAAAAGGATAGTCTTAGATTTAGGTTTATGTTTATAAGATCCCCTGCATTTAACACAAAATATTGGATGTCGATCTTTAAAAATGTAGACATTGATTTTAAGTATCATCAACATATGTTTGTGTCAATTACTATTTATAACTGGGAATAAGCCACAATTAAAGATAAAAAATACGTTTATTGACGTTTCAATTTCCAATTCGGAAATCGTTCTCAAAATACAAACAGTAAATTAAACAAATTTTGTTTTTTGTTACATAGTGAAAAAATTCTTCTAATAATTTAATTTTATCTGACTCATTTATATTGACAATTCAGACATACATTATGCATTTTAAAGTAGACGACTTTAAAATGATATTGCCAATATTGTTGAGTTGCGCTCCTGGGACGACTTTACTATAAGATAGTTCATTCGATTACATGAAATCAACTTAACTTGAGAATATCCGTCAGAAAAAATCATAGCATGTAATTCGTCTTTAAAAAGACAAACACATGACATGATGACAGTAAAATTCTCCTGTTAGTGATTCCATAGTAAATTATGAGGGAAAAACCAGGAAAAAAAACCTCATAATACTATCCCGACATTGTAAGTATTTGTTCGTGAATTTAGTTTACCTTCATCAAACATCAAAATTCTGATTTTATATGTTACGTTATTTAAAAAACATAAATGATGTATCCTCTATATGTTACTGACTTACTAATACTGGTATTTTCTTATTAATAACTTCCTCTTTCAATATTGGTAATATATGGTAAATATTCAATATTTTTATGGAGTACCGAAAATTCATAAAACGAATATACCACTTAGACCCATTTGTAGTACCATGAATTCTCCTTGTAGTGAACTATCAAAATTTTTATTAAATATTTTAAAACCTTATACAAATAAAAATGACACATTCATAAAAAATACACAACATTTTTTAAATAAATTATCAAATATTGAATTTAATTCAAATAATACTTTGGTAAGTTTTGACATAAATAGTTTATTTACGAATGTGCCATTAAATAAGACTTTAAGTATAGTCAAGAGAAAATTAGAGAGTGATGATTCATTGGCAACTAGAACAAGACTAAACATATCGGCTATAATGGAGTTATTAACATTATGTACTGATAATACATACTTTCAACTAAATAATGAATTCTATAAACAAAATTTTGGTCTAGCAATGGGCTCTAGTTTATCTCCATTCTTAGCCGATATATTTATGGAAGAATTTGAAACAAATATCATTTCTAAACAAAATTTCAAACCCACAGTATGGTGGAGGTATGTAGATGATGTATTCTCAATATGGCCTAATGGATCAGAGTTGTTGGACATATTCCTAAATGATATAAACGATAAAGAAGAGACAATAACATTTACCATGGAAAAGGAATATAATAACACGCTACCTTTCCTGGATGTTTTAATCTCTAAGAACGATACTGGATATGAGACTCAGGTGTATAGAAAACCAACACACACCAATAGATATTTAAATTTCAAATCAAATCATAATATTAATGTAAAAAAGGGAATAATTAAATCCTTATACGATAGAGCCAAAATTACTTGCTCTAACGAAAATTCGTTCTTGGAGGAGAAACATTTGTTAACATCTGTTTTATTAAAAAATGATTATCCTTTATCGTTTATAAATAAGGAGTTTTCAACAATCGATCGAATAGAACAGAACAACTTAGAACGAGATCCTACAGCATACACAAGGAATAACATGAGGAAAATAACAATACCGTACATAAAAGGATTATCAGAAAAACTTAAAAGGATAGGAAATAAATTCAACATTTCAACAACATTCAGAACAACAAACACGTTGAGATCTATTTTGTCCAAAACCAAACCTAACAATGAACAAGAAAGGACAAAGAATTGCATTTATAAAATACCTTGTGAATGCGATCAGTTTTATTTAGGTGAATCATCAAGGCCATTAAATGTTAGAATAAGTGAACATCAATCTTATATTAAAAATAGAGAATTTGATAGATCTCAAATATGTAAACACGCATGGGATAATGAACATAGGGTTCAATGGAATAATTCAAATATAGTCCTAAAAGAAACGGATGGTAAAAAAAGAAAAATCAAAGAAGCGGCTCTAATTATGCTAAATGAGGCCAATTGTGTCGCAAATTCCTCGGCAGAATGTAGTAGGATCTGGTTACCAATATTGAAAGAGGAAGTTATTAATAAGAAAATACCAGTATTAGTAAGTCAGTAACATATAGAGGATACATCATTTATGTTTTTTAAATAACGTAACATATAAAATCAGAATTTTGATGTTTGTTGAAAGTAAACTAAATTCACGAACAAATACTTACAATGTCGGGATAGTATTATGAGTTTTTTTTTCCTGGTTTTTCCCTCATAATTTACTATGGAATCACTAACAGGAGAATTATTACTGTCATCATGTCATGTGTTTGTCTTTTTAAAGACGAATTACATGCTATGATTTTTTCTGACGGATATTCTCAAGTTAAAGTTGATTTCATGTAATCGAATGAACTATCTTATAGTAAAGTCGTCCCAGGAGCGCAACTCAACAATATTGGCAATATCATTTTAAAGTCGTCTACTTTAAAATGCATAATGTATGTCTGAATTGTCAATATAAATGAGTCAGATAAAATTAAATTATTAGAAGAATTTTTTCACTATGTAACAAAAAACAAAATTTGTTTAATTTACTGTTTGTATTTTGAGAACGATTTCCGAATTGGAAATTGAAACGTCAATAAACGTATTTTTTATCTTTAATTGTGGCTTATTCCCAGTTATAAATAGTAATTAATTTACAATGCCACAAGAAAATAGCTTCAGAACAATATGTTTGTGTCATAAGGAAAATGTTTTTAAAAAAAATATTTTGCTTTAAACTTATTTCATATGCAACTAAATGTACAAAGAACCTCCAAATAATCATCAAGACTATAAAATTCATATCTTGTTATATAACAACTACCCTCTATTATATAAGCACCCCCGATATTAGGCATTAGGTGTCCTAAATTCAATAGAGTTTCTGACCTGGTAGAATTTGCCCGGAAATCCGTAAGTTAATGAGTGAAAGTAATTTGAATACTTATTCAACCGTATATATAATTTTCGACAAATCCTACATGAATCGTTAAAGTGGCGTTTCTTTCATGAAAAACTAAATTATCTCCACGTTGGAACTTTGAACATTTGAGCAATTTACTTGATTACCTTTATCGCCACGTATACTTTAATAAAAATAGATTACTTCGAATTTGTCACTTGTGAATTAGTAAAAGATATGCCCAGTTTCTGGAATAACAATTACAAATATAATACAATACTATACAAATAAAATTAGTGTAGTATGTTTTAATATATAAATAGCTTGTTTTTAAATGTTCGAACAAGTCCGACTAGAAAACTAAAATTTAAATAAGATTTCAAATCAAAACTTATCAGTCGTTAAAATAATTAATTCTTATATGGAAAAATTATCATAATCATCAATTCTTATCTGGAAATATCGTCATCATCATTCTACCTGTCGTCTTTCATTCTTGCAACATGTCCCGCCCATCTCCATTTTTGCCTTGAAATACGTTTTCGATAATGTCTTCCACTCTGGTTCGTCTAAAAACTTCCTCGTTTCTTAGTCTATTTATCAAGCTTACTCCAATCATTGATCACTTTATTTTTGTTGTGTCTTTCTCAACTTTTCCACTTATGTTTTTGAAAAAGTTAAGGTTTCTTCTCTGTTTGTAAGGAATGTTGCTGGTTGAAAACTTTTTTTTTTAAATGAATTGGGAGATTAATATTTGGCTCTCTAATTTACTCTTCTGCGTAGCTTATAAGTTTAGTTGTCTCGCATTAATATTATTTCTTATCCCAAATACACATATCTTTCCACAACTTCTATTGACGATTTCTCGCTTTCTATAAGCTCATTCAGGTAGATGAAATCAAATATGCTATCAAAAACTCTAAAGACAATAAGGCAGCTGGATTAGATGCAATACCAGTAGAACTGTAGCAGATTTATTCAACATGGTGTACGATACGGGAATAATACCACAAGAGTGGTTGACGTCAACATTTATAACCATCCCTAAATAACAAGCAGCAAAGGAGTACTCTATTTGTCGAACACTGAGCCTCATGAGTCATGCTTTAAAAGTACTGCTGAATGTAATACATAAGAGAATATATGAAAGGCTAGAGAAAGATATTAGCGAAACGCAGTTCGGGTTCCAAAATGGAATGGATACTCGAGAAGGACTATTTGCTATCAACATATTGATTCAGCGATGTCAGGATGTACTAACACTTGTGCTTTGTTGACTACGAAAAAGCTTTCGATAAAGTAAGACATAAAAAACTAATATCAATACTTATGAACAAGCGCATTGACAGTAAAATCATAAATATTGTGTAAACATTACATTGGAACCAAAGTGCCATAGTTCAAATTGATGGGCAACACTTAGAAGAAATAATGATCTGTAGAGGAGTTAGACAGGGATGTTTTTTTATCGTCACTTTTGTTTAACTTCTTATAAGAGTATAACTTCTTAATCTTATAATATATAATTCTTAATATTCTGAAGAAATTTTCCAAAACACGCTCAATAATATCAAAGCGGGAGTTACCGTTAACGGAAAATTAATTAACAACATACGATATGCAGACGACACTGTGATCATAGCAACGAGTACAGAAGATCTACAACACCTTATTGAAATCCTAAATATGAATAGTGCTGAGATGAGAATTACTATAAACGCTGAAAAACTAAGTACTTGCTAATTACAAAATGACCACAAAATATGTATCACCTATTAACAATCAATGGTAACGTGATAGAACTAGTAGAAAAATATCAGTACTTAGGAACTTTGATTAATGAAACCACTGATCATACTGCAGAAATGAACAGGGAGTAGAGATTGCCAGGTCAGCATTTGTACAAACGAAGCCACTTTTAACGTGCAAAATTTTAAATTTGGAGATCAGACTACGTACCATTCGCCGTTATATATTTTCAATATTATTATATGGAGCTGAGACTTGTACATTAAAAAAATGTAATTTAAAAAGAAGCGAGGCTTTCAAACTCTGGTTATACTGCAGACTATTAAAAATTTTATGGACTGATAGAATTACAAATACAGAAGTACTAGAGAGGGTTGATAAAGATACAGAACTAATCACCACTACAAAAACCAGAAAACTGGAATACCTAGGCCACGGAATGAGGGAACCAAAATATGAAATTTTGAGACTCATAATACAGGGAAAGGTTCAAGGAAGAAGATCTGTTGGCCGAATGCAGAATTTATGGTTGAAGAATCTACATGATTGGTATCAATGCAGATCGATTGATTTGTTTAGAGCAGCAAGTTTAAAAATAAAAATAGCCATTATGATTGCCAACCTCCGTGGGCAGACGGCACTCTAAGAAGAATAAGCTCATTGGGGATGAGATTCGTCATCATTTTTGTTTTTCCATAGTATATCTTTAAACCAACTCTCTGTGTTACTTGCTGCAGTTGTTGTAGCATATCCCTGGAATGTTATCGGTATATCAGAGATGATTCAGTTTCTGACCAATAACGCTAATACCCTTTGAGTTCCACCCTAATCATTTACATGCGTACTCAATGATTGTTATAAATACTTTTGACGACAAAGTATCTCCTTGCTGCACCTTTTGTCAATTTTTGTCTTATCTGTCATGCAATGAAGGTTTACAGTTGTTGTTGCATTTTGATATACTTATATTTCAAATAATATTCACATACCTGCGATCTATTCTGCAATCTTATAATGCTTTTAATATAGCGGCTGTTTGCACTGTGTCAAATGATTTGTAGAAGTCAACAAAAATAAGAAACATACGTCAATCGACTTTTCGACTAGAGTTTTAAGACACTGTAGATGGTCAGTTTATTTCGTGGCCGGACCTAAACCCTGCTTGTTCTTCTGACTTGGAGAAATCGAGTTTTACTTCCAATCTGTTTTTCAGTATTTGAGTAACAAGCTTGTATAAGTGATTAAGAATGCAAATAGGCCTATAGTTTTTAACATGTAATTTATCTGCTTTTTTATGATTGCATAGACACATAAATTAAAAAGTTTTTGGATTTGTGACATCAAACATACAATATACACAACATAATAGAAACATACAACACAAAAATTTCTATAAAAAAAATTATATACCACATTTTATTAACCGCTGAAAAAACTTACAGACTTTTATCGTTGAAAAAATAACAACAGTCATGAATAATGAAACTGTAAATTCAGTAATTTTTATAACCAACTTTCTAATTTGTCAATACTCATCTATAGAGTGTCGCAAAATTTTATGCAAGATTCAATTTGCTGTCATTTGTGCAGTAAAATGTTGGCCACAGAAAAACAAAAACAGTTTGACAGCCGACAGTTTAGTTAGTTAAAAGGGAACTTTACATTAGAGAACAACGCGTTTTCATTATTGAACAATATTTTTAAAACAATGAAAGTTAAGCGACCGTAGTTTAAAGATTTCGTAAAAATAGAATCGTAATATCGATTTAACTGCTTCAACTGTAAAGTGTGTAATTGAAAAATTCAGGGAGATAAATCAGTTGTTGATGGAAAATACACTTGTTGTCCAATAACAACCCGCTCAGTTACAAATACCAAAACCGTTTGTGAGACTGTTGGTGAAAGTCCAAGAACATAAATTCGGCATCGTGGACAAGAATTGTAAATTTTGAGAAGCTCCCTACTGTGTATACTCACTGAATATCTGTATTGGCATGCTTACAAATTTTAATTGACACAAGAACTAAACGCTAATCACCATACACAGCGAAGAAAGTTCTTTGAATGTATTATTGTACAATGGATTATTAATTTTTCGAGCAAAATTATTTTAAGTAATAAAGCACATATTCAGCTTGATGGCTTATGAATCAGTGACTGTTACTGGTGCTCAATATCACAACATGATAACAGAGTTCTTTTTAGCTAAATTGGACTATATTAATATAGACGACATGTGGCTTTAACAAGACGATACCGCATGCCGTACAACAAAACGACTAAAAATGTTCAAAAATAAACATTTAAAACTTTAAATAAACATTTTAATTGATGCATCGATGCAGTTTTATTTTGTTGATAAATTGCTTTTGAATAATTTTTTACCTCACTTTACAATTAATATTGGCTATGGGCACGTGTGCTTGGATGTATAATATCTTCTAGCCACTTGCAGTGGTAGTCAAAATTTGTCAAAGGTAGCAAAAAATAAATTACCAAACTTACTAGATAGTTGAAACTGGGTTCAGTGGACAGAGTATAGCATGTACATACTAATGAAAATTTTAGAAATTGCCATTTTTAAACAAAATTGTAATAGATTTCAACATATCAAATTAAAGTTTTTTTTTCTAATTTTATTGTGTAATTATTGTCAAATTGTCACTATAAATAAAATAAATCATATTTAATTATGAGAAGAATTAATTGCTTTATTTTCCAATGCAACAAAAAAAGGATGATGTGCTTAATTATTAAGACATTTTATGTTGAATATCGAAACGTTATAAATAAATATATAAATTACAAAACACCATAATAGCAACGAATATGAGAAACAATATTCGATGATCATAGTGAAGAAATGGGAAGATCATAAATAATGTGAAGTGTCAAAATTCGTAAAATTGCCACTTGAAACTCTGAATATATGTTCATTTAAGACTTGAATACGAGGCAAAAGCTGGGCGAAGGAATGAAAGGCCAAGGAATCTGCCTATGGTACCTCTGATAATGCTGACAGTACCAGATGATCACAATATAGAAAAGGCATTAAAATTAAGCACAAAACAAATAGTGAATGGGTGGTCAGGACAGAGAAATAACAATTACGTAATTGTGGCTTGAATATGGCAATTGAACTGCTGTTTGGTCTGAAATTACCCCTGGGTGAAGAAAAAGACTACGTTTTGTATGAATACTATGACAGTAGCTCTATTAGACATCAAACTTGTCACACCACTTTACAACATAAGTAAAACAAGTTTAGTCGAAATAAAAACATATTCAAATTAAATAACAAAACATAATAAACCTCTATATAATATGTCATCATCATCAATCAGCCAATCGCGTCCACTGCTGGGCATAGGCCTCCCTCAGTTCACTCCAGTGTTCTCTACACTGGGCCGCTTGTAGCCAGTTTCCCGCTACACGTTTAATGTCATCGGTCCATCTAGTCGGTGGTCGTCCTCGGCTTCTTTTATAATGTCTGGGCCTCCATTCCATAATACGTCTTGTCCACCGTCCATCTTGTGTTCTGGCTAAGTGCCCTGCCCAGTTCCACTTAAGCGTCGTGGTTCTTTCGATGACGTCTTGAACTCCTGATCTTCGCCTGATTTGTTGGTTTGTTATGTGGTCTCGAAGGCTCACGTTCAGCGTTGCACGTTCCATGGCTCGTTGTGTAACTCTAAGTTTATTCGCAGATTTTTGCGTGAGTGTTAAAGTCTCTGCTCCATAAGTTTGTACAGGTAAAACACATTGGTTATAAACCTTTCGCTTGACACACATGGGAATTGAACTTTTTAGAATATGGCTTAATTTGCCAAATGCTGCCCATGTTAGACCTATTCGCCTCTGTTTTTCTTGTGTTTGATATATTATGTACAATATAATAATTATACAAATCTTAATGAACAAATCGTCAGCACTACACTAAGTCGGAATCGTTTGTCATACCAATTGATAAATCTAAACTAATCCGAACAATCAATAGTATCAAAAACAAATCTTTGTAGTGGCATATCCATAAAATCTTTCTAAAATCTCTCAAAAATATGTTAGAAGTCCTGATCTCAATAATTAATTATTTCTTTGAAACAGATACATTTCCAGAGTACCTAAAGACAGCCATTTTAATTCCTCTTAATAAGGGTGGTGAAACATCCAATCCTTGCAACAATAGACCTATTGCCTTACTACCGGTACTATCCAAAATTATTGAGAGACTTATATCTTTTCTCGTCGATAACAACATTTGGCACCAAATCAGCTCGGATTTTTATCTAATAAATGCATCAATGATGCTATATTGTCTGTGCCACATGAGGTTTACCAAGCACTTAGCAATAATCTTTACACTGCTACTGTTTTTGTGACTATGCTAAAACTTGTATAAATCACGACATTGATAAAAAAAACTAAATTTATACGAGATTACAGGTACCTATTTTTTTGAATTGGTTTTTACTTGAAGAATAGGAAACAACTGGTTAGAGCAAATAATACCGACTCTAGTTAAAAAAGCATTGTATGTGCAGTACGTATTGGGTATTCCATTTCTCCTTATCTTTTTAAATGGCATCACTAATTTAAAAATCGTTGAAAAAAATATTTCTTTTTGCTTATGATACCAGTATCATCTGAAGTAACTCTTCATGCATATATTGCTTCTGATATACTTACAATAAAAACCTGGTCAGACTCCAATTTACTCTTTTAACATGGATAAGACAGTATCATTATCTTATAAAGGAGTTTTCAACCTTAGTTTCTTAATATCAGCCAAGTCAGTATCGTTGATTTTGTAAAAAAATTTTGTATTATTAAAGACAGTCGCCTTAAATAGTCTCTTCATATCGATTTTTTAAGTAATAAACTAGTCTCAGCCTGCTATGTAATAAGATCTGTGTCAAAGGAGATTTGGGGTTCTAATATAGCAGCTCAATCTGATGTTATTTTAAACAACAAAAAAGAGCAATACGATGCCTGTTTGGTCTTATAAGAACAACAGATTTAATCTTTGATGTTCCACTGAGTTAGAAAAAAAAATCTATATTATATTCTGCAAAAAAAAACTATACAACCATTTCATTTCTTTCTTTCTTTCTTTCTTTCTCCCCTTTCTTTTACCCTATCAGGGTGTCGGATTTGGGCTAGCTATGTTAATTTCCATTTGCCCACCTCTTCCATTCTTTTCTGTTTCCTGCCATTATTTTCAATTCCTCGAGTGATTTTTGTTTAAATTTTCCCGCCTCTACTACTTGCTGTATCCATTTTTTTCTTAGTCTTCCTCTTTTTCTTTTTCCGACATTTTTTGCTTCATAATCTTTTTTGTTATTCTATTGGATTGCATCCTCGTTAGATGCCCATACCAGTACATTTGTCTCTTTGCTATTTTGTTCATTATCGGTTCCTGGTTGGCCATTCTCCTAATAGTCTCGTTGCTTAATCTATCGCATTTTGTCTTTCCAACTATCCTTCTTAGATGTCTTATCTCCATTGCGTTTATCCTGCTCTTATGTTTTTCCAGAATTGTCCAGATTTCATTTTACAACTTAAATCTGAAACATATTTCCCCAAGTTCGATAAAATGACAAAAAACTATCTATCTCAAAGACCATATTATTTAGTAGAAGAGTTTCTTAATGAATAACTTCAATAATTATGTACAAATAACTAAAGCATTTTTATCTATAGTTGGGTAACATATGCACCAACTTCAATAAATTAGTTTGTAAGGTTGTGTTATCCAATTTGCAATTTATTTCAATTTTGCAATTGATTGTTTAATTTATTATCTTTTATTTTGTTATATTGACGATTTATGTATTATTATTTTCATAATAATATATTATGTTATTGTTATTTTCTGACTTTTTGTAAGCTTTGTCCATAAAATTTTACAATTTTCAGTAACATTAAAGGATATTTCTAATTATACGGTCCGCTGTTGATATCTGAGAAAAAATAAATATTGACGATGTTAGGAAGGTTAAGATAAAAAAAAGGAGTATTGGTCGGTTCTCAAATATCGTGGTAGACTAATCAATACTTTACTCTAGGCTAGAGGTGACTGAATCGATCACTACTCAATAAGGACAAGGAACGGAAAGCAACAAATTAATACTTGGTCGCCAACGGGTAGGACGGTTTGGCCTTAGATAAATACTCCAAGATCCGGATTATGAACTCTTACCAGATCAGTACTCCAGCTTTACCTTCTCGAAGGATTGACCTTTAATCAATACGTAAACTCAATTCTTTTTTTGCGGTGGACATAGTTTTATATCGTTACTGGTATTTTATGTTCCATTCAGGGTAGTGATAGCTATCGATGAAAGTGCATGCGGACGGAAAGATGGCAAGCCGGCAACAAGCGCTGGCAGTTGTACCATTGTTACAATACAATAGAATTATCAAGTATCAGTTGAGAAAAATATAATCAATTCATTCTGCATGATCTCAGTATAAGGGAGGGCTGAATAAAAGAAAGACGAAGCATTCTCTGTAGAGGGAAAGATTGGAGCCTCGTAAATACCATGATTTCTAAGATTTTAAAACGAGAGACTGGAAAGTCAACAGAAAAACGCAGCTGCAGATTACTACTATTACATTTTTCCACTACTACAGCAATTTACTGGGTAATGATTTTTAGGTCTATGCCGGCTGATACCTTTTAAAAATTTTCTATAAAATTATTTTGTTGTTGCTTGCGAGTAGTGTTGTCACATTATAATGAGAATATAGGGAGCAAATAAAAAAATAAAAAAATTTAAATCACTAGACAATGACATAACAATGATTTTAAGTTCAAAAAGAAAAAGCAGGACAATTATTGATACATTTTCTTAAAATAGAAATTATAAAAGCTTTGTTGAAATAGAAAGTAATACTTATTGAGAAAATCAAAAAATGCAATAAAAACTTTATTAGATTTCCTGGAATAGTATTCTTTGGACTTACACAAAAATAATAGAACAAAATAACTAAAGATTGCAAATGAAAACGCTAAGAACTATTACAAGGACAATGATATTGCGAGAATAAACCATATGCTACAAAAGCATAAAATAGTGGAAACTCATAGGATGTGATTAGAATAACTCCAGTGAGGACATCTCAAAGGCTTTACCAAAGTTTAGATACCTAGATAAACAAAGGAACAATGGCGGAAATAAAAGAACAGATTTTAGATTCTAGAGATTAATTAAACTGGGAAATATGTGTTTATTAACTTCAGAATCCAAATTTGCCTGGTAACTAGTGTCTCCAAAAAGTATAATGACTTACGAATCTATTACTCTATTATTTTGAGATATTGTTTCCGGAAAAAATTGCGAATGTGCGATATCACAAAGAAATAACTTTCTAATAATTGCTTTGTTTGTAAAGAACTGAGATACTGAAATGTAATTGCGTAACAGAATTGAATTAAAGTTTAAAGCTATAAACTTTTATTCATTAGACATAAATGGAAACTAAAAGGGCACAAATTGCAATTTTGTGTAACGAAGGATATACACAGAGAAATTTTGCATTGCATCTTGAACTTAGGTAATATTAAGTGTTACAAGGTTTAATATTATGTTAGAGAAGTCAAGGTTACAGAAAAATCGCAATCAGTGTCCTTAAAATGGGGTAAAGTATAGCAGTTGTTTATTCATTAATGTTAAGTAAATAATTTGTAGCAAACAAAAATGTCTAAATGAAATAATACCTTTTCTTTTACATTTTAACATAGTAGGCTTTTGATTTAGAAAGTAACTAGAACGTTACAGAAATTGTATTGTTTCATATGGCCAATGGACTCGCAAATGCAAATATAAAAAAGCCGCGGAGTGTTACCATTAAAAGGGGTGCGTTTTTGAGAAAGGGATGAATTGGTCCTTATGCTATAGGGTACATTTGGATTATATACTTATTTAATACAGGATTGAGAGATCAAGAGGCCTATCCCTGAAATAGTTCGGATTCTGCAAGAGGACGAGCATAATGGACGTAATTTTGAGTGTAATCGAAGCAGAACATTGGGACGAACAGCGCTAGGTGGATCTGCTGCTTTCTGATGTTAGAAATGCGGTCAACACTCTGCAGTGAAAAGAGGTTATGCAGGCATTGGAAAAGAGGGAATGTCCTAGCTATCAGATGAATGTGACGGAACACTATCTTTAAGACAGAAGAATCATGGTTGAAAAGGGCACGCTCATTGAAGTAACGGATGGAGTCACACAGCAATTGATCTTGGATCCGACGCTACGAAACCTGGCATATGACGGAGCCACGAACTGCGAATACGGAGAAGATATAACCCTTCGCGTTTGCGGATGATCTCGCTGTACTGGTAGGAGCACGGAACGAACCAAATCTCCGATTTCGGGTAAGACATACGGGCAATGTTGTGAAGGACTGGATGACAGATCACGGATGACAGATCACAACTGAAACTCGCGGCATAGAAAGCGAAAACTATTATTCCAAAGGGTAAACGGAAAGACAAGGAATGAAATTTTAATGTGCAGAGGCACAGCTATTATCAAAGAAATGCGTGAAATATTAGGCACTTACAAGTGATACCCCGGAAGTCAGTAAAGGGTGCGATTTCACTGAGGCTTTGTAGATTATTACGGGTTGTTTTGCTCTGCATATGTTAGCATTAAAAAGAAGACGTATCTGTAAAAGAATAGATCATTTGACTACACCCATAAAAAAAGAAAAAAGGGAAAGATCAATGTAACGAAGGCAAAAACAGTGAAACAACCGTTGCCCAATGGACTAAGATACTAATTCCCAGCCTGAGGGACTGGATTGACTGTGGTCACAGGCGACTGGGTTACTTCCTGATACGATTGTTCACAGGATATGGGTGTTTTAGGGTGTATCTTTATAGGTTGAGAAAGACAAATACAGACAAATGCGAATAGTTCCACACTGTTACTCACACAATGCTAGAGTGTAGCAGATGGACAGTGGAGAGAAACAGAATATATCGAAAAACAGGAATTAACCCTATCACTGTGTCTAGTGAGACTAAGAGAATAATGTACACAATTACATCCGAGCAGTCATTAAGAAGAAAGAAAAAGAAGAGAAACAACAAACTTATCAACGACAGAGATAAGATTTAGATACCAAAAGAAAGTACTCAATCGACCATCCTACTTTCCGGGTACGGTATGTGGGACAGTCAACTGCACACAAGTAGGAGAAAATCGTTTTAGTTGGTTGGCAGAATAACATAATAGCATCTGTTTGCAGGACCTTCTTCTAGGGGGAAATTGGCTCAGATGTACTCCTCTACCCTGAGTCCAACGGACGCCAACCATCCCTAATAATGGGTTAACCTGGTGCAGTTTTAGAAATTTACACCCACAGAAAAGAAAAAAATGGTGCATTTCGGTTAATTCTCTGCACTTTTCAGCTATGAATTTACAATAAAGTTATTCAAAGTTAAATTTCCCATTACAATATCACTTTTAAAAGCAAAAAAATATTTTTTTCAAAAATATATTCAGAAAACGAAGTAAAAAACACGATTTTTCTTTTTTTGGTCCAATAACGTTTTCCACGGCGGTTTAAATATAGGCATAACAGAAAGAAATCTTTTATTCTAACTTTTTTAAATGACAATTGGTAAAAGGCTTTAGGGTTTGTAGTATTCGAGATACGATATCGAAGTTCGCTACTCACCCCATTTTTGGGCATTTTCCCTATTTTTTCACAAATATTGTTCTAGAGTAGACTCCCGTAAGTTCAGCCTTGGTTAGTTTGGTCTCCGCTAGTCCGGCAGCATTAGTCACACACTTGGCGAGTGACAGCCAAACGCGAGCAGGTAAAGTACTCATCTTTACGGTAGGCCTACAGTCAGGGATTCTTGTTTCACTTGCGATTTTTACTGTTTATATAGAGAGTATACCTGTTGTGTGTGTGGACAATAATTGTTTCTCGTCTTGTATTAAACTGCTTTAAAATGAGTAAAACGCGTAAACGTAGGTACAAGTCAATGGAACAGAGACTACAAGCTCTGGAAAGATTGAACAAAGGAGAATCCATGCAAAATATTTGCAGAGATTTAAACGTGGGCACAAGTACAATCAACGACTGGCAGAGAAATAGAAAACTATCGAGGGCTGTTGTATACAGATTGAAACTGAAAAAGTTTTACAAAAACATTGCACAGCAAGAAAAACAAAACACGAATTGGTGAAAGATGCTTTGTGTGTGTGGTTCATTTAAGAACGAAGACGAGGAACCCCGTTAAGTGATCAAATCCTAAAAAAGAAGGCTGTGATCTTGCACTCAAAGCTTCAACCAGAAGAGGCGTTCCGGACTAGTGAGGGATGGCTCTTCCGATAAAAAAGAGAAACGGTCCATTTTATTGAAGTTTGTGGCGAGAAGCTGTCAGCAGACCCAACAGCGGCCAAAAATTGTTCTACAAATTCTTTAAAAATCATTGGTGACCAAAACTTAAGTTCAGAGCAAATCTACAACATCAACGAAACTGGTTTAATTTTAGACTTCTGCCCAAAATAACTTTTGCCACCCCACATGAAACATCTGCGGCAGGATTTAAGGACGGCAAAGAGAGGATACCGTTCTCCTTGTGTTTAAATGCCTCGAGAACCCACAAGATAACCCTATTTGTCATTGGCACGGCAGCAAAACCGAGAGCGTTTAAGAACATAAAATTATGAAAAGTCTACCAGTGTATTACCGGTCGCACAAATCAGCATGAATAGACACGTATTTGTCCAGTGAAACCGTGTGCGAATTTGTTCCGAAAGTGAAATACCATTTGACAAAATTAAATCTGCTCATCAAAGCACTTCTACTGCTTGACAACACGCCTACTTACCAGGAAGATCTTTAGTGTGACGATAAAAAAGAAATTTAACTGCTGTTCCTGTCACCCAATGTAACCAGTCTTCAACAGCCATGGACCAAGGTGTCATTAAGTGCCTTAAGAGAAGGTATCACAGAAAACTGCTTTCTGAAGTTCTTTCCAAACTGTAGGCTGATGACAACTAAGATCCCTTAAAAGTGCTGAAGTCAGTTAATATGGAGAATGTTGTGTACATGTCGGTCAAGGCATATGACGAAATACCACCGCCGACGTTTGTAAAGTCTTGGGAAAAACTTTGGCCAACTATAAAAGATGAGATTGACCAAGTAAACACATCAGCGAATTAGCCCAACAACATTGTTGTTAACGAACCTAATGACAATGCAGCTCTATTGCACAACCTTCAGAAACTATCGAACTATGGTTCCATTGTTGAAGAAGATGTTTTAAGTGGATCAACTTTAAAAAAGAGCTACACAACAAGGTTTTGAACAACAACGAAATCGCAGAGTGTGTCATTCGCCAAGAAAATGAGAAGGATAACGACACAGATGCTGCTAAGAATGAAAAGGAAGATTAAGAAAATAAAATGAGCCAGGCTAAAGGCAACTGACAGCTACCTACATCAAACAACAAAAAGAAGCAACTGTCATCGATGTAATGATTATTAAAAAGTGGCGTAACTTTGAACATCAAAAATCATTAGAAAAGAAAATTCAGAAAAAAATTAAGAAGCCAAACCACCTACGTACAATTTTATTGAGCCTAGAGTTGTTTAAGTATTGTTTTATAGTATGTAACGGTCTATATTTTCATATGTTAAATATATGTCAGAGTATTATTCTATGTTGTCTTCTACTTAATGTACAAGTGTTTTGTTTTTGCTAGATACATGCAAACAATTAATGGGCATTTTTTAGATAAGCATCGGTGAGTTCGGCCACATTTAAGTTCGGCCTAGGGTCCGGTCCCGAGGTGGCCGAACTTCCGTGAGTCTACTGTATTACTTTTTTCTACGCAGTTTTAGTTATATGCAATAATAAATTTAGTAGAAAGAAAAATCAATTACCTTTAAAATGGTTTATTGTAGGTTAAAGATTCTAGGACTAATTTTAAGCAAGATATGGTTCTTTAAAGATCTTTTAACGATTTTTGTTTTTACGGCTATTTTTGAAATTTCTAATTATCATTAATCAATGGATTGCCTGTTTCAGTGAAATATTAACGGGTTTTATGCTCACTTTAAAGTGTTTAAACATTTAATACCACCACATCAACTGCGCAGGGTTATTAGTGGAATATAAAAAAAACAAGAAATATAACATTAAATACAATTGAATAACTTGCTGTCTTTTAAGTAGCTTAGCACTGTTAAAATTTTCTTGGTAAGAACTGTTTTGACATCATCATCTGTGAATCCGTGGGATCTTCTAAATTAAAGAAAATTAAGCAGGATATGTTTAACGGTCCGTTGGTTAGAGCAGCTGGAGCAGATAGGTAGTGGTTCTTATGTTATTAAGTATTTCTGTGTTAAGGCAGTATGGCCCATTCTTAGACGGTTAATAATAATTTTATTTCTTCTGGTTGAGGGAGTTTCAAGGACATATTAATTTTTTAGCAAATTACATTTAATTTTGTACCTAATTTTTTCCAATGATTTTGCCATTTATTAGCCAAACCTTAATGCTTACAAATCGTACCATTTATTATATAGGTACAAGAGACAAATTTAAAAGGACATCATTCTTATTAAATGAAAAAACACACATATTTCTGTAAAAACCGAAGAAACGCAAATATAGCCAGCCGAGGAGTTATTACATATGTATAAACAAGAATTACCAATTAAGATTTTGAAAATTAATAATAATTTTGAGGTCGTAGCGGTGACACGAAATATTTGCAACATATATATACCTTCAAACCAGACAATACAATATCCCATTATGTCTGGCTTTTCAGATAATGAAAAAGCTTTTGAACTGTGGGAAATGGAAGAAGCATTAATCAACAACTGGATCGACTCCAGGTACAAAATATTAATACTTAATATTTACGAACAAGCTGAAATGACAGAGACGTTGGATAATGGAATCAAAACAAGCCCAGTAAAAATCAACCGAGGCGTAAGACAAGGAGACACAATATCTCCAAAATTATTTACAGCTGTTATTAGAAGATATCTTCAAGTAAATAGACTGGGAAAATAAGGGAATCGCTATTACCGAAAGATACTTGAACCATCTTAGATACGTGGATAATGTAGTACTAATAGCTGAGACGTGGAATGCACTGAATACGATGAGTGAGGAATTATGACTGAAAATGAATTTCAGCAAAACTAAACTAATTTCAAACAAAGATGACAAACCTATGATAAACTTCGAAAGGACAGAGATAGAACTGTCATACGTACTTAAAAATAAAAATATACCCCAAAGACTGCGGATCAAAGTGTTTAATTCCGGTGTCCTATCTGTACTTACAAATGGAGCTCAAACCTGGACATTCACTAAAATAAACATGGAGAAGATCAGAAAAACTCAGAGAGCTATATAACGACAGATGTTGGGTATCTCACTCAAAGAATAGAAAACCAAAATAATAGAGAAATCTATTGAATATGTAAAGGTATTGATAGGGTGAAGCGAAATGACATCTTAAATTAATTACAAACTGAACAAATAGACTATCAGAGAATAAAAATAATTAATTAAAATAACAAGAACAACAAGACCAGAGGTATAATGCCAACAGAAGAAACAGAATGCATAAAACTAAAAGGAGGAATCCGCCAAGGAGGCCATCGCAGCCGATTGATATTCAATATAGTGATGAATCAAATAATTCAGGGAGTAAGAAAACAACACAAATACCACGATACTATGATCTGCTGATGATGCAGTACTAATTGCTGATAACGAAGATGACCTACAAAGGCACCTCCACAACTTCAATATCACAGCAAACAAATTTAATATCAGAATATCAGTAAAAAAACTAAATTTATAGTAATCAGTAAAGACCAAAGATAACAGTAAGACCAATCTCATCATATGCAGCGGAGACAAGGACCGATACAAGAAAGACGAAACAACAAATCAACAATATCGAAATGAAATTATTAAGATCAATAGGGGGTATATCATTAAGAGACAGACAAACCTACTAGAAGGATACGCGAACAATGCAAAATTTAAAATATTAACAGGTGGATAAAAACAAAAAAAAACTGGAACGAACATGTAAACCGAATTGGACTAGATAGATTAGCGAACATCTGCAAAAACAACAAGCCGTAGAGCAGAAGAACAGCTGGAAGGCCGCCAAAAAGGTGAAAACATAATGTACAGTCAACAATGACTGAAACATAATAAGAGGCAGACAAACAGGAGTAATCCTAGTCACACGAAGAAGAAGAAGAAGAAGAGAATTGGCGGCCATATGAAGCCAAAAGACCACGAGGAAGACCACAAATTCACTGGGGCGACGATATTAAAAGAACTACAGGGTCAATGTGAAAACGTCTTACAAACAACAGAGAGGAATGACGAGAATTAGAAGATGCCTATATTCGGCAATCCGAATGGAGAGAAGCGCTTAAAAAACCAGACAATCACAGAAACGGATCTTACAGCTCTGTACTCTATTTGCTGCTTCAGCAAGCAAAACACAATTTTTTAATTGTTTTTTTTTTTCAGTTCAGTGAGAGTCCCTTGTGCTTTTTCCATTGATTAGAGACAGAAAAGAAAAAAGAAAAAATAGAACCAGCATTTTTCTGCTTACCACATAATTTCTCCTAGTAGGATATCTAATATTTGACCATACCTCCAAAGATGGCTTTGTAAGCCGAAAGCACTCAGCTAGGAATTAAAATCGTTTACACACTTCAAAAATACTTCCCTTTTCCATCCTTTTAATTTGTTTTAAGTTTTATATATCTTAAATTAACACAATTGAAATTTGGTAATTTTTTATTGTAGTTATAATAATGATTGTATTTTGACCTCCTCCTAATAACCCCCAGTGGTTGATGCGGATAGTAAAAAAAACTTTGAGTGAAATATATAGTTCGTATGTATATTTATTTTTTAATTATTCAAATGTATTGGAATTTATCACGTTTTATTGTTTGATATATTTTACACTCCTCGCTTCAAAGCTTAAAAATAAATGGATACACTTTTTCGTTTTGAAATCACACATTTTTCGATAGAGCTCATTTCACCTGATAATTGTTTTTTAATCAAACACAAAAATAAATGGAAAAACATTTTTCGAATTCTCTCTTTTGTATCATTTCATGTTTTATTTTGGGTAAAAAAATACAGTCTTTTAGAGGTGAATATAATATAAGCGTCCTGCTATATATGCAATTAAATAAATTTGCAAAATTTAAATACAAAGAGAAAAAAGTAGCATGGTTACAATAACTCTTCATGCACCAACAGAAGAAGAAGCAGAAGCAATTTTTTTTTACAAGAATTAAGAAGCAATCATACAATATGTACCGAAGAAGTATGTAACCTCGGAAACCTTTTTTGGAGGGTGCTAGAAAAGTCACCAATGGAGACACTGCGGACGGCAGCCAGATAGTTGGTGGAGAGCGAGTCGTGGGTTCGAAACTAGCTTTTGGAACCGGGAATGAGTCCAACGTATGAAATAAGTAAAGATAGAATAAGAGATATTAGAAAAGATACAGAAATAAACAAAAAGATAGATGGGTAAAATTACCAAAGATACGATAAGATAGAAACAGGGCGTCACTCAATTTTTTTGGGTTTAAGGAAAAAATTAAGAAACCTTAGAAAAGAAAAGAGATAAGGAAAGATATTTTGGTTCTTAGACAAAATCCAAGAAGAGATACGAACAGTTAATTATTGAATAAATTTCGTCAACACACTATATAAACAAATAATAAATACGTAAAATAGTTTTCGAAACCAATTCAGATTTCTGCCTTAATCTGAACCTTCTAAAAATTGCAAGGTAAACAGACGTTGATAAAGATGTGAGAACGCCTATGAATAGCTGTCCTGATGAGGCCTATTAGGCCGAAATGCGTATAAACAGATACATAGACGCTTTGTACGTGAAATCTAATCTTTACTGTCTTTTTCAAATAATAAATATATTAGATATTACACCTACTTACCTACGAAACCTAATCGACCTTATCTTTCTCCCGGTCAAAGGTATAGTAATATTTAAAGGTAAAAAGCAAATATTCAGAGTTATTGTTATATCTGGAAACTTGTTAGGAGTCGACAAATAAAATTCATACATAAAACAAAAACAATATATTCAACAACACAATTATGTAGGCGGCTGAATATACACAAAAGTAATAAAAAATGCACCATCAATTGATTTATGGTTGTATACATAGAAAAATAAGTAGTAATATGAATAATAAGTACCTTTACAAATACAACAATATAATAATACACAGGTTCAATTATCAGCAAAGAGAGCCTGATAGTGAGTAAGAAAAAAATTCAACCAAAGTTGATTAAAGAAAGTTTATCTTTGCTGTTTAATGGGCATATCTGGAGATACTGGGTATAGTAAATAAAAAAATGAAAAACAAAGCACACAAAATTAATTAAATCTATATTTAAAAAATACAAAAATATTACAGAAGCAAAAATTTAACCGAACCGCACTTGCTTAAGTCGATTATCTGTTCGCAGTGTTATTTAATAATTGATTAAGAACTAAATGTTCGTAATTATCGTTTATTAAAATTTCTTAGTAGCTGATGGAAAGTTCGTAAAAAAGTATTGAATTTTCTTTAAATTGAATGCAAAAATCAGTAGTTACTTTCAACTACAGGTGAAGATATGGATAACCTTAGATTCGTCCAGATGATTGAAGATAATATGATACCATACCATATTATTCGCCCAGATAAGTGAAGATACTATAATTATGATAACTTACAGTAATTCCTGATGACTGCTACACTGTACTGAAGTTAATTTACTTTACTATAATACTTTACTTGTATCAAGCACTGAAGTTAATTAAAATTAAAGGTACTCTGTACCAATATTTAATCTAATATGATATTAGATCAAAAAACTCAAATATACAGGTGTATACACACTTAGAACGAAAATAGACAGAGAGAATAAGGTACGGTAATATAGGCACGCGTCCTCCCTCAAGGATCGCCACACGAGAAGTGAGTCTTTACTCAACGAGTGCCCGCTCAGAAGTAGCTTGTTTCCTCTAAAATTTTCACAAACTTCTACCAAAAAAAAAGAAGAGATATCTCCCACTTAAAAATCATAGGCTAGCCTGTATCTATTTTTAAGAATATAAAGTTCTAACGACCATCGGCAAGTTTGAGATAATTTGGTACGAGAGGAAAATAAAATCATTTAGATTAGGTTGTCCGGAGAGTCTCTGACAATAACAACAAAATAGTCAGAAATCAAATAGATTATATTATCGTCAACAGAAGATATAGAAATTCTATAATATCATCTAAAACTTATCCAGGAGCGGACATATCCTCCGACCACAACCCGGTTGTTTTGTCGATGAGAGTGAAACTAAAGAAGGTCAACAGCCCTAGCACCAAGAAAATCATAGATAAAAGACGTCTCAAACAAGACAACACATATGTGGAAACCAAATTTAAAATAAACGAGAGCTTAAGGAAAGTCAAAGAAGATAATGTAGAAACTCTAACTATTGACCAAAAATGGGGAAAAATTCAACATGCCCTTGTGTCAGGTGGAAAAGAAACCCTCAAACCACTTAAAGAAAAAACAAAACCTTGGATGACAGCAGAAATTATTGAACTCATGGAAGAACGAAGAAAACATAAAGCAAAAGACCTGAATAAATACAAAGAAATTCAGAGAAACATCAGAAAGAAAATTCGAGAGGCAAAAGAGAGGTGGCTCTCCGATAAATGCAAGGAAATAGAAGATCTGGATAAAAAGTACGATAGCTTTAATTTACACAAAAAAATCAAAGAAATGACAGGTTCTAGAAAGCGTACAAAAACGAATATCCCTAAAAATGATAAAGGGAATATTATTACTGATATGAAGGAGAGATTATGTCACTGGACCAATTACATTCAACAACTATTTAATGATGAAAGAGAAGAACTGTCATTAGAAATCACCGAGGATACTGGACCACCAATATTAAGAGAAGAAGTCATCTATGCCATTAAAAACACAAAAGAGGGTAAAGCTACTGGACCAGATGAGGTGCCCATCGAATTATTAAAACTCATCGATGAAGATGTTATTGATGTAATGGTTGAACTCTTTAATCTAATATATCAGACTGCCACAATCCCCAGACAATGGCTGCAATCAACCTTTGTAGCAATTCCCAAAAAACCAAGTTCAACAACTTGCTAAGACCACAGAACAATAGCTTTAATAAGTCACACACTTAAAACATTTTTGAAAATAATTCACAGCAGAATTGTTAAAACTCTTGAATATGAGATTAGTGACACACAATTTGGCTTTAGAAATGGTATGAGTACAAGAGATGCTTTGCTCGGCTTGAATGTGCTGGCTCAGAGATGCATGGACATGAATCAGGATATGTACTTATGTTTTGTAGACTTTGAAAAGGCATTTGATAAAGTTCAACATAAAAAGCATGTAGATATATTAAAAAGCAAAAATATTGACAGTCGTGATCTGAAAATTATATCTAATTTATATTGGAATCAAACTGCCAAGGTAAGAGTTGACAGCCAGTACACCGAAAATATCAAAATACAGAGAGGAGTCCGCCAGGGTTGCGTGCTGTCCCCACTACTTTTCAATGTCTACAGTGAAGCGGTATTTCAAGAAGCGCTCTCAGACTCAATAGAAGGTATATCTATCAATGGAGAAGTTTTGAATAACTTACGTTTTGCAGACGATACAGTAATAATTACGGATAACAACAATGATTTACAGAACCTAATGCAACGCCTTAATGAACGCTGTCATGAGTACGGACTGAAGATAAATTTAAAGAAAACCAAATGCATGATCATGACTAAATCTGCACATGCAAATATCCAATTGACTATTGAAGATACTGCAATTGAGAATGTTAATAACTATAAATATTTAGGAACATGGATAACATCAGATGTAGACCAAACTAAAGAAATTAAGACACGTATTGAAATAGCACGTATATTATTTATTAAACTTAAAAAGTTTCTTTGTTGTAGGGATATAAGGTTAGAACTACGCCTGAGAATGCTTCGATGTTACGTGTTCTCTACTCTTCTTTATGGTCTGGAAGCTTGGACACTAAAACAAGTTCATCTGAATAAACTGGCCGCCTTTGAATTTTGGTGTTACAGAAGAATCCTACGAATATCATGGATTCAAAGAATGTCAAACATGGAAGTAACTAGAAGGATAGGAAATGAGGCGGAAATAATATTAACTATTAAAAGACGAAAACTTGAGTATTTGGGACATGTGATGAGAGGGCAAAAATACGCATTATTACAACTTATTATGCAGGGCAAAATCCCAGGAAAGCGAAATGTGGGAAGACGAAGAATATCCTGGCTTAAGAACTTAAGGGAATGGTTTGAATGCAGTAGTGCAGAACATTTTAGAGCGGCAGTCAACAGAGTCCGCATAGCCATGATGATTTCCAACCTTCGATAGAAGATGGAACTTAAAGAAGAAGAAGAAGGAGAGTCTCTCCGGACACTGGAACTCACTTAAAGCATAAGTGTATGTTACCTAAAGTAAAATTTAATTAAATATTTAACATTAAATATTTAACATCAAATATTTATAACAACTGTATGTACAATCTTTGTTAACCTTATATATTTTAAAGGGTTTTTACCCTAATATTTTGGTGGCTCAGGCATGTTAACCTGAATTTTTAACCTGATGATGGAATTATTATTCCGAAAACGTTCGTGTTATTTGATGTAGCCCTTTTAAGGGTTTTTTAAATATACCCATTTACAAAGATTTAACCTCTTTTTTGTGATACGTGGTATACAGCCAACTGCAGGAATTATTTTCCTTGTGGATTCTTTTTTTTTGGTTTGGTGTATCTAGTTTGTTGTATATGTTTATTTTGATTAGTATATGCTGTTAAATTAAACTATACAACATAAATCATGTACAACATGTCTAAACAGCATTTAAGATGGCCGAGCCGTTAAGTGATGTTGATTCTTTTTCCGATTTTCATGTAGAAGAAGAGGAGTATAAGCCTAGTGAAAGTGAAAGTGGGACAACAGGTATGTACTTTGTATTATTCGCGATAAGACAAAATTATTTAATAATAATATTTCTTTAAAAAACTGTATTATAATGTACTTTTGTATAGGCTATTCTGGCTCTACGTTATCATGAGTTTTTTGAAGAAATTGATGATTCACGATAAGCTCTAATTTAATTATTAAAATTCATTTTTTATACCATTTTTTTATTTTATTTAATTTTAGATAATTAAAACGACCACGTGACATCTGAAACGCCGTCCAACACTTGAAAACGGAAGTCAAATCCTAAGTTGTCCAAAAAGTTCGTAAGAACGTAAATAGTTATGAAGGGGGAACAACATGTTTCAGATAAAGGTAAGACTGTTTGTCCAAAAGTATGCAAACCAAGTTTCTGTAGAACTTGCTCTGGTTATTTTCAGAGTGTTTTGTTTATTTGTTGTTGCCTTTCCGTCTTTATCTCTCAGCGTGTATATTTATTTTTTACTTTGTGTGAGTTTTCTTTTCATTATCTTTAAACCTTTGTTCTCTTCTACTGTTTGAGTAATTACATTAGTATTATATCTTCGTACACCTTTTCTAATTTCCGCTGAAATTCTTTTATTTAGTTTTTTATATTCTTCTTTGTTTCCCTTTTTATTCTCGCTTTGGTTTCGTCGTATTTCCATGAGAGCTTTTGTATTTTTGCTAATCTTTTCACTTTTGGTGTTATTTTTTTTGCAAAATTTGAGTTGTGCGTTTTTAACCGAGTCTGTTATTAATTTATTGTGATTGTCGATACTTAGAGGTTTGGGATTATTACTCTGTAAAGTTTCGGCTTTATTTTTTATGTATGCTTCTGGATGATTTGGTGAATTCCAAACTATGCGTTTGCAACTGTTCAGCTGAAGAGTTAAGTCAGCTTAAAAATATATTGAATTATTACTTATACAATACAATTAAATATATTAAATACATTAACTTATTCCATAAAATATAATAATATCTTTAGATGGTAAATTTTTGTGTTACTAGTACTGTTACTGTTTGTAATTCTTAAACACCCGCTAATAATCTTTTACGGCTGATCTAAGAATTCTTATGCATGCGTTGATACTTAAAGATAAGTTGAAGAGAATCTTCCTAAGGCTGTGGCATTTTCAATAGGAGTTTTTATTTCGTAGCTGTTATCCCATGAATCCTTAATATTGCAGTCCAAATAGCATATTTTTTCCACTCAGAGCAAACCTTTGAACAGCCTTAACTCAGTTAATATTAAACTGAAAATATTCATTAAAAAGCCAATATTTTTGTTTTTTATGGGCTTTAATTTTAGTTATTACACTTTTTTTGATAAAACTCTTAGTTTCAGAGCTATTCTTAAAAAACCTTTGAAAAACATGTTTTGTTTTAACGAAAAGTGACACTTTTCAACAGCGAATAACTCAAAAAGTATTAATCTAGCGAAAAAAATGTTTACTACATTTTTTGTTTAAAATTTGTTTTTCTATCGAATAGCGGGATTACTTTAAGTAAAAAAATTTCCACACTCGAAAAGGGGTGGCTAACAGCCCCACGGTGGAAGCGCACATCGGCACTATATAACTTTTGTTCCTTGAATAATTATTTACCAACACACAAAATTTTCAAATGAATCGATTTAGTTATAAAGAATTCGGAGGTAAAATTCGGACATCTTGTTTATTTTACATAATAATTTAATTTACCATCAAAGTAATGATCAACTATCAAATTTGTATCTTATTGATAATTTAATATTTATTCTGACTTTGACGGTACTGACATAAACGTATGGTGTGAAATCATTGGTAATCATATTTTAGGGCCATGTGAGTTACCTCGTAATTTGAATGGTGAGAACTATTTATATTTTTTACATAATTATTTTATTGGTTTGTTGGAAGAATTGCCATTTAACTTAAGGCAAAATATATAGTTTATGCAATATGGTGTCAGTACCACCACATTGTACGAGGGCAGTGGAAACATACTTTAATGCAAACCTTTCTGAACATTGATTGGTCGTAGTAGTCATTCGGAAAAAAACAAATATTGCAGCAATTTCTTTTGAACTAACCATGATATTTAATACGAGATGATCTTTTATGGAACGTATTGATAAATTTATTTATTCAGCGTATGGCAATTTGATACACAACATTATCACATATATGTTACAATCTAACATCTAATGTATTAATATATTCAATCGACGCTGGTGTTGCAGAGGCGAAGTCTAGAGGATCTCCATGATACTTCCTCCGAGAGCATTCGGCAATCATATGCTGGATGGTCTGCTTCTCGGCGCAGCAGTCGCACTCAGCAGAGGTTCTCATCCTCCATTTATAAAGGGAATCTGCGCAGACTCCATGACCCGTTCTTATCCTGTTAAGAGTTGACCATGATTTTCGGGGGAGGTCACAACCTGGTGGAGTTTCTGTGATGCATGGTGTGTTTCTCATTATTAGGTTCGGTCTGTCGCTCTGCATGTTCTTCCTCTGGGAGTTCATTTGAAAATTGTTGGAACTCAAGTTTATTGCATCTCTAGTCGGAGGTTTTCTGGAGCGCAATCGATGTCAATTAGCGTCGGCGACATATGTGTGTATAGGTAATTGCGGGTTGTTAAGCAGCTTTTGGAATTCTCTAAGCAGAACATGCTGACGACGAAGATTAGGTGGAGGTATATGGCTCAGTAGTGGAAGCCACTCCACAGGTGTAGACTTGATCGTTCCAGATATGAGACGCATGGCGACATTGAGCTGGGTATCTATAATTTTTGTGTGAACGCTATTCAGCCAAACAGAAGAGCAGTATTCAGCTGCGGAGTATACGAGTCCAAGAGCTGAACACCGAAATGTACCTGCTGATGAGCCCCATGTAGTCCCGCAAAGCTTCTGTATGATGTTGTTACGGATTCTCAGCTTTACTGCGGTATTCTAAAGATGTTTCTTAAAGAGAGTGTTCTGTCCAGGGTGACGCCGAGGTACTTGGGATTATAGTTGTGCGTGAGCAGTTGGTTATCAATGTATACTTTTAGTTTTGTGTGGGCCATTTTGTTGTTCAGGTGAAGACAGCTAACCTCGGTTTTTTGAGGTTAGGTTTAAGTCTCCATTGTTTAAAGTACTTAACCAGGCGTTCCAGATCTTCCATTACTATTCCCTCGGAGTTTTGTATTAAGGAGATCTGGTAGGGGCATATCAGCTATATACATACTAAATAGCAGCGGTGCAAGTACGGAGCCCTGGGGGAGGCCATTATTAAGCGTTCTCTGTTTGCTCACTGTAATTCTCATGGTTACACGGATGTTTCTACTGCTCAGCATAGTATTTATGAGTCGGGCGGTTGCTTTGCAGGGGATTATTTTAAGGAGCTTATAAATGAGGCCATCTTTCCAGACCGTGTCATAGGCAGCCGATAAATCGATGAATGCCACAGACGTCTTCAGTTTTCTTTGGTAACCTGCCTCTATGTAGGTAGTTATAGAGAGCACTTGGTCAGTGGTGCTTCGTTGAGGCCTGAATCCTGCTTGTTCAATTGGTATTTTTTAAAGTAGCTTTGGGCCGATTCTGTTCAGGACCAGTCTTTCGAGGAGCTTGTAAGCTGCACTAAGTAAAGCGATGGGACGGTAACTCGCTGGGTTGTTTGTTGGTTTTCCAGGTTTCAGGATGGCTATGATTTTTGTTTGTTTAAAGAGGTTTGGTAGGTTACCTGTTTTAAGTATATCTGTATAGAATTTAGACAACCAGGTTTTTGCAGATTTAACACAATGGATCAGGAATTCGGGAGGTATACCATCTGTACCAGGAGCTTTGTTAGGTTTAATGTCTTTGATGGCGTTTGAGACTTCTTCTGGAGTGAACGGTGCGGAGTACTCTGTATCTGATGGACAGGCAGCTTTTAGATGTTTAAGCTCCCTTTTTATAGTATAGGTAAACTTTTTATCACATGCTCCTCTGGAGGTGGCAACTATATGTGATGCAATTTTATTAGGGTTGAAGTCGTGGATTTGTCGTGTTGCCAGTTTGTCACTTCCGAGTTTTCTTAGGAGCGACCACGCTTTACGGCTAGACTTTTTGAAATCTAACGATTCGACTTCATTTGTCCATTTCTTCCTTCTTGCTACATCAAGGATCAGGAGAAGTTCGTCCGGTTTCACCGGTTTCAAGATATTCTTCGTAGAGGTTTTGGTTTTCCTCACTCCATCCTGGTATGTATTGCTTACGATGGCCCCTGGGAATGTGTTTCTTTGCTGTAGCAATTATTGCCCCTCTAAACCTTTCATAATTTTAGTATGTTGGTGGAATCCAATATTGATAAATGCATTAAAGAAAATGGTGGATATATCGAACACTTACTTTGACAAAAAGTTTAATGTTATTTAGTTTAAACTATTTCTCAATTTGGTTTGTAAATAAAATCTTCTGATTATGACTTCAATTTAATATTAAACTTAAAATGTTTGATGTAAAATCCTATTATCCCATTATTTTGTGAAATCCTATTATCAATTACAAACAATGATTTGATGAAACAAAGACACCAATGGAAAATTAATCATTGACACCCAAGAGATGAAAGACAAATGGAGAATATATTTGGAGACACTTTTTCAAGATCAAAGAACGGATTATAGGCATCCATTTTCAGAGAGGATGACGGGCCCGGACATACTTAAATCCGAGGTAGAAGAAGCAATAAAACGGATGAAAAGCAGGAAAGCTGTAGGGCCTGATAATATCGAAGCTGAATTTTTAAAACTCTTGGAGGAAGAAGGAATAATTTGGATCACAGCTGTATTCAATAAAATATACAATACAGGAATCATCCCTGATAAATGGCTAGAATCAGAATTCATAGCGATACCTAAAAAACAGGGGGCTAAAAAGTGCGAAGAATATCGAACAATCAGCCTAATGAGCCATATGTTGAAACTATTTCTTAGAGTCATCCATGGAAGAATTTATAAGAAGTGCGAGGAACAAATATCGGACAGACAGTTTGGCTTCATTAACGCAGTGGGTACCAGAGAGGCACTTTTCGGAGTACAGGTACTGATTCAAAGATGCAGGGACGTTAACTGCGACGTATACGCGTGCTTGATCGACTATGAAAAGGCATTTGACAGAGTTCAACATCAAAAGATGATAAACATTTTAAAAGAGGCAGACCTGGATGACAAAGACCTCAGAATAATTTCAGAACTCTACTGGAATCAGACCGCATACATGAAAATTAACGGAGAAGAAACAGATCACATAAAAATACTACGTGGAGTTAAACAGGGATGTATCCTATCGCCGTTGATATTTAATATGTACTCAGAGAAAATTTTTAACGAGGCTCTTTACGGAATAGACGAAGGCGTCCTTCTAAATGGTGAAAGAGTAAACAATGTTAGATATGCCGACGACACCATGGTGATAGCAGATAGTTTAGAGGGACTTCAGAGGCTAATGGACAGAATAAACGAGTACAGTCAACAGTACGGACTAAACATTAATACCCACAAAACGAAACAAATGATTATCAGCAAGGAGAATATAAACGGGGCTCATCTATACATTAATGGGACGCAGATAGAGCGACTAAAACAGTATTGTTACCTGGGTACTATTATTAACGAACAGTGGAGCAATTTACAGGAAATAAAGTGCCGCATAGGGGCAAGAACGGTCTTTAACAAAATGAGCGCCATCTTTAAAAGTCACAACATATCCCTTGATACAAAAATGAGACATTTGAGATGCTATGTTTTCTCTGTGTTGTTCTACGGGGCGGAGGCATGGACGCTTACAGACACCACTATTAAAAAACTTGAAGCATTTGAGATGTGGCTTTATAGAAGAATGCTGAGAATATCATGGACAGCAAGGATCACGAACAAGGAAGTTCTAGGAAAAATGAAAAAGGAACCAGAGATTGTTTTTAGGATCAAACGCATAAAATTGCAATATCTGGAACACGTTATGAGAAATCAGCACCGTTACTCCCTGCTACAGTCTATATTGCAAGGTAAAATCAAAGGTAAGCGGGGACCCGGTAGAAGGAGAATAGCATGGCTGCGGAATTTAAGAACATGGTTTAAGAAAACCTCTACGAAGCTGTTTCGAGCCGCAGCAAGCAAGGTTATGATTTCCAATATGATTTCCAACATCCGAAACCGATAGGAACCAGAAGAAGAAGAATTATCAATTATTCTACTGATATATTTATTTTCTTTAATATTTCGGTAACTATTAACTTTGGTTAAATGCTTTTTATACCAAACTTGAGAAATATTGATGTTTTTGTCTATTTTTCCTTCGTTACCTGTAGTAATTTCGTTAAATCAGAATTATGCAGCTGATTTGTAAAATGCGATTATCTCGAAAACTGTTGAGTTTTAAAGTTAATAATAAGTAGAACGTTTTTGTTAAAATAATGTGTCTTTAGTAGTTATTGACACAAAAAGCGCAAAACTTAAAAAGCAAAAAAGTTAGGCGCCAATTTATACCACATATGTCGCATATGTAGCTCCCTCTACTAACTACATTAATGTTTGCATTAAATTATTTCTTATACTTAAAAGCACCCAGTTGTGAACTTTTATACATAAATTTTCACAAACAAGAAAGTTATAGCAAAAAATAAAATTTTAAATATCCAATTCATCACACTGTATCTGTCGTAATATCAATATTTTATTAAAGCAATCATGTTTAACTAATATTTGGCGTTTCGATTTCCACTCCGGATATCTTTTTTAAAAAAGTTCATTTAAGCATTGTGTGAAAAGAATATAACCGCCAAGGTTGTCAAGGGGATTATGTCTTTTCTAAATTGACGTTTTTAACGTCAAATTAAAAAAAACTTTTTTAATTTTCTGCATTATTTGAATGTGCATTACTTATACGTTTTGTGTAAGTGTGTTCGTGTATTATGTTTGTGTATTGTATGTTCATAATAGCGTAACAACTAAATTTTGTATAAATAGTTTATTGCTTTTAGATATTGTATAATCACTTTGGAAGCGCACTTTAATAATAGTTCTCTAAAATTCTTCGGGATTCCGAATTTACAACTTTCCGCACTGTGTAACGGACACTCCACTAGAAGGTGTTTTACTGTTGGCGGGGTCCCGCAAGCATAACACTCCGGTTAGGGATCTCTTGTCATCAGATGTCCATGCGTAAGGCGACTATAACCAAGCCGCAGTCGTGTGATGATATCCTGAGAAACACGATTGGTGGAACTATCGGACCATGGTTGAAATATTGGTTTTCTCTAAAATAATTTTGCCTGTTTTTTGTGCCATCTGCTATTCCATATGTTGACTATTTTGCTGTGGAAATATAATTTGAGGTCTGTCGCTGGAGTTTTTGGATAACACTCAGTAGTTGTGTCCTCTAAGGCTTCTCGTGTATATTTATCGGCCAGCTCGTTTCCCGTGATTCCAATATGAGATGGCACCCACAGGAAAGCAATGTTTCTGTGATTTAGGTTGTGCAATTCTTGTCTAATGAGTTTGACCACAGGATGGGAAGAATAAATTTTTGAGATGATTTCTAGAGAATTTAGTGAGTCAGTAATTATTAAATTTTATTTATTAAATTATTAGAAAGTTTCTTTCAGGACATTGTGTAACATGACATAAGGCTTTATATATTGCAAAAAGTTCTCCTGTTAAAATAGTATTAGTCTCTGTATAATGAATAGTAATAACATCTCCAAGTTACAAATTTTTTCTCCTAAACAAAACATAATAAATAATGGTTGGCTATAATTTCATGCATTTCACGAACAGACCTCGTATATGGCTGACATAACAAAATGTAATTGTTCGGTTGATGTGCGTCCAACTACGGGTCGATGCAGGAAATGAATGGTTACTAGTTGAGGTTTACGGTCGTATTCGAAACAAATAAATGAAACGAAATGAAAACTTGCGGGATTAATTTAAAAAAAGAACTGTCAACAAGGTTGAAACGCTGGACGCTATGGTATATTTAATTGCTGAAATACATTGAAAACCACCAAACTTTAATGCTAACTCACAAATTGTTTTTAATTAATGTATGAGCAAAAGTGATGTAGTTTAAAGTATAAAACGTTAACTAGAAGTGAGATCTTAGTATCAGTGAACATTATACAATTGTAACTATGTATAACTGCCATTGTTTGCCCATTATAAATGATTTAGTGCAGAAGTTAATAATCGATATGGGGTAATTCTTCAATACACCGCAGAATCTGAAAAAATATACGACTTTTGAAACTGAAACTGTTTTATTGTGGCATTTGTATTATAAATTTTATAATATATCCAACCAAAATTACCGTATAATTTTAAAATTATAATAATAAAACACTGAAAACTTGTTTTTAATACTTCCACAAAATTAAACAATTTTCAATTACTCTTTAGCTTCTCTTATCTTCCTTCTTATTTGATTATGCAGCTGTTGATACTGAGTAATGTTGATATTCTTCTGCCTTCTTCTGTCCTCCATAATTTCCAAGATTTCTTCTGTCATGTCATCCAATTTCCTTTCTTGCATCTGGTTGTTGTGAGTTCTCTGCGACTTGGTTCGATAATTGTATTTTTAAAGAATTGCCACTGTTGTTCTACATCACCATCAATTGATTCCGGTGTGGATTCTAAGCATACTATTGGACAAACAAGGAAACATTTTAGTGGGCACGGAACAAAAATTAGGAAGATGGAAGGAATATATAGAGGAATTATTCCATAACCAGAGACAGGAAAATATATATGAAGATAATTAGAGTAAAGTCGAGGGATCCGAAATAACAAACTCAGAAGTTATGCATACAGTATAGTCCACAAAAAATAATAAAGCTGCTGGTCCAGAGGAAACACCACGTGAATTGCCAAAACTGGTCAATGAAAAAAACATAGATCTTTTAGTTCAACTACTAAACATAATATATACCACAGAAATCATTCCACGTGAAATGCTGACATCAACATCAATTTATTTGTCTACAAAAGAAAGTAAATGCCAAAGACTGTAGTGAACATCGAACGATCAGTCTAAGCTGGAGATGGATAATAGTGATTCCCAGTTTGGATTTCGGAATGGAGTGGGCACAAGAGAGGCACTATTTTCTTTTATCGTGCTGACCCAAACATGTTTGGATGTTATTCGAGATCTTTCTGTATGCTTTATAGACTACAACAAGGCATTCGATAAGGTAAAACATGACCGACTTATAGAAGTACTCAGAAACAAGAATCTGGATGGGAGGAATGTAACATTGATATCAAATTTATACTACAGCCCACGATCAAATGTCCACCATCAAATATGAAAATTGGACAAGAAGTCTCAGAAGAAGTGGAGATAACGAGAAAGGTAAGGCAAAGTTGCATACTGTCGCCGTTATTGTTTAATGCTTATTCTAAAGAAATCGTACAAGACGCTTTGGTAAACGGGGCAGTCGGCATATAAGTGAACGGAAGTTTAATTAACAACATTAGGTATGCCGACGATATAGTCATAATAGCCGACAACTTGGAAGACTTATATAAGACTTATAATCGAAAAATAACGATTATACTGCAGAAATAAGAGTCAGAATTGAAAAAGCACGTGCCAACTTCGTGAAAATGAAAAAGATTTTGTGCAGCAAAGATCTGACATTGGCCATCAAAATAAGACTAATTAAATATTATGTACACAGTGTACTCTACTATGGAATTGAATCATGGACGTTAAACCGGAATACAATACATCGATTTAACGCATTTGAAATGTGGACATTTAGAAGATTGTTAAGGATTCCATGGGTAGATAAATCACGAATACAGAAGTGTTAAGAAGAATAGGCAGAGAGAGAGGAAAATGGAAAATACAATAAAAAAAAGGAAATTGCAATATCTCGGACATGTGATGGGAGGCGAAAGATACAACATGTTGAGAGTCACAATTCATGGAAAATAGAGGGTAGAAGAAGCGTAGGACGAAGATGCTTTTCCTGGTTGAAGAACCTGAGAGAGTGGTTTGGTTGCAGCTCAAGGCAAATCTTCAGAGCAGCTACCTCGAAGGTCAGAATAGCCATGATGATTGCCAACCTTCGTCGGAGAGATGCCACTTAAAGAAAAAAAGAAGAATTTGAAATTTGTCATTCGGTCTAGAAGGTCTAGAAGGTGAAGTGCATACGTAGAGTATCGCCTTCCATATTCAAACAGTTTTTCTATTGGTGGAAATACGTAGACGATTTACTGGTATGTTTTACAGGACCTAACACATAACTGGACCAATTCTTATCGGATATTAATTTACTCCATAGTCATACTGAATTCACAATAGAAACAGAACAGAATCAATCCGTAAATTTTCTAGATTTAAAAATTATCAGACTTAAAAACAAACATGAGTTTTTCGTATTTCATAAATCTACCCATACTGACACAACTATACACAATTCATCATCCGATCCTACACAACATAAATTGGCTGCCTATCATAGCATGTTACATAGATTAATAGAAATTCCCATGTGAAACAATAAGTTCGAGATCGAACTGGATACCATTAATCAAATAGCAGTAAACAATGGGTATAATAAACACAAAATAATTAAAATGTTTAATAAAAAAACTACATAAGAAAGCCTGGAAAGTAGTATTTTCACCACCAGAGAAAAAACCCAGTACCTTCTGCTCGATTACATATTCAGGCAAAAGATATCAATAAAAATAGCCAAACACATAAAAAAGAAAGAAATAACACCGGCTTTTAGAACAAACAACAACTTGGGCAAATATATTAGGAACAACAACAGCCAAAATAAAAAGCAATTACACAGCGGTGTATACAAACTTAAATGCAGAGACTGTCCAAAAACTTACATCGGTCAAACTGTTAGAAATTTTATCAAACATAAAGCAGAACATAAAAGGGCTTTCAATAACAGAAAAACAGACTCTACGTATGCACTTTACCTTCTAGACTATAATCAATCTTGGAATGACTAAATAGAAGCCTTAAACTATCTTTGTTAGGATCGAAGGAAATCAACAAATTAGACTGTGTAAACACATACCAAAAATAGATCACTTGGGAAAAGCACTCTGGCCTAAACAGTTAGAGTGATAGGCCATATAGTGATAATAATTAAAAATAAATTTTGTGGAAAAGTTCAAAACAAAAGTTTTAAGTGTTTTATTGTTATAAAAAATGAGTTTTCATCAAGTAACGGTCGAATCCATCACTTATTTAAAATTATAATTTTAGCTTTAAATAACTCTTGACAATATATTGTAGCATGTATAAATTCCCCATAACCATCGAATATTCAATGTATAAAATTTATTTGGTACGCCGCTAGGCTATGTATAAAATTCCTTAGAAGTTGTTTACAAAATTGTGTTTATGATGCACTCAACTGCGTAGTAAAATATAGTCATATTTTACGTTTTAATTCTGCAACTTTTAAACCCAAGCAAATGATTCAAGGTCGTATACCCTAAACAAGCATCGTTGAAAAGAATTCCGATTGGCTAGTCCCTTTGACTGATAGAGGGGAAGAGTGCCAGAGAGGAAGTCGGTACAGAGACTGAAACAAGGTCAAATTCAGGTTGGTTTAATATCTTGAAGCGAAAAGAGCACACGTATGTAATATTCAAAATGCCGACAGATTTAATTTGTGAAACAAAGGCAATGTGGCAAGTTTTTCTGAACTATATGTGTTGTATCATGACCTAAAGGAAATATTTGTAAGGTGTTACAACGATATAAGGGGTCCACATGTTCAAGTCCAGAAGAAGTATTTGAAAATCCGGGCTTTGAAGATTGCAGCTAATTAACTCGATAATCCAGCTCAACTTCAGTTTCCTTCGTCTATTTGTTTGTTCTTAGTCATTCCAGATATTTTGCAGCTTCTGAGACGCATTTGTGTTATTTTGCAGTGTTTAGAAAACTATTTCCAGCCCCAAAACTTTTAAAGAAAATATTTTGTTTAGTAAAATCAGGTACTCTTTTTGTTAAAATTTTTTTTTTTCAGTAAAAATAGACATTTGTCATCATAATTGGTTTCATGACAAATACATCAAATTTTCATGTTAAAAAAATTATAGTAAGTAAAACTATAATTATTAGGAAGTTGCTAACTCTCATATTAATTATTCTTATAAAGTTTTAATTTTGAATCTTGACATATGACTGTTAGCATTATTTTCTTCGTACATTTGGTACATACCTAACCATAAATTTAGAATTTGTTTTTAAAAAGGTTGACCTTAATGTGAACTGCATTTAAAGATCTAGATAATTTTAATTTATTAATAATTTAAGTTCTTATAGTATCCTCAACATCTAGAGTTGTAAACCAATAGCAACATTGTAAGTTGCTTTTGTTATTTTGTTATTTTTATTTATATTTGTAACTATTTATGGTGAGATAATAATAAATATGTTATGTTTCTTCCTAAAACAAGAGTATTATTTTCTTTAAAAATATTCTAACCCTTTTGATGTATTTTATAGAAAAAAAAGCCTATCTTACCGCCCAGAACGAAGATTCTTGTAAGCGGCGTCCATTTTAAATAGCTTAGGAACTTTCTTGTGTTGTTATTTCCAGGAAATCCATGTTAGTACCTTTTTAATTTTTTGACTTTTTGTAGTTACCAGTCCCTTGCTATTTATTGACTTACGACTCAGTTCTCCAAAATAACCAAATGTAGACGTTTGCAAACGTTTCGGTTTGTTTTGCTTACCATATCTCCACCCCAGTAATTTCTGTTCCCAATTTTTAATCCCCATAAGTGATCCCAATGTGGTAGGCAATATAACCACTACAATACCGGTATATTAGAGAGTTATCAAGTAAAATTTTATCCTTCCGTTATTTTAACACGTAAACGCTATTTTTTACGGTATAAGTTTTAACGGAGATGTAATTTTAGAGTTATCAAGTGGTCGAATTGGTGCTTCACATGTGTTCACGTTAATGGTTGCCAGCTATCAGTCAAATGTCGTATGTCACAGCAAAATAATTAATTTTTTTTGTTTTCTTTCACTCAAAGTATATATTTTGTCTGGTGTCTGGTGTTTAAAACATTTTGGGTTTCAAATTTTTTTTACAGAAATATGGAAGACATTTTAGAACAAGCAATATTAGTTAAAGCAAATAGAAGATTTAATATCAATAAATCATATTTTAAATGATAACATACAAAATGTACATTCTGTGTTCAATTTTGATAGCATAGATCCTGAGCAAGCCAAATAGTATTTTCGGTTTGAAAACAGGACATTCCAGAGGGTTGACTCCTCGCACTTATTTTTGTAGTAAAAAGTCATCAGTACTTATAAAACGCAGCCTTTTTGTCTTTTTCACTATTTCCGTGTTCATAATTGATAAATATAATGAACAATAATAAAATGTTTTATTTGTCCCACAGATACTTAACCAATAAAACAGAAAACACGTGTTAACTAATGTACAGAAATAAAATTACAAAAGACTAACTTCAATTTTCAAGTCCCGAGTTGACGAGTTGGTGCGATTCGCTGCTAACATTACCGTATATCAAACCCGATATTCGACTTACATTAACGGAGTCCGTAAACGTTAAAATTATTTACGTTATTCAATTTTCATACTGCGCATGCTCCATTGCTAAAATAACGTTACCGTATTTTCACTCTTTCACTTGATAACTCTCTATTATTGATGTGCCTTCTTCTTCTTTAGATGCAAATCCACCAGTGGCGGCTCGTGACATCTGCTATAGGGTGTGCTGCATGAACCACGGTCAATATAAAATAATAGAAATAGAATAACATACGAAAAACAAAAACAATAAAATTAGCTTTAATACTAATTAATAGTAACTAATAACGACATGCTATAAAAATCTGATTAACTTACATTTATTGCATTTTTCTAAATTGGAAATTAATACGCCGGTCCTTTTTTGTCGCAAACTTTTCGATTACTTTATCGTTAAAGTTCGGTATTGAAGCGATGAACTTTTTTTCTATCGAGAGTGTGGAAAGGGCTGTTAATCTGTCTTCGCACATTGAATTTCTTAAAAATGTTTTGATCCGTTTTAAAGTTGAAAAACTACGTTCAGCTTCTGCTGTGGTCATTGGCGTAGTCACCAGAATTTGTATCAACTTTTTGGTTTCTGTTAATGTGTCCTCTAAATTATTAGAAATTATAAATTTTAGTAAAGGCACTGCACCTTTTAATGTTCTACACTCGATATTGGAATACAAAACTGACAGTTCTGTTCGCAAACGGTTTTTATCAAAGAAGTTATAAGCTGTACAAGTTAAATCCAATTCATTTCAGGAAACTTATTATTATATTTTTCGAAATGTTCTGAAGATAAAAGTGTTGCGGCAACTAGATGATTTGTATATGCAAACCGTTCTTTTGCATTGTTTATAATAACATCACAAACTTCTAGACAGGCAATACGGTGATCCTGTTGGCTGTTATTTGGGCGTTTCCTTTTTTGGACACTAGGCGCCGCATTTAAATTTGAAGCTTGATGTATGATAGGGTCTATTTTATTTCGGACATTGTTAATACTTTGCTCAAAAACATGTATAGCTTTCTGTGCTTCGGTTGGGTCCATGTTCTTTTTTTGAAGATTATTGTACAAAACGTCAACATGTGGCATAATATAATGAAAAACAGTCAGCCAGAAAGTAAAATTTTGATCTTCCAGAATACGTCTAAGTCCTCTTGCTTCCTTGGAAGTAATAGCATTTGACTCTTCTTCTAGTTGCTCCATACACTCAATAATAAAGTCTCTATATTCGTAAACGACATTTACTGTACGAATATTGAAATTCCAGCGTGTAGGGATTGAACGAGGAATATTTTTTCCAACTATTTGATTTAAGACAGCTATTCTTTGAGGTGAATGACTAAAAAATCCAGGTATATCATGTAAATCTCCAAAAAATACGCGTACTTGGGAATTAATAGAACATGCTCTTGACATTATTAGATTCAATTGATGGGCGTAACAGTGCACAAAATGAGCAGTTTCATATTTTCTCTTAATTATTGTTTGCACTCCGCCATGTATCCCACTCATAACAGCTGCTCCGTCATAACTTTGTGCAATGAGCTTATTTTTGTTATTCTTTAATATTGGGTCTAAAACATTCAAAATTGTGTTAGCTAAGGTTTCAGCATCATGTTTTTCTGGAAGCAAAAAAGTCCAAAACCTTTCAACTGGAGCACCGTTTTTTACATAACGAAAAACAATGACCATTTGAAATTTCATAGAAACATCCGTTGTCTCATCAGCTATCACTGCTAAAAATGGGGCTTCATTGATTTCGTTTAAAATCTCCTCAGCGTATACTTCTAGCATGCAATCCAAAATATCATTTTGTATTGTTTTTGAGGTACCTTTGAAAATTGTCGCATTTGTAAGGTGTTCACTAAGTGTTTTATCAAGCAGAAAAATTCACTAAACCACGAAAAATTCCAGGGTTATCTGATGTTTCAGCTTCATCGTGTCCTCGTAAGGCGAGCTCAAAAGCCCACAGAATTTTATACAGTCAATTATTTTTGACAAAACATACCTGTTTTTCGTCACCTCTTCATTGTGTTTTTGTATATTTATCCAATAAGCAGAGTCAAGTTGGGCCTGTATATTAAGTTTCCCAAATAATGCAAATCGCATTTCATTGTTCATATGAGTTTGCGTGTTTTCATGCTTCTTTATTTTTTCACTTAAATGCACTAGATCCCGCACTCCTGTCTCGCGCCACAATTTTTCCTCTTTATCTGCGCCGAATAATGCACACGGAAAACAGAAAAAAGCATTTTTTTCGGAACATCCACAAATCCACTGATTTCGTAGATACATGTCTTTATTAAATTTACGCGTATATGTTTTTCCACGGCTTTTACCGGACACTTCAATATTAAGATCAGGCATAGGACGGCCACGTTCTTTTATAATCAACTGTTGTTGATAGTGAAGTTTTTGAAATTTATTTACACCTAATTTAAATTGAAACTCCATTGTTTTAAACACGCTCGAACAAAACAAATTAAACAAAATTGTAACCTAAGAATTTCTAAACACGGCACAGATGCAACGGTCACGAATAACTGTCGTGAATTGCAGCTCGCAAACACATTTCCGAGGCCATTAATCAGCCGATTGCCGAAGCACATCGGCTAAGATCGCCGTTTGCCTAATAAATGCATTTTACCGCTGCCAGTGTTTCGGTTGTTATCGACGCGGCTTCACTGGAGCAGCAAATACGTAAAAAGATTGCTTCACTGGAGCACCAAATACGTAAAAAAATTATACGGTTTCACTAGAGGAGTAAATACGTAAAAAAAATAATATTAATCATCGTTGTTGGTGAATTATTATTAACAGTTTATGTTTAATATGATAATATGGCAGATTTGAAATAAAAACTATATTAATTATTCTTTAATAATTAAGATTTGCTATGGTTGTTTGGTAGTTCTGCAGCTCAGCAGCACATAAAGAAAAGCCGCCACTGAAATCCACTAATGGATGTTAGCTATCACATTTTCCATTAATTCTCTATTTCTTGCAATATGTATCAGAGATTGTATGTCCTTAATCCCTGTCCATTGTCTTATGTTTCGGAGCCAGGACATTTTCTTGCGTCCCATTCCTCTCTTGTCTTCAATTTTACCCTCGATTATAGGTTGGAGGAACTGGTATTTTTCATTTCGCATGATGTGACCTAGATACGCCGTTTTCCTTTTCATGATGCTTTCGAAAAGTTGGCGTTCTTGGTTTATTCTTTTAAGGACATCTATATTTGTGATTTTCGCTGTCCATTGTATTTTTAGGATACGGCGATAGAGCCACATTTCGAAAGCTTCTAGTCTGTTTATATCCCTAGTTTTTAGTGTCCAGCCCTCTACTCCATATAGCAACACTGACCACACGTATCACTTAGTAAACCTTAGTCTCAGTTGAAGATCGAACTCTGAACAAGTCAGTACCTTCTTGAATTTTACGAAAGCTTGTCGAGCTTGCTCAATGCGACATTTTACTTCCCTGTTCGATGCCCAGTCTTCAAAAAGCCACGATCCCAGGTATTTAAATTCACTCACTCTTTCAATAGATTTAGTATTCAGTGTTATGGTGGGGTTTTAAAGTGCATCCAAGTTTCTGGAAATGATCATAAATTTGGTTTTTTGGTACTAATCTCTAATTCCATTCGCTTGCTGTTTTCTCCGATTATAGTGACAAGTTGTTGAAGATCGACTATGTTGTCACAAGTTAAGACACAATCATCAGCATATCGTATGTTGTTGATCAATACTCCATTCACTTTGATTCCCATCTTTGTATCCTCCAAAGACTCTTGAAATATGGCTTCCGAATAAATGTTAAATAAAAGAGGGAAAGCACACATCCCTGTCGAACGCCCCTTCTTATATGTATGGGTTTGGATATAGAATTGTCTATTTTTAACTGTGCCGTTTGATGCCAGTACAATTTTTTAATGCATCTTATGTCTTTTTTGTCTATATCAACTTTTTTAAGGATGTGCCTATCCGTTACGAATGTTGGCGATCATCATGGCAATCTTTATCTTATCTGCAGCAGCGCTGAAATGGTATATGGTATATAGTAAAGATTTATTGGTAGAACTACCAAAAGGATAGTTTTTAAAATTTTTTGCAAGTAAATTGAAAACATGGAAGCAGTTCTTCATTTTAGTTTCAATTCAGATAGTGATGACTGGCGAAACAGAGTATACAGAAATCCTGAGGACCGCTACACTGCGTGTAACATGTAGAAACTCTAAGGTATGGTGGCGGCTGAGTAATAGTGTAGGGTGGGATCAATTTGTAAACTCGTACGGTGTAAGTTCGAATAGATAGGAGGTAACTTACAGCACATTGCAGACATTTTAGAAGAATATGTCTTGCCATTTATTGAGGAAAATTTCATGTTTATGCATGATTATGCCAGTCCACACATTACAAGAATTGTACAGCGATAGTTTCAGGAAGTTGGAATTCCTGCCATAGTTTGGACTGCGAGAAGTTCCGACCTCAACTTAATAAAATACATTTGGGCTATCATACGAAGATGACTACGACAAGTACCTAACCCACCAAAAACATTAAATCAACTGTTTTTGCAAATGGTTGAAATTTGAAATCATATTAATCAAGATTTTTTTTGTTTAATAAAACTCCAACAGGAATCTTATGACTATTGCTATCTGATCATTCACTATGATCAATAAGCAAGTTAGTTCTATATATAAATATTACAAGAAACTTATCTAAGGTTATATTCAGCAATATTCCTTAGGCTCTAATACATTATAGTACTACTAGATAACGTGTACACTTTAGCCGCACTTTACTCTGCTTTTTCACTTTCACTCACTTATAGCACTAAATCAAACGGCTTCGTTCTCTTTAGTCTTCTTATCTGGTTGACGTTGTCTAGGAGTCTGATGGCCTCGACGTTCACGTGGTTGGAGAGCCTTTGTTCATGACTCTCGGCAAACTTACTTATTGTCTGGATAACTGTATCCATCTGGAGGTCTCGATGAAGATCACAGTTTCTAACGTACCATGGAGCGTTAACGATGTTCCTTAATACTTTATATTCGGATATCGTTGTATATGTTGGATGTTGCTTTCTTTTGTACAGCCCCATAGCTGTATTCCGTATGTCCATATCGGTTTAAGGACTTGCTTATATAATAGCAATTTGTTGTAAATAGACAGAGTGGATTTTTTTCCCATCAACCAGTACATCTTTCTGAACTTAATTTCTAATTTCTTCTTTTTTTTTCTTAACATGTGCTTTCCGACGTAGCTTGTAATCTAACTTCATACCCAAATATTTTAACAATCAAAAGACTGATATTTTTTTGTACACACTTATGACAAGTCGAAAGAAAATGCAAAAAAGTATTTTTGAAGTGTGTATATTTTAGGCAATTCCTAGCTGAGCGCTTTCGGCTTTACAAAGCCATCATCAGAGCTATGCTACAATAAAATGTTCTAGTAAGTACTAATTGGTAAAGATTGTAATTTTTAACTTACGTCAATTTTTAAATACCACTACAAAGGAGAGATCTCATTTCCTTAAGTTTCAAAATTATGATTTTTTGTAGGAGTTGGAATTCTTAAAACATATAAAAAACATATAAAAAGTCGACACTGGACTTCACAAACACGTTAAAAAATTGAAAAAATTTTTGTCATGGTACGGGTTTAAGACCCGACCATCTATTGATGTGACTCACATCAATAGATGGTCGGGTCTTAAACCCGTACCATGACAAAAATTTTTTCAATTTTTTAACGTGTTTGTGAAGTCCAGTGTCGACTTTTTATATGTTTTTTATATGTTTTAAGAATTCCAACTCCTACAAAAAATCATAATTTTGAAACTTAAGGAAATGAGATCTCTCCTTTGTAGTGGTATTTAAAAATTGACGTAAGTTAAAAATTACAATCTTTACCAATTAGTACTTACTAGAACATTTTATTGTAGCATAGCTCTGATGATGGCTTTGTAAAGCCGAAAGCGCTCAGCTAGGAATTGCCTAAAATATACACACTTCAAAAATACTTTTTTGCATTTTCTTTCGACCCCCCAAATATTTTGCCGTATTTGCATAAGGTATTTGGTTTCTATTTATATGTACTGGGATATGTTGTTTTCTTTTGTTAGTAAAATTGACATGAACAGATTTTATTTCATTCAATTTGATACGCCATCGCATCGGCTGGTCCAGATGTTAATTTGTTCAACAGAGTTCTGTAGCATGGTATCTGCATCCTCGTGGTTTTGTCCGACTGCTAGAATGCATGTGTCGTCTGCAAATGTCGCAATTGTGTTAGGTTCTAATAATGGAATATCGCTGGTATAGAGCAGGTATAGCACTGGCCCCAGGACATTTCCTTGTGGAACTCCAGCCTTAACTTCTCTTTACTTCTCTGAATATGCTTCCTCATATTTAACTCGAAAGTATCTGTCGGATATATATGATTCTAGTAGTTCAGAATATTGTTTTGGTAAGTAGCATCTCATTTTATGATATAGTCCGTCATGCCACACCTTGTCAAAAGCCTGCGCTACATCAAGAAAAATTGCGGAACAAACTTTTCCTTCTTCTAGAGCTTTTTCTATGATATCTGTTATTCTATGCACCTTATTTATCGTTGAGTGGCTTGCTCTAAACCCAAACTGATAATTAGGAATTAGATTTTTTTCCTCTATAATTGGTTTTAGTGCCTTCAAGAGTAATTTTTCGTATAATTTAGACATGACAGGTAACAGTGAAATGGGCCTATATGAAGAAGCTTATTGTAGAGGTTTTCCTAGTTTTAGGGTCATTATAATTTCTGCCACCTTCCATATCTTTGGTACGTACCTCAACCTAAAGGAATCGTTTATAAGATGTGTTAATTTTATAATAGCTTTCCTTGGAAGTTGCTTTAACACTTCCCCAGTAATTAAATCAAATCCAGGAGCTTTCTTTGGATTTATATTTTCTTTTATTTCCAAATATGCTTCTTTTGGAGTTACAAGGCTAATCTCCATTTCGTCTTGATCAGGGAGCTCCCAGTTTATTCTTTCTTGTTCTTCATTTGGTTGAAAAGTATTTTCTAGTTGGTCAGCAAACCTGTTGGCCTTTTGTATATTGCTTCTTGCCCAGCTACCATTAGTATTTCTAATTGGTGGATACTGTAAGATTGGCATTTTTAATCGTTTAGAAGCCTTCCACAAAGAGTAATCAGTAGCGCTATCATTTGATAGTTCACTTAGGTAAATGTTAACCGATTCGTTTTTAATTTTTTGTATTTCTCTTTTTAATTTTTGTGTGGCATTATTTAATCTAGTTTTATCAACTGGTGCTCTAGGCTGATGCCACTTGCGTCTTAGTTTTCTTTTTTCGGTTATCATTTCTCTGATTTCTTTCGGGTAGTTATTTCCTTTTATTCTTTCGACACTGTTCGTGCTGTTGTTCCAAGCAGCTTGTTGTATATTTTTATTGAGTAATTCTACTTCTGTTTCTAGTTGATCAATGGTTCTTAATGGCACTGCCATTTATTAAGGAAAATTTCATAGTTATTCATGATTATGCCAGTCCACACATTACAAGAATTGTACAGCGATAGTTTCAGGAAGTTGGAATTCCTGCCATAGTTTGGACTGCGGGAAGTTCCGACCTCAACTTAATAAAATACTTTTGCTATCATACGGAGATGACTACGACAAATACCTAACCCACCAAAAACATTAAATCAACTGTTTTTGCAAATGGTTGAAATTTGAAATCATATTAATCAAGATGAAATAATAATGGTAATTCTTAGTATGAGAGATCGTGGTCAAGCAGTAATATACGCAGAGGAGGCAATACTCAGAAACAGTAAATGTGAATCCAAACGAATACATTCTTCTATGTTTTTCAATCACGAATATTTAAGTTTCCAGTCCTCGCTTGCTTTTTATTTTTCCTTCGATAATTAAATTAAAACGCTTTACTCTACTGCTTCTTACAACATGGCTACCCACAATAACATCCAATTTCAGGGCTTCTCTTTCTTTCCATTTCAGGTTAAATTTACGTTACATTCAGCAAACACATTGAAACAACACAAAAAAAATTAAGGAAATTACCAAACTCCGTAAATAATTGGTTCAGAAAATTTTTCAAATTTACTAAAATAAAAATATTATAATACAATGGGTACGAAAAGAAATATCTTCTTCTTCAGGCCATGTTTGTCCACTGCTGGAAATAGGCCTCTAATTTATTTTCATTGATTTCTACTCTTAGCAATTATCATCGAATGCATGCCCACGATATGTTTAATATCATCCATCCACCTCTTTTGCCATCTACTCATTCGTCTCTTGTTCGCTCTTGATCTTCACTTTGTTATTCCCTGTGACCATTTTTCAGGGTCATCTCGAGTAACATGGCCGACCCGTTGGTACTGTAACCTTGTCGGTATTATGAATTCTGTCTCTTAAACTGATCCTGAGCATGGCTCTCTCCATCGCTCTTTAAATCGTACTGGGCTGTTCTTAAATTCTTTTTTTAAAGGTTTATATAAATAATATATAGACAAAATTTAAATTACTTTTTAAATGCATTGAATAAATTATTTTAAATGGAGAATTGTGAAAAGTTAATAGATAGTAAAAGTAAAAAAAAAATGGAATCAACTAAAATTTGGCCTAAAAGTGGCCAATCAAAAATCACCAATAGCAGTAATGATAAAAAATCTGGAACATATTTGTATCAAACCTTTGCACACCTGCACCTGTTGGAAAAATTGCATTTGGGCATGATGTTAGCGTGGAATCAGTTCAAAATTGTTCATAAAAATAAATTTCATCATAACAAAGTAATTGTGATTCATGAATTATCTGATAATGATCGTAAAACGAAATGTTCTGAAATTATTATACAGAAGATAATTCGATAGCGATTACGAAAAGTAATTGTTTCTTTCGATGAAAACTCGCGATTCCTAAATTGTGTAGTAGGTAATCACCAAAACCATGTGTGATGTGTAAACCTGTAATACTAGTGATACAAATCCCAGATGGATGCGGGAACTTTGAACACAAAGTTCTTTAAACATTGATGCAGGTATTAACATATTATTTATTGGTCTATTTTTTAGAAATTGAACAATTTATATGAGGAAATAATATTTAGATTTGTTACGAAAATAAGTAATTCGTGCAGGAATTGCTTAATTATATTTTTGGTAACAATTTACGTATTTTATTAGTTTGAGCAGGATGGTCTATAACCACACCAGTTAAATAAGGAAAAGGATTAAAATGGAGTTACCAGGAAGATCTCAAACTTTGCATAATAAAACTTATTTTGGGCTTATCGTATCTGAAAAAAACGTTGTATAGAATACAAAACATGATCATCTAGACCATCTTAGAATTAAAATAGTCAATTAAGTCAAATAACAAATGACAAATTATGCAATTAGTTTAGGGACCAGCAAAGGGCCACCATGGCCTATTTAATTCTGATGTCCATCCAACTTTTTTTATATTTTTTTGACTGCTGATTATGAATTTCGAGGGAGATTTCGATCCGAGTACTCAAACCATTGTTTATAAACAATTTAGTTGTTTATAAGGTTTCAGCTCATAATCTTAAAGAGCTAGAAAATTTCTGTTTAATAAAATTTGTTTCTTGAAAAAAAAAACAATAAAATGGCGTTTACTAAACTTTAGTCCAATAACTATAATTCGAGATATTGTAAAATTAGTGAATATTGGCTGCAAAATAAGTATTTTTCGAAGCTCTTTCGATCGTAACTCAGCTTCTACGCAGAAAATGAGCTTTACAATTAGATGAGTTTCGTTTTGAAGCTTAATTTATAAAGTTTCAAACAAAATTTGTTAAATCACTTTATATTTATTTGTATTAAAGTTATACTTGTTTAAAGTTAATAAAACAAACAAAGTTAAAAAATGTAAATTAATTTTTTTTATAAGGGTTTTAAGCAAATTTGAGCAATATAGATTTATATTTAAATTAACAAAGATGATAGAAGAACTCAAAAAGAATATTTTGAGCTTGGCAAAACGTTTCTTAGGTTTATTTTTGACCAAGACATCGATATTTTGATACCGTGCTCTGAGGCGCTTAATTCAAAAAGTCGTATAAACAAATTAAATTTAAATAAGGTAGTTAATTATTTGTCGTCTGGTATTTTCAAAGGTATACTTAAGTTATTCTTTGTGATGGAAGAAAGTATTATTAATACGTGATGCACTAGTGCTACAGAGGTCTGTCAGAACACCATCGTTTTCATTTCTGACATCCTGGTTATATCGTTCTTATACCGGTATTTATGGCATCACCAATACGAGCGTTAACACCCGTAATGAATATATACTCAGTTACATTAGAAGTGTTACACCCAAAAGGAATAATTTCTTAAACTTAATTTTGGCCAACATGGTAGATTTACATCAAGAGTGAAATGACAACGTTGTCAAAAATTGTTATTAACAAGTAAACAAAAAAAATTAAAAATGTGCTTGGCGACCGCGTAGCTGAATACACTCCTGTATACTCTAGGCATTGACAAAATGAGATAATCAATGTCTGTTGTGAGGCCTCGTTCCAAGCAACTTAAATTTCATGTATTAACTGTGCCAGAGTCTGTGGAGGATAATGCAAAGTGGACAGTCTCCTTTACATCATATCCCATACATGTTCTATAGGATTTAAATCGAAGCACGGGGCGGCCACAGCAAAACATTAAAGCTAGCTTCTTGGAGAAAGTTCATACTTTGACGAGCAATATTAGTCAGCGCGTTGTCTGGCTGAAAAAATACGTCTAGACAGCAGTCGAGATAAGGCAGTAAAGTGGTTTCTAAGATGTCATCAACATAACGCGCAGCTGTCATATTTCCTCGAATAAACACAAATAGTGATCGGCTACTATAGGCAATAGCCTGTAAACCATTACTCCAACTATTCTGTGTACATGCCTCTCAACAGCAAACCCGATATCTCGTCGCTCTCCACGGTGGCGTCTTACCATCCTACAACCATCATGCATTTTTAAACAGAATCGTGATTTATCACTAAATGCTACATTATACTATTCTGCCACCCAATGCTACCATTCGCTACACCAATACAAACGTTGATGACAGTGGTCCAGAGTCAAAGGAAGCACTAGTCGTGGGCGGAATGAAACCAGTCCAAAGGATCTAATGCGACGGTAGAGTGTACGCATACTATCAGTTCTACCTACTACTCCAAACCATTGATCAGCAATTTGACGCATAGAAGCAAAAGAGTCTCACAGAGTTAGTAATCCTAAGCGCCTATCTTGACGCTCTGTGGTACGCCTCGGTTGACCAGTTGGTCTCCTTCGTGTTCCTCTACCTTCGCTTGTCCACGCACGATATATACGCATAACCGTCATTGCCGCACAATTAACACGACGGACTGTCAAAATCGCTTACATGGTGGTAGTTTTGGTGTCTTCTAACTCGAGGCATTTTCTTACACTGAATATAATTAGACTGAGGAATAATACCTAAAAAATTCTATACGAACCGGTTTTCACAAATTGGTCTCTTCACAAAAAAAAATTAAAGATAAAAAAATTTAAAACTTTATTTTTACAAAAAGTAAAAAATATATAACATTGGTATTGTTATCATACCATGTTTTAAATATAGTCATTCTGTTGACAAAAAATTAAGTTAGAAATTATTCCTTCTGGGTGTAACACTTGGTAAAACCATGGATGTCTCCATTTTCCCATTTTTTTCTTAGTATGAAATGGAATTCCAACAATTTGTTATCTTATTTTAGAAGTGTAAATAGTTGTATTTTTCCTGGACCGTATACGTTTCTTTTCCACAACATATATTTTTAACATATCTCAAGATATCCATAAATTGACACAATAAAAAGGTAAATTTTTATAGATGTTTCTTCATTTTATTTGATCGTCGACGTTGCTGGATATAAACTGGATAACAAAGGATATGAATCGGATACGAAATGACAAAAGGTGCGTTTTCTGCGAATATTCGCGGACCCATTTCAGTAGCGCTCACATACTCTTTTATTGCGGATATAAATATTTTTGTACAAAACACACAATTCACGCTTTCACGTATAATACCGCATTGTTTTTGTAAACACTTTTGTGTATGCAACTTTTTGTTACAGCGCTAGTAATTCATACAAAAAGATGTTTTGTGGTATGTATGTGAAATATGGAAAACAATATAAGTGGTAGAAACAAAGCTTTTGATAAAATACACTCTACTATAATAATCTACATTGTAGTTTAGGTCTTTGTGTATTTTCTTTAGAACTTAGAACTTATTTATTCATTAAAATATATACACAATCTAGATTAAAATTGCTTAAATTTTTCGTCGATGATAAACTTCCATAGAAAACGAAAGAAAACAAAAATATTTAATTACTAATTAAGGAAATTGCCTGAGTTTAAAACTGAGTTAAACTTCATATTCTACAAAAAATGTATTTACTGAATAACAATGGTTTCATAGTTCTTAAAATACCATAAAATTTATGTAAATATGAGGAAAACACTTGTCTTTTAATTCAGGTGTTTGGAAAATGAATAAATTAGACAGACAAACTTTTTCTGACCAACACAATTTTATATAAAATAATTACGAAAAAGTGATTGTTACTGATTAATTTGTAAGACAAAATAATATGGCAATTCACTTGACATTATTCACTTTAGAAAGGTGAACTTTAAAAAATCAATACACCGATTGGTAATGGGAGAACGGAATTTTGTGTGAAATATATAATTACCAAAAACTGATTAACTTGCAAAAGAAAATAATATGGTAATTAAGAGCAGCCATCTTAGAAGGACCGATATACATAAAATCACATGGGAAACTTTAAATGCGAAATATAATAAATAAACCATTTCCTCACAATTAAAGATAATTATAATAAAACAAATAAGGACCTGCAGATGTTAAGATACGATTTAAAAAGGAGACAAAGTAGGGTGCAAGAATTACAGAGGTTAGTCCAGTCGTCAGAGAGTTGACCCCTAAAAATTATACAAACAAGCTGAATTTTGCAGAGAATATTATTTTGGTGCCTTAAAAGAGATGCAAAAAAATTTGCTGCTTTTACCCTTGGGCTTCCCTCCAAAACCCCCCACGCAGGGGGGTGCAAAACGCTTTTACCCCCTACTAACAAAAATCGATTTATAAAGAACTAGTCCGCCGTAAAAAAAATATTTTAAATAAAAAATGTAGCTGAGATAATTTTAAAGAAAAATGTTTATAAGCACTTTTTGTGTATAATAAACCGTTCTCTTAGAAACAACGCTTGTAGTGACCGTCGATTTCGCATGTCAGTTACGCGCGCAAAATCAATGTGCAATAAAATTTGTATCAGCTTGACCGTAAAAATTCGATATCTTTTGGTCCAAATGTGGTATCGACAAAAATCAAGATGCATTTTAAACCGAGAATAAACTCAGTTTTTATAATGAAAGGTGTTAAATAAATTAACGTATCGCAATTTTTGCCACTTTTTAACGGTTCTCGAGAGATCAATAAAATTGATCACTTACATTGTCCAGTTGTAATAAAATTTCTATTTTTAGAGATTAATCTTAAAAACATATGACATAAAATTTTAATTTTAAGTTGTGGTAACAAATATAAGGGATTTGAAATATGAATAAAAAACGCAGAATTTAATGTTTTACATTACAAACGATCATACGTTACTGTAAATGCATTTACGAAGAAAGTTTTGGATATAGTTTATTGCAGAAATTTTGTTCTTTAGAAAAACGTAGTTAGGGTAATTGAAAAAAAAAGTTTGAAGTGTTTTAGATCGTTTGTTGTGTGAAAGTTTAAATCCAGCGTTTTTTAAGCATATTTCAAATACCTTACATATGTTGCCGAACCTTAAAACTAAAATTTCAAGCTATAAGTTTTAAAGGTTAGGCACTAGTTATCAAAACGTCATAGTGGAGAGCTACTGAAAGGGAGAAATTATATTGTTCTCGCGAGAATCATAACAAATGGCAAAAATCGCGCCACATTTATTTAATTAACACCTGTTTAAAATCTAAGTGTATTTACGACAAAATACACAAACTGCATACGAAAGCTGAACTCTTTACCTTTAAAACGCATCTTGATTTTTGTCGATAGGTCATTTGTATCAAAAGATATCGAATTTTTACAGTTGAGCTGATACAAATTTTATTGAACATTGATTTCGCGCACGTAACGGACATACAAAATCGACGGTCGGCTCAAGCGTTGTTTCTAAGAGAACTGTTTATTTTAAACATAAAATGATTATAAACATTTTTGTTTAAAATTATCTCAGGACTTTTTTTATTTGAAAAATATTTTTCTACAGTGTACAGATTCTTCGTAAATACATTTTTTGTGTGTTTTTACCTCCTTGCAAGTGTTATTTTAGGGGGAAGCCCGGGGGTGGAAGTAGTAAATTTTTTTGTATCTTTTTTGGTTACCACTTAACTGGGAATAAGCCACAATTAAAGATAAAAATACGTTTATTGACGTTTCAATTTCCACTTCGGAAATCGTTCTCAAAATACAAACAGTAAATTAAACAAATTATGTTTTTTGTTACATAGTGAAAAATTCTTCTAATAATTTAATTTTATCTGACTCATTTTATATTGACAATTCAGACATACATTATGCATTTTAAAGTAGACGACTTTAAAATGATATTGCCAATATTGTTGAGTTACGCTCCTGGGACGACTTTACTTATAAGATAGTTCATTCGATTACATGAAATCAACTTTAACTTGAGAATATCCGTCACAAAAAAAATCATAGCATGTAATTCGTCTTTAAAAAGACAAACACATGACATGATGACAGTAAAATTCTCCTGTTAGTGATTCCATAGTAAATTATGAGGGAAAAACCAGGAAAAAAACCTCATAATACTATCTTGACATTGTAAATATTTGTTCGTAAATTTAGTTTACCTTCAACAAACATCAAAATTCTGATTTTATATGTTACGTTATTTAAAAAACATAAATGATGTATCCTCTTTATGTTACTGACTTACTAATACTGCTATTTTCTTATTAATAACTTCCTCTTTCAATATTGGTAACCAGATCCTACTACATTCTGCCGAGGAATTTGCGACACAATTGGCCTCACTTAGCATAATTAGAGCCGCTTCTTTGATTTTTCTTTTTTTACCATCCGTTTCTTTTAGGACTACTTCTGAATTATTCCATTGAACCCTATGTTCATTATCCCATGCGTGTTTACATATTTGAGATCTATCAAATTCTCTATTTTTAATATAAGATTAATGTTCACTTATTCTAACATTTAATCGCCTTGATGATTCACCTAAATAAAACTGATTGCATTCACAAGGTATTTTATAAATGCAATTCTTTGTCCTTTCTTGTTCATTGTTAGGTTTGGTTTTGGACAAAATAGATCTCAACGTGTTTGTTGTTTTGAATGTTAAATCTGTTTCCTATCCTTTTAAGTTTTTCTGATAATCCTTTTATGTACTGGTCCTATCTGGTTACCAATATTGAAAGAGGAAGTTATTAATAAGAAAATACCAGTATTAGTAAGTCAGTAACATATAGAGGATACATCATTTATGTTTTTTAAATAACGTAACATATAAAATCAGAATTTTGATGTTTGTTGAAGGTAAACTAATTTGACGAACAAATACTTACAATGTCGGGATAGTATTATGAGGTTTTTTTCCTGGTTTTTCCCTCATAATTTACTATGGAATCACTAACAGGAGAATTTTACTGTCATCATGTCATGTGTTTGTCTTTTTAAAGACGAATTACATGCTATGATTTTTTTCTGACAGATATTCTCAAGTTAAAGTTGATTTCATGTAATCGAATGAACTATCTTATAAGTAAAGTCGTCCCAGGAGCGCAATCTCAACAATATTGGCAATATCATTTTAAAGTCGTCTACTTTAAAATGCATAATGTATGTCTGAATTGTCAATATAAATGAGTCAGATAAAATTAAATTATTAGAAGAATTTTTCACTATATAACAAAAAACAAAATTTGTTTAATTTACTGTTTGTATTTTGAGAACGATTTCCGAAGTGGAAATTGAAACGTCAATAAACGTATTTTTATCTTTAATTGTGGCTTATTTCCAGTCAAATAGTAATTAATTTACAATGCCACAACAAAATAGCTTCAGAACAACATCTTTTTTGGGTTTCCAAAATTAATATTCTCGGCAAAATTTAGCTTGTTCGTATGATTTTTAGAGGCTCAGTGGAATTTTCGTTTTAGATACGAAACAATTTATAGTTAATATTACAAAAGCATCAACAGATACTAACAAAGACACTAATGTGCATCGAACTGCAGCCCGTTTGTGTTACTTAAGAGGATTCGACTTTTTATTCCTTAGGAGGATTCGTCTTTTTATTAGGGGACAAGGAAGGAGTCTCCACGAGATCAATAGTGCCACATTAACTGCAAAGTAAACACTATTGACGGCGTTCCCTGGAAACGTCTACTAGTAGACGGTTAATCCTTCCAACGCCGGACCAAACCAAATCAGATGGCAAAGATCAAGTCACAACGGCTCTTTTCAGAGCCAACACTAACAGTAGCGAACATAAATATCGAGGGCATCACTACAGCCAAACAAGACATCGTATCAAAATTCTGCAAGAACACGAAATGTGAGGTATTGCGCATCCAAGAAACCCACAGAGACTTAACTGCAGCGAGACCGAAAGTCTCTGATATAAAACTGATTGCGGAGATACCACACAATAAGCATGGGAGCGCGGTATTTGTAAGAACTCAAACCATAGTCTCATCTGTGGGAACAACAAATGTACACGTTAAAGAAATAATAATCACTGAGATCAGAAAATGCACAATAACCTCGGTATACAAGCCCCCAAACCAGCCTTTATATTTTTACCTCCAACTAATTTTTAATCACATCCCAATCAGCTTGTACTGGGAGACTTTAACAGACACAGTTTACTCTGGGGTTATGCAGATTCGGACGCAAATGGAGACGCAGTAGAAGCATGGGCTGAAACGAGTGGCCTCACGTTAATCCATGATCCTAAACTTCCACCATCTTTTCAGAGCAAAGTTTGGAAAAGAGGATATAACCCAAATATCTGTTTTTTAATTAACAACCTCGCAGACCGATGTACCAAATTAGTATATGGCGCCATACCAAAAACTCAGCATATACCAATTGGTATAAATATCTTTCGAATTGTAAGACCACAAGCTATTCCATTCAGAAGGAGATTTAACTTTAAAAAGGCAAACTGGCAAAAGTATCTAGACATGCTAGATTCTGAACTGCTACGTCTTGAACCAAAAGTAGAGAACTACGAAAAATTTGTAGAGGTACTCAAAAATTAGTCTAGAAAAACTATCCCTAGAGGATTTAGACAACAATATGTTCCCGGGATGTTCAGGGAGTCCAAAGAACTAATGAGAACCTATGAAACCCTCTATTCCACTGACCCTTTTAGCCAAGAAACTGTTAACTGCAGAGCAGTACTACTCCAACAGCTAAGTCAAGCCAGACAGGAAAAGTGCATTGAGGCCCTAGAAAAAATGGACATGACACATAGTAGCAAAACAGCATGGAACCTTGTAAAAAAACTCAGCGGTGATCCAAAAGAACATAAACTATTTTGCAAGGTTAAATCAATCCAAGTCGCTGCTCCACTCCTCACGAATGAAAGAACTACTAACCCGAATAAGGACCCAAACACTAGGAGAAGATTGGAATCGGGGACAAACCACCTAGGAACTTCTTTTACTCTAAAAGAACTCCAAACGTCTAAACAGGTTAAAAAACGGGAAAGCTGCAGATGTGGATGATATATGCAGTAAAAAAATAAAGCATTTAGGCCAAGAAGCAAGAAACTGGATCTTGCAATTTTATAACACGTGCAAACTACGTAACAAAACCTGCAAAATTCCAAAATCATGAAGGAAATCTAAAGTAAAAGCCTTGTTAAAACCAGGAAAGGACCCAGAAAATTCCAGTAGTTACAGACTTATTTTGCTATTGTGTCATTTTTTTTAAGTATACAAGAGACTGATATTCGCCAGAATAGAAAAAAATATCGACAAGCACCACATCCCACAACAAGGATAATTCAGACCTGGCAAATCTTGCACCGGTCAAGTCCTCGCATTAACAGAACATATTGAAGAGGACTTTGAGGAAAAACTTGTAACAGGGGCTGCTTTTGTAGATCTGATAGCAGCCTATGACACAGTAAGGCACAAAACATTGCTCCGCAAATTATAAGACACTTTCAATGACCACCATCTGGGAAAGGTCGTATATTCTTTACTGCAAAATAGACGTTTTTTTGTTATACTGGAGGGTAAAGTAAGTAGTTGGAGAGTTAAAAATCGGCCTCCCACAGAGAAGTGTTTTAGAACCAATGTTCTTTAATTTATACACAAACGACCAACCTACTCCGACCGAAACCAAGCACTTCCTCTATGTACTTCCAGTTTTGAAAAAGTGGACGAGAAACTCGAAAGTGTCTTAGAAACAATGACAACGTACTACCTGCAAAATTCTCTGAGACCCAATCTCTCTATAACCCAAGTCTGCGCTTTCCACCTTCGTGCAAAGAAAGCCAAGTGAAAACTCCAAATTGTGTGGAATGGTAATACATTAGAACACACAAACCAACCTATATATCTTGGAGTAACTCTGGATTGGTCCCTAACTTACAGACAACATTGCATAAAAACGAGAGGTAAAGCTAACGGGAAGTAAATGGGGTGCACGTCCTGGCGTTTTAAGAACAACGGCACAGGCACGGTGTTTCTCAACTACTGAATATGCGTGCCCGTTTGGAGCAGATCTGCCCACACCAAACAAGTTGATACTGCGCTAAATGAGACATGCACGATAGTAACGGGCTGCATGAAACCAACGTCACTTTCAAATCTATATAGAGCAGCGGGTTTTGCAGAACCCTCAACACGCACAGGCGTTGCAGAGCACATAGAGAAAATTTAACAGATCGCAGACGAGCGGCATGCCCTATACAAAGCTTGAACACCACGAAAGCGACTAATATCTAGAAAAAGCTTTCTTGGAACAGTGCAGGATGAACCGCCTAAATATTTTCCACTTCCCCAGGTTCAATGGACCGGCCAGACCCTAGACTTTAAAACGTAGAAAACTATGAATAGGATTAGAATGGGGGTCGCTACAGTAAAATCAAACTTGGCAAAATGGGGGAAAAATAGATTAAGTTGATGTGAACTGTGACTGTGAAGAAACACAAAATATAGAACATCTTCTTACATGCAGAAAGTGTCCTCATCAATGTACCCTTGAAGATTTGTGGCTCGTCAACAAAGAAGGAACCGACGTAGCCCGATACTTGGCCGAAATTTTATGAATGACATGTCCGAACACGATAAAGTAAAGTAAGTCTTTTTATTTTACATATTGTATAGAAGTAAATTTTATTTTATTTGTTATTTATTTAAATATATTTTTATTGAAATTACAATTGAATTTTACTGAGTCTAGTGTCTAATAGTCGCACACTTCTGGGAAAAAGTTGGAAATTTTATGTTGAAGTTATGGAGTATTGAAGATGTGTAGATGTTGTTTATAGATTTACGTTTAAAAGATTACGAAATAAAATAGATGCCTTTGCGGTGCATATATACAGACGGGTGATGGAAATTCCATGAATACAAAAAGTCACCAACGATGAGTATAGAATAGGAGAAAGGTATGAATTACTCTGAATCATATTAAAAGGTAAAATTAGGCAAAAGATCAGTAGGAACACATCAGAACTCATTACTGAACGACTCACGCTTTGACCGCTCATCCGTAGAAATCTTTCGTCCAGCAGTTTGCAAATCTACAATTGCCATTTGGATCGCCAACCTTCCAAGGAGGTGACGCAATAAAATTATGCAAAATAGCATAGAATTAAGAAGCTGTACACATAAGTTCTTGATAAGATTGTTTTTGTCTTCTTCATGGCGGTTTGAAACGTTGCTGAATTTTCTTGCAACCATTATGTGTCATTTTTCTTTGACAAGAATAAGAGTCTCAGCAATCATTTAACTTTTTTTTTGTCAATTCGTTTACAGTTTGTGCTGTTGATAGTGATGTGCAGAATGGAGAGTGAAAAAGTTCCAAAACAGTTCCTTTGTATATCTTTTCAAAATATTTTCCTTCTTCTTTGAAAGTCTAATTAATTCAATAGCTTTATTTGTATTTTGTATCTCATTTTTTATAAAAGCAAATAGTAGTATGCTGATTAATGTTTTTTAATTATTCAGTAAATATAAAACATATGAAAAAACTCGTTATTCTTTATCAAAATAAAAAATCTCTCTTTTTTCTGTCGAAAATATACTCTAAAATCACTTTCCATTTTATCTTTCTTCCACTCCACTTGAAAAGATCACACTGTACATCCCCGAACCTTTTCCGCTTGAACGATTTAAAATAATCTTAAAAACAGTTTCTTACTCTTACAACCCTCGGGTCATGGACCTAATCAATTTTACGTCGCCAAGGTACACGATCATTATCGGAGGATTTAAAATATTCACCAAGAAATTTCTCAACGGGAATATTTTATAATCACTTTCAATAAAAAAGCCAGGATTTCGTTTGAATTGGCTTTCACGAACTAAAGTCTTCGGATAAAAGTTATTTTCATTTAAAGGTAAAAATAAGTCTCGAGTATTGATCAATTTCGACTTAAATTGATAAAGTAGAAAATAAAATATAAAATATTATGCGGCTAAATGTGTCATAAAAAAAGAAATATACGTTATACAGGGTGGTCCATAAATAATGTATCAAACTGAAATTAAAGATTCTTGGCCTTGAAATATTAAAATCGAATTTAACTTGCTTTGACCGTATATTTATAATCAAAAAGATCACCCTTTCTCTTTCTCTCTCTCTCTTTCTCTGTCTCTTTCTCTCTTTTTCTTTTTCTCTTTCTCTTATCAGTCTTGACCCCCGAAAGAGGTGTAGTGGTCATATTGATGTCATGTTTGATCTGTCTCCAAAGATATCTGTCTCGGTTCATTTCTTTTTACTCATGCATAGGTCTTTTGTATATTCCTATAATTTGGTTGATCCATCTTGTTGGGGATCTTTCTCGTGATCTTTGGCCTTCTACTTTTTCTTGGCTAATAAGTCTTCCATGTTTTCTATATATACTTTCACAACAGGTCCAAAGTATTTTAATTGTTGGAGATTGACTTTACTGGAGAGCCATTTGCTGACCTTTAGTTCACATTAGCATAGCTTTCTCCAGTGATTGGTCCACGAAATTCGTAACATTCTTCTCCAACAAAACATTTCAATGGTGTCTATCTTTCTTCTTTCTGCTTGTCGTAGGGTCCAAAATTTTCATTCATATATCAGTATTAGGAATATTAAGGAGTTGATTAACACCAATAGATTTCGTGAAATTTGAGAGTGCTTCCATATTTTGGCCATCTTTCCTACAGCGGCCTTTGTTAGATCATATCTACGTTTAATTTCTTACTGTAGTGAGCCTGTGTTTGTAACCTTCTTCTTTGAGGGCCTTTCCTATCGGAGATTGGATATCATTATTGCAACCAATGAGCCCAAATATGAGCTCACAACCACCTCAAACCGGTCAATCGTGGTTATGTGTGGAGGATTATAATCAATATCATGATCTTCGTCTTTAATATATTTAACTGCTTACTATCTAATTTCGTTTTTAATCAGTCATATAAGATCAACATACTCTTCTTGACTATTTGCAAAAAGGGCTGTGTTATCTGCAAAACGTAGGTTGTTTATTTTTCGGTCATTTATTGAGATACCAGAGATGTCAGAGCGTATGAAATAGAGTTAGAAATAGTCCACAATATTACCTACTTGGCTGCAAACGTTAACGATAACTGGGATGTAAATAAAGAATACGCATTGAAAAAGCCAGAGCTGCCTTCTAGAAATTAAACAAAATTCTAATTAATAGAGATATTACGTTAAACCTTAAAATCAGATTAATACGATGCTACATATTTTCCACATTGCTGTATGGTATGGAGAGCTGGACCCTTACAGAGACATTAATGAAAAAATTAGAGGCCTTTGAGATGTGGATTTATCGACGAATATTGCGGATAAGTTGGATTGATCGAATAAGAAATGAAATAGTTTTACATCGAATGAAAAAAGGCACAGAAATAACAAAAACGATAAAAATTCGAGAGTTAGAATATTTCGTTCATGTAATGAGACATCCAGAGAGGTATAACCTTCTACACTTCATAATACAGGGTAAAATCGCCGGAAGGAAAGTCCCAGGCCGACGAAGAACATCCTGGCTCCGAAATCTCCGAGAATATTATCAAGAGACCATCGCTAATTTATTAAAAGCCGCCGCGCCGTAAACAAAGTTAATATTTCCAATATGATCGCCAACGTTTGATAATCGGACAGGGTACTGAAAGAGGAAGAAGATTGAGATATCCTTTTCCCATAACTTAAGCGCTGTTCTCATAATATGCTTCCAAAATATATATGCCATATATTATGGCATTGTAGCACAAATAAGTCTAACTTTTCACGTCTGAATCGGAATTGATAGAACAATATAACGATTATTTCAGTCTAACTTTTCACGTCTGAATCGAAATTGATAGAAAAATATAACGGTTATTTCAGTATCTCTCTTCATCAGTCGTTCGAGCTGATTCCGATCCAAACCAAAAAGTCTAACATACGCCTCCAAAGTCTTCCTACTTTCAGTGTTTCGAACACAGAGCTGCCACCTGCTCTGGTGGCCAAGGAAAAGTCTATAGCAATGTTTTTTTTTTTAAAGCGAACCAAGCAATATTTTATATTTTTGATATTGTTCCGTTGAAATATTAATTTTTAAGAAATTGCTGAATCTGTGAACCAATAAAAACCCGTTCTTTATTTTTTTTAAAGACAGGCTAAGAATTATTAAAATAAGATACTTAACTCCTAAACTACCTAAACTTACACACTACAGTAATTTACAGCCCGCAGAACAGACCGGCAAAAGTCGGCAATTCCAACTACCTAAAGAAAAACAGAAAATCCACCAAAGAAATAAGAGACAAAATATGAACAAAGAACTTTAGGAAGCACAAGAGGTAGCCTCGATTAGAATAGCAGTAGACAAATTAAATAACAATAAATTTCCAAAATCAGAGCAAGAATATCAAACGCAAAAGAAAAAAAGGGCAAGAAAAGCACTCTCTACAGTTTAAAACTCTGAAAGAGTACCCCAGAAAGGTAGGTTTTTAAATTACCTTGCAAAATTACCTTGAAAATAAAAATACAATAGACAAAAATTTAACAGCTAGCAAGCAATGGGATATATTTAACCCTGAACTACTATCGTGGGGTCAAATTTGACCCCAGGACTTGAAATTTCTTGCGCCACTGGTAGACAGTTTGGCGAACGACTTTGTTATTCTATGTATTCTCCCAATTAAATACGTAGTTTAACATGCCGCTTAGTAGCAAACGATCAGTGGGATAGTGCACACGTGCTGCTGAGTTCCGGTCGGATTTGACCCCACCATAGTAGTTACGTTATTATTATTTAAGATAATACATTAAAATGGCTTTAAAAATTAGCGGAAGTACGGTGACAAGTGAAAATGTTTTTGACTTTCTCAAACCAACCGAAAATATTGACACTTATAGTGACTCTAATAACAGTGATACTGACACTGAAAGTGAACATTCGGTTCACGACACAGATTCAGAAATTGACGTAAGTGACTTATCAAGCGACGAATGTGAAACAGCATCTAATAATGAAACAAATTTTTACTGTGGACGGAACAGATATAAGTGGACTAAAAATGCTCCGGCCCCATCAAAAATTTGCGCACAGAACATTATTACACACCTTCCTGGTCTTCGTGGACTTGCCTTAGAAACAAAACCATCCAGTCCACTTGAATCCTGGTCACTTCTTATAACTTCTGACATGTTGGCCTCTATTCTAGAGTACACAAATGAAAAAATTACCGAGCCCAGTGTAAATTATGGGGATACATATACATTTGTCGATCATCTAAACGAAGGTGAACTTAAGGCTTTTTTGGGTCTTTTATACCTTTCAGATGTACTAAAGTCTAATCATGAGAATGTCGATTCATTATTTTCGAGAAGTGTTTTAGGTAGGCCAATTTTTCGTGCTACCATGTCAAAAGAACGCTTCTTATTTCTTCTCACAGCAATAAGATTTGACAATCATGAAATAAGAGAGCAAAAGAAGGCCAATGGAGATCGACTTGCAGCAGTGTCCTATTTATTTAAATGTTTGGTATCTAACAGTACAGCAAACTACACCTGTTCCGAATATGTTACAGTGGACGAGATGTTAGTTGGGTTTAGAGGTAGATGCCCTTTCAGAATGTACATGAAAGCCAAACCAATCAAGTACGGCATCAAGATCATGTGTTTATGTGACGCAAAAACTCATTATTTGGTAAATGCTTTTGTGTATATGGGTAAAACAAATGATCCTAATGCCCAAAAGCTATCCATACCTACAAGATCAGTAATTGCTTTAGTGGAACCAATTGCCAATAGTAACCGAAATGTCACTGGTGATAATTGATTCACCTCAATAGAGCTAGTTGATGAACTAAAAAAACTTCGACTTACCTATGTAGGTACAATGCGTAAAAATAAGAGAGAAATTCCTCCACAATTTCAACCAAATAAAAATTACGAAGTTGATAAGTGTTTATTTGGTTTTACACGAGACAATACAATCGTATCACATATCCCTAAAAAAAATAAAAGTGTAATTATGTTGTCGTCTATGCATCACGACAAATCTATTGACCAGGAAAGCAAAAAACCTGATATAATAGCTTTCTATAATTCGTCGAAAGGGGGCGTTGATGCACTTGATCAAAAATGTGCACTTTATCGTTCAGGTCGAAGATGCCAGCGATGGCCTTTAGTAATTTGGTATTCCATAATGGATATTGCTATAGTAAACAATCACATTATTTTTCACGCAGCTAATCCTGGGGTTAGAAAAAATCGATCGGATTTTATTCAAGAGCTGGAAATCAGTCATTATAAATGAACATTTAGAAGTAAGATTTGCAATGCCAAATTTGTCAAGAGAATTACGCTCGATAATTTCCAAAGCATTAGAAAATAAAATTACTCATCAAGATCAGACCAAACCAGAACAAACAGAAAGGCCAGTTGTAAGACATAGATGCTACTTATGTCCCAGAGGTAAGGATAACAAACATTCCACATTTTGCGCAGAATGTCATAGGACCATCCGCAAAACACATTCACTTCAGAGAGTTACCTGTACTATGTGCAAAGAACAGATAAACACTTACAATTTGTTCAAATATTTTTGTCGCAAGATTCTAACATTACGAAAAAAAAACATGACTGTTATTTTTTTATTATGATTACGGTTACTCTATTATGATTTTCTTTTGTCTTAGGTTAAGACGTTATAAACTACTTTTCAGAAAATGAACCGTTAATTTCAATTTAAGATATATTTTTTTTGTTATAATAATGAGTTATGTTTTTGATCAAAATTTATTTTAAAAGTTCTATAATTTTTATTATAGCATCTTAATTTTCTTGAAATAAAATTTAAGTTTACAAAAAATCTCTTTTTTATATACACATTCATTTGTCAAAAATACAAAAACAATAAAAAATATATTTTTATATCTTGTTTAGAGGTTTTTAAAATTCGGGTCATCTATGACCCCACGATAGTAGTTATGTGGGTGTAAATATACGATAGTAGCTCAGGGGTATAAGAACAATTAAGAAAGCAAAACATGATGTCCTAAAACCAGAAGAACCCACTCCACGTAACGGTTGGTTCGATAATGAATGTGAAGGTATCACTAAAAGAAAAAAATAAATATATACAGGAACAAAACTGGACATTAGTACCAGTAACGCAGTACAAAGCAGATAAGTTAAGCACTTCAAAGAATGACTCATTACCAAAGTGGAAAATGATATGTCACGCCAAAGACAAAGAAATAATACCGAGTAGAACCTCCTTCAATATTGGAAGTGAGGGACGCAATTACATGCATCAACAATAACAAGTCCCCAGAAGTAGACTGTATTCCTATAGAGCTTATTAAACATGGACATAACAGTAAAATGCACCTAATTCACAACATAATAGTCAAAGTCTGGGAAAAAGAGCAAATGCCAGAGGAATAGTGCACTGAAATCATGTGTCCACTGCCCAAAAACGAAGATTTGTTGAAATGTAAAAATTATATGGGTATCACTCTTCTAAAAATACGAAGACTAAGATGGGCAGGCCATCTGGCAAGATCACAGCAGAACAACCCTCCTAGAGGAATCCTTATATTACAACCTGTGGGAAGTAGAAGTAGGGGTAGGCCAAAACTCAGATAAAGGGATGGTGTAGATGAGGATGGTAGAAAAATAGGCGCAGCAAACTGGCAACAGTTGGCAATGGACACAACTGACTGGCGTAATAAAATTGGGAAAGTCGAGGCTCTTTTATAGGGCTGTAGAACCAATGATGATGATGATAACTGTTCTAAACACAATATACAAAATATTCGATAATACCCTGTACAGCCATTTAAGTACATACGTGGAAGAACTTCATAGGTGAATATAAAAGAGGTTTTAGGCAAAGTAGGTTAATAATTGACCAGATTTTTGTGCTACGTCAAATCTTAGAGAAAGAATAGGGAGTTTTTGTAACTACTTAACGAAACGTATCTCTTTATATCAGTGGTTCTCAACCGGTGTTCCGTGGAACACTAGTGTTCCGCGAATTCCTTCCAAGTGTTCCACGAAATACTCGCAATCCTACATACCATTTTGCTAAATTACTCTTTTCAAATAAATATTTTCAAATTTTAAAATAGCCACCCTCGCGTAAATGTTCATTTGCCCAACGTGACAACACCGCGTCGGCACAGTTCACATGTTGGATTTTATAAGCGCTGAGCGCTGAGCTCCGCAGTGACCACAGCCAATCTGAGTCACCCACGCCACAGTCTGCAACTGAATGTTGAATTTGTTACATTGCACAAACGTAATACGTGAAAATCACTGTGTCAGTTTTTTTATGATAACGTTTACGTACTGCTTATATATCAAAGGTAAGTAATTGCATATTTTATATAAAATGTGAAGCATTCATCAGCATTATTTTGTTTAGAGACGAATAAATTAAAATGGATAAGTTCCTCAAACTTAAAAGAAAAACTACTGTGGAACAACTCATAATTAATGATGATGAAGCAAGCACCAGCGGAGATACTGGAACTTTACGAAGTGGGGTTGATGACAAATCGAAGCGCAGCAAAAAAATGTTGAACCGGCAATATTTGGATGAATATTTGGATTATGGCTTCATTTGGACTGGGGAAGAAGACTGTCCAATTCCCAAGTGTATTGTTTGTGGGCAGACACTCGCTAATAGCGCAATGGCTCCGGCTAAATTAAAATGCCATTTTACTACCAAACACGCTAGTGTAGCTTCAAAAAATAAAGATTATTTTTTGCTTAATTGCTTTGAAACAGATACCACACATTGTTGCAGAATCTCTTATATTATAAGCATGTTGTGAGATGGTCAAAATTATGTTTGGCAACGATGCACAAAACGAAATACGGAAAATTCCTATGTCGGATGATACAATAAGAAGGAGGATTGTTGATTTATCTGCAGATATTGAGGAAAAAGTTACAAATAAACTTTACAAAAAAAACTTCGCATTGCAGCTAGACTAGACTGATATTAGTGGCAAAGCTCATTTATTAGGATTTATTCGATTTGTCGACGAAGTTGAAATAGTCAATCAGTTTTTATGCTGCAGAGAACTTACAGCACGTACAACAGGTCAGGATGTATTTGATTCCATAACGTCATATTTAGAGAAAAAAAATATATCATGGGACTTTTGCGTAGGAATTTGTACGGATGGTGCCCCTTCCATGGTAGGCTCCATAAAAGGTTTTTGTACAAAAGCGTTGCAAAAAAGCGAAATGAAAATATCATATCTACGCACTTTTTCTTGCATAGAGAATCTCTAATTTCAAAAACGCGACCAGCTTCTTTGAAATCTGTATTAGACCAAGTGGTTAATGTCGTGAATTACATCAAATCAAGACCACTAAAAACCCGTCTTTTTAAAAAACTCTGCATCTCAATGGAATCAAAGTATGAATGTTTGTTGCTGCACACCGAAGTTAGATGGTTGTCAAGGGTCAAAGTATTATGTCGAATTTATGAACTTAGAACGGAGCTGTTAACTTTTTTCCAAGAAGAAGGTAATGACACATTTACCACATATTTTGAAAATGATGCATGGTGCACTAAAGTGGCATATTTGGCCGATATTTTTAATTATTTAAATGGCATTAACTGAAGTATGCAAGGCAAAAATGAAAATATTTTAACATCCACGGACAAGCTGTCAGCTTTCCAGAAAAAATTGTCATTTTGGAAGAAGCGCATTTTAGAAACAAATAAAATGGATATGTTTCCACTGCTTCAGAATGAAGGTGATGAAGATAAAGAACAAGAAATCACGCATATAGTTACAGAACACTTATCACTATTAGAGGAGACAATTGTCGGGTATTTTCCATCTCTGAACGTAGAAAAATATGACTGGATAAGAAGTCCTTTTAGCACAAGTAATACAGCCAATTTCCAGTTTTCTCTAAATCAAGAAGAAAAATTTATTTCGTTGTCATCTGATCGTACTCTGAAAATTAAGTTTTCAGAAGTGAATGTTCAGGAATTTTGGATCTTGGTCCAAGAGGAATATCCACTTCTTGCCAAAAAAGCGATAAGTATTTTAATACAGTTTTCAACGTCCTATTTATGTGAATTTGGGTTCTCATCTTTAACAAACATTAAAAATAAGAAACGGGAAAGGCTGCTAAACTTAGAACAAGAAATGAGAGTAGCTCTTTCCCACATCAGGCCTGATATTGAGCAAATTTGCAAACGACACCAGGCACAAGTGTCTCACTAATTTGAAGTATTTACTCATATGATGTATTTTGAGAATTACGCTTTTGTTAATTTTAAAAATGTTTTTTGTTTTCATATTTTAAGTAAAATTTTACAAATTTGAGTACGTATAATAAAGTTTATTACAGAATTTATGTGATAATCCTAATTTGTTTATCAATATGTGCACGTTATTGATTTGGTGTTCCGCAATTGTTTTCGGTAATTAAAAGTGTTCAGTCGCCACAAAAAGGTTGAGAACCACTGCTCTATATGAAAAGAAGTAACCTATCGAAGAAGATGAACGTTAAATTGAAAGTTAAAGTTCTGCACGTAACGTAACGATGGTGTTGCCCTCATCGAATTAGTGATAAACTAATAAGTTGTCATTGCCAGTCTTATCCTTCTCACTTAACCCTATTCTTGATATTCAAAATAAATAACAAATATTTTTTTGAACAATTTTTAATTTTGGAGATGGAATAATAAATCTAGGTGCCTTTATTGATGATGAAGAAGACGAAGACATAGAAGATGCGCTTCTTCTCCACATGATGCACGACTTTATGGCCGCTTTAATTTAGATACCATGTCTGATATACAATGTAAAAATATTTTTTGCTTTTTGATTAAATTCCACCTTTCTGGATGGTCGTAAGGGTTCTGGCCTACGACTTCCTTCAACAAGAACAAATCATCTCCATTGCTGAAGTGAAGTTGTTTTCTACTGTTTTCCATTATTTATAAACATCAAAACAAATATACTTAACCACAAATGTGAAAAAACACGTACCACATGTGCTTATGAAATGTGCATGTTGAATGTTGATATTTTGGTAATCGGGTATCGGGTAAGATCCCCTTGTGCTTTCGGTTACTTTCGTACGAACGTAACGTACCAGCCCGTTACGTTAGGTAGTACGTATCTAGATACGTTAGTTTAACCATTAATGTGCATATTTATATGTCAAAAAGATAAGTTACGTATACATTTGCTTGCACAAAAACTCTCAAATGAATTTAACATTTAAACGTTTCATCTCTTTGTGAACTTAAAGTCAGCGTACGATAGTGTCCTAAGATGTAAATTATATAAAGTAATGCATGAACTTATAATTACTCATAAGTTAATAGGACTTGTAAAAACTACGAGTAAATTGATCCACAGAGTGCAAATACAAGGCGATCTGTCATAAATTGTTGAAACATATGCAGACTTACGGCAGGAAGATGAGCTGTGTTGACGCAGATTTGGACTTAACCTGATGATTTGGATTTGATCGCACGCACCACACAAGGATTTAAAGAGATGTTTTCCAACTACTTGATGGCCGCACTAAGTATGGGCCTTAAAATAAACAAGGAAAAAACCAAAATGTTGGCGTTGATGCCAAATAACAAAACTTTAGCATAGACACAGCCACCTTTACTTCCAAGTCATGAAGTAGAAATTTGGCAACAACGCGTGGTAGTCCGACCGTGGTTTGTTTTGTTTAACATTTCGCATAGGAAGGCTTGTAAAGTTTCTTGAATTTAGTGTTTTTTTAACTTTATTCGAATGTTTTATTTGTAAATTGTGTTTAAATCAATTAGAAAATATTAATATAAGTGAAATTTCATTAAGTTTAAAACTTTTAGAAGATTCTTAACGACAATTTAAAAGGCAAGTATAAATATAACTTACAAAACAAACTGAAAATAATAATACTTTTGCTTCTTGTTACAAAGTATGTAAACTAAAAATAACAAGAATAATACTTTTGTTTTTTGTTACAGATGTCCCGGCATTGTTGTGTACCTGGTTGCAAAACCAATTATGCCAGTACTTTAAAAACGAAACAGGCAGAAAGTACGTTTTCGTTTCTAGGTACTAAAGAAAGAAGGAATCCCGAAGACAGAAGAAACTTTTTGCATAAGAAGAGGGAACAAGAGATAACAGAATTCTTAGACAATGTAATAGTTAGCAGTAATTTTAGTGTAATTGTCAATGTAGGTAAGAATAGATTAAGTAGTAATGATTTGAATGGATTTTACAATATAGTAAATTAACAAGATGGTCAGAATGTCAGATGGTTTCAGAACCAGAACAAAGACAGTAGACGCGATAGAACAAGTAGCAAAACTGAAATGGAAATGGGCTGGACACAATGAACGTCTCCAAGACGGACGATGGAACAATGCCATCGGAAAGTGGCGTCTATACAATGCAAAGAGATTAAGAGGCAGACCACAGATGAGGTGGAAATATGACATCAGGAAACAAGGAGGTCCCACATGGCAGAGAACAGTTCAAGATAGGGAAAGATGGAGAGAACTGGGGGAGACCTATATCCAACAATGGAAGGATAGAGAATAGGTTAAAAAAAAATTAACAAGATGGTTACAATTAGACAACTTACTTTCTCGATATAGATCTGCTTTTTAGATAAGTGATAACAAATTTGAGTATAACATTCAAAAATCTTTTGAGAATATTGGCTATTTTAAATCGATATACAAGTTATAAATGGTATGTTACATTCAACACATTTTTCATGTATACCTCTTTTAACATTATATTTTTGATCTATATGACAAAAAACCTATTCATATTTAAAATGGGTGTTTTCGTATACCTAAGTATGAAAATTTAACAAAAATTATAAGTAAATAGTAATATATTTAATTTTCAATTAGATTAATTTAGAACCATATTTATATTGTGTCCGATTTCTTAGAATTAATTTTTTAATCATAATAGTTACACTAAGTTTTTACTTAACTAATTTTATATCTTTTGTATTTTTAATATTTTTTTTTTAATGTCGTGTTAATGTTTTGTGTTATTTATATACTTAATTACTTACTATTTAAAATTCCTAGAGATTCTTGACTGCATTTGATTGTAATATTAATTGTTTGAAACTGTATTTTAAGTGCAATAAATTTTACTCTAGTGATTGTTTTATTGATAATATTATCCTTAATAATAATAAAACTTTATATATATTTATTAGGTATATATAAGGTTTTATTAATTTAATTTCCTTAAAAATATTTCTGTAATGAATTGAAGTTTTCAAAATATCAGTTTCCTAAAATTCAAGTTTAATTTACTGGTAGACATCTGGTAGAATGCGGTGTTGCCATTTTTACTTCATGGCTTGGAAGTTAAGGTGGCTGTGGCATAGACCAATTTAATTTTGAGGTAGTAAGTTTATCTCCAGAGTTCTCTCATAACAAGCGATAATGACACATCTAAAGATGTAAAACGAAGGGTACTGATAGCGCAATAGTTGATGGAAAAGATGTAATATCTTTCATAAAAATAGGTAGACTTAGATGGGCTAGACATGTGTCAAGAGAAAATAAAAATTACTTACCCAGACGAACCCTTTAAGTGGCAGCAGTAGGAAATAGGAGTAGACCAAGACTAAGATGGAGGGATGGTATGGACGAGTACGCGAGAAAAATCGGCGCAGTAAACTGGCAACGATTGAAGATGAAAAGAAACGACTGGCGAAATAGACTGGGGAAGGTCGAGGCTCAACTAGGGCTGTAGCACCACTGATGATGAAATTACAGGAATTGAATAAAACAGCATCAGAGCTATTTAAGGAAAGAGGAGCAATATTAAAACAATACACGAACTGATAACAAAGGTATAGTTGTATAAGCAGTTACCAGAGGAGTGAAATAGCGGTTTTATTGTGGCACTAAATAAAAAAGAAGACCAGTTAAAATAAGAAAACTACCGTGAAATAATTCTATTGAAAGCAGCATTCAAAGTAATGACCAACGTTATTTATGAAAGGCTTAGACCACACGCATAAAAAATAAATGGCAAATAGCAATGCAGCTTCTGCATGCAGAAGTCCACAATATACCATATCTCGTTCTACAACAGATCCTCGAAAAACAAAGTTAAATATAACATCGACATACATCATCTATAAATAGAATACCAAAGCATGTATATGGCAATATAAACCGAAATTTTTTATTATAAACAACAAAAGACTTTAATATACCAATTCAAGAAATGTTATTGATAATTGAAGCTTTAAAAGTAGAAAGTTAAATCCAGATATAAAGGGAATTAACGGCAACGTGAAAAAGAAAATATATCAGGGAGACGGCCTATCATATATCTTGTTCAACATCATGCTTAAAAAAATAATAAGAATAGAGGCATTCAATCAAATAGAACGAAGTTTTAAAATTATTTTCTTGTGGCTCGTCCAAGTAAAATACTCTGTTTTTATAAGATAAGCCACAATTGATTCTAATGACAATTACATTTTACCTAAAAAAATTTGACATTTCGACTTGCAGTCTGGAAATCGGTCCCAAAATAGTATATTACATAACGAGAGTTGTAAGAAGCTTATTACATGCGAGTAAAAAAGTTGCGCGCGAGCCGCGTAGCGGCGAGCGCAGTAATTTTACAAGCATGTAATAAGCTTACAACTCAAGTTGTGTACTATACTTTTTCTACGATTATTTTCGTTTATAAAAATAAAAATTAAATTACCACTGTATTTACACTGACAGATTAATAATTTTTAATATGTCAAAATAACGTCTGTTAATTCGTTTCCATGGTAACTCGACCAACTGCCTTACGAGGCTTATGTGATATTACATATTTTTATAAAACTGAAGCGTAATTTTTTTTATTACGTGCTAGTCATTACGTGTCAGTATCTGTTATGATGCATTTACTTGGCATCCAAATAGTAGGTAATATACAATTTACTAGTAAGAGAGTAGAAAAAAATTATTAAATAATTTAGTTGAAAATTGTGTGTATAACCGCCAAAATTGTTGACAAGGTTATGTCACGTTATGTCATGTCAACAAGATTGGAGGTTTACTCACTTTTACCCACGGTATTGTAGGCAACAGGTACATTTGGTTGAAAATATGTGGGGGTGGATGTTTTGCCTGATGGAAAATGTAAACTCTAATTATTCTAAGTATTTTTCAAAGTAAATATGGGATGTAAATGTTTGTATGTGTGTAGAGTGTTCCTGTTTAGTGAACGTGTGTTGTGTGTTGCGTATGGATTGTGTATAATAGAGAATGATGTGTTTACAGAGTTTCTTATTCTACTATGGTTGGTATATTCTTATTGGTGACTTCTTCTGCTTCATTCTGCTGATGGGTTTACTACACATTTTTATTCAGAAAAAAATAGTTATTCAAATAATGATATTGTAATTCAGAGGGTTACGTTATCATATCAGAAATAATAAAATAATAAAATACGTATTTTTGGTCATAGTTAAAAATGTTTATTTCATATTTTAGGGTATAATACAATACTTTTTAATATTGTTACGAACATGCTTTCGGTATGACTCATGTAACGGTTGCATCTCGAAACGGCTTCGAGAATCATCACCAGATCTCTCGAAGGCAAGAGAACAATCGGTCACGTACGCGAATAAGAGGTGGGAACTTTCTAGAACATAGTAACTTTGGTATATATATGTAACGATATTAGGAGTTAGTTAGTTGATAAGAGAGTACCGAACTGTAAAGTTATAAATAAATATATTTATATAAATTCGACCCGCTCGTTTTATTTAAAAACGGCACAATATTTAAAAATGAGAATTTTAATTATCACCGTTTTATTATAAAGATTCTTCTTCTTTTTGTGCCACTCCTATCGGAGATTGGAACATCAAGGCTATTCTGACCTTGTTTACGGCTGACCTAAAGAGTTCATTAGTGGTGCAGCCAAACCACTCTCTCAAATTCCGCAACCATGACATTCTTCTACGGCCTGGATTCCGTTTTCCTTCTATTTTTCCCTGCACTATATTTTGAAGTAATGCGTATTTATGTCCTCTCATCAGGTGACCAAAATATTCGAGTTTTCTTCGCTTTAGCGTTAACAAAATCTCTGGGTCTTTTCCTATTCTTCGTATTACTTCACAGTTTGTTATTCTTTCAACCCAACTAATCTTCAGCATTCGATGGTAGCACCACATCTCGAAACTTTCAATATTTTTCATGTTGTTCTGTTTGAGAGTCCAGGCCTCTACACTTTAGCATTCTTAATCGTAGAGGGATGCTTATATTTCTGTTGCAGAAGAATTTTCTCATCTTTATGAAGGTGGCCCTGGCAATTTCGATTGCCATGGTCTTTTTATTTCACTGTTTTGGTCTCCAGTTTCGTTTATTAAAGTTTCCAAGTATTTGTAACTTGATACTTTTTCAACTTGAGTGCAGTTTACTAATATACGCTGGTTGTGTCATGTTTTTACTGAAGACCATATACTTGGTTTTTTTAATATTGATATTTATACCATAATTGTTGCAAGCAATATTTATGTCTGTAAGTAATCTTTGTAATTCTTCTACTGTTCTTGCAACTAGTACAGTGTCGTCCGCGTATCGAATATTATTTACAATCTCTCCATTAATTACGATTCTTCCGTTTGCTTGTAAAAGGGCTTCCTGACAGATGCTTTCACTATATACATTAAATAACAGAGGTGACAAAATGCAACCCTGTCGTACTCCTCTACGTATTTCTATTGCTTGTGATGTTTCAGTTTCTATTTTGATGTTAGCTTTCTGATTCCAATATAGATTGAGAATTATTCGCAGATCTTTATTATCTGTGTCCTTCCTTTCAAGAATCTCTCTAAGCTTATCATGGCGTACTCTGTCAAACGCTTTTTCAAAATCGATAAAACACGTATGTACCTCCTGATTAACGTCTAGGCATCTTTGTGTGAGAACATTCAAACCGAAGAGAGCTTCTCGAGTACCAAGCCCTTTTCTGAACCCCATCTGTGTATTACTAATATCTGACTCCAACTTTTGATAAACTCGATTGTGGGTGATTTTTAGAAATATCATTAGCAGGTGGCTCATTAAAAATATTGTTCGATGTTCTGAACATTCTTTAGCATTAGATTTCTTTGGTAGTGTAACGAATGTAGACAACAGCCACTCTTGAGGTATAATACCAGTATTGTATATTGTATTAAATAAGTGCAATATTATACCTATTGATTTATCATTCAAGAGCTTTAGCAATTCGGTAGGAACCTCATCCGGTCCATTTGCCTTCCCAGTTTTGGAATTTTTAAGTGCCATTTCTACTTCACATTTTAGAATTTCAGGTCCCGTTTCGCCATATATCAGAACAATGTTATTTCTGTTGTCCTCAAATAATTATCTTGTGTATTCACTCCATCTATTAATTTTCTCTGTTAAATCTATAATAATATTTCCATCTTTGTTCTTAAGCAAACTTATTTGACGTCTTCTTTGGGTTCCTGTAATTTCTCTTACTTTTTTATGTATATTGAACGTGTCATACTTTCTTTCATAGTTTTCCATTTCTACACATTGTTCTATAATCCATGATTCTTTGGCATTTCTTATTCTTTGCTTTATGTTCTTATCAACCTCTTTGTATTTTTCTGCATTATTCTTCATTTTACGTCTTTCATCCATTAGTTCTAGAATGTCTGGTGTCATCCACACATTATGTTTCTTTGCAGATTTGGTTAGGTGTTTCTTTCCCGTAGTTCTTTTTATAGTATTTATATACTTAAGTTTTTCATCTATGTTGTCTGTTCTGCGGATTTGGCTTTCTGCTACACTGAGGCTGGTGTTTATTATAAAGATTAATATGCTATTAAAACTCAGAGTGCCTTCGGCTAGTAGTGACTAAAATTACATAAAAATGTATTATTTGTATTTACAACGAAATTAGAACAACTGAAAATTCGGAAAACATCTAAATTATTAGTTAACTTTAATTTGGTACGTGTCGTGTATTCTTTAGCTAATTAGCGTGCTCCTAATTCTTTTAATTATATATCATAAGAGTACGTTTAATTGTGAGAGAAAAATGATGTTGTACGTCTTTTGGGAGGTGGCGATAAGAACTTCTAAGAGGTCTAAGTATTAAATTTAAAAGAAAAACTTAAAATAGAAAGTAACATCTAAACTAAAAAGTAGAATTAAAAGACTTTGAATAAAAATACGGTCCGTCCCAAACCCTTTTTTCACTGCGTCATAGTTGATCGAATTCTCTCTAACGCATAAAGCTAGAAGTGACAGAAAAAGACGTGAGTCTGTGATTATTATACATAGAACATAGAAAATTATGTATCGTTCACGAGTATTTGCATATTAAAGCGAATTCTACTTACGGATGTATAATTGGTTGGAGTTTAAAATACGCTAAATAGATATCCAATCAATGATGCGCATAAATATAATTTGACGCAGATTATCTTGATCATGACAATACTTTCACAATGTCAACTGATAAAATGATAATTGTCATTCCAGGTTAGTATTTTCAGACATTTTACAGTGAAAATTTAATTTTGTATTTATTGTCATAAAAATATTTTAAATATGCCGAGATATACCGAAAAAGAACAAAGACTACATACCTATTTAAAAAAATAACCTTTTCACATTTAGTCGATTACGTTCCTGCAACTGTCAGATTTAACTAAAATGTTAAGCAATAATTTTCGACATTCTTAAAATCCTATATGACGTCACATTTAGTGACGCACTGAAAAAAGGGTTTGGGACGGACCGTAAGTAAGTAATGCATAAACATAACAAAGAAAAAAAAACATTTAGAAGATGGCTTATAGACGAGCGTGAAACCATAACATTTGAACCACACAAAATTAAAAAAAAATATGTTTACCGAAGAAGCCACTATCAGTACCAATGCAGTCATAACGCCACATACTTGTCTCTATTGGTAGGGAGTAACCCATTAGGTTAATAAATTATATTATAGGATGCCCTTATTCTGATTGATAACAAGAAATAATCAGAAAAAGAAATAAAGAAATAAAACAAAACACATAGCTAAATACTCGATATTAACCTGTATAGAAGCGAGAACATTGCGGTACTCATGTACTGTTTTTGTCTTTTCTTTTTCAATATTTTATCCCCACTGTTTTAGTCAGTACTTAAAACGCCTTTCGGTCATTCCTGCTACTAGGAGCACCTTTCTTTATCAGGTGGGCCACCTATAGAACTTGCAGTTAATCTGCATGCTGTTATTATTAGTTCTCATATTAATTAATTTAGCATTTTTATCAAAACGCAACTATGATAGTATAACTAGACGAAAATACAAATCCATCCCCATTAAGAGAGGAGTCAGACAAGGAGGCGTAATATCTCCAAATATATTTAATCAAGCCCTAAAAGACGTCTTCAAAACTACAAATTGGTCAACATATGCATCAACGTTAATGGCAACAAGTTAAACTACCTTATGCTATATATCACATTCGAGGAATTACAAATTATGATGAAGGAACTCGCAGGCAGCTCCCAGTAAGTTAGCCTTAAAATGAATATGACAAAAACAAAAACAATGGCCAACACAGACGATCCCAGATGTATAACGATACATGGCAGCGAGATAGAACAAGTTCACGAATATACCTACCTAGGCCAAAGTCTAAAACTTAACAAAGAAAACCAAAGTACAGAAATCACTAGAAGATGACTGACATGAGCCTGAATTGAAAAGTTCAGTTGGATACTGAAAAATGGCAAAATACCTCAATACTTGAGCAGTTAAGTATTCAACCAATATATCGTTTCTGTGAATAAACTAGTCACAACCTAAAGAGCGATAAAAAGAACAATATTAGGTATGCAAAAGTCAGATAAAAGACGAATCACTGGGTAAAATCACAAACAAAAGTTGAGGATATCGCAACAAAAATTGCCAAACTCGAATGGAGCTTCGCAGTTCACACTTCTAGACACAAGACCAACGTTGGAATGCTACAATACAACATTGGAGACCTTACAAAGGTAGACGATCAAGAAGAGGACCATAGATGAGATGGGTGGAAGAAATAAAAAGACTAGCCAGAACAAATTGGAAGTATGTTGCTTAAGATAAAAATCAATGGAGAGAGTTGGAAGAGGCCTATGTCTAATAATGGACGAGAGAATGCTAAGAAGTGAAGGCATTTTTATATATTTATTAAAAACATTAACCCATTTTTTTTATTTTCAACACCAAGAAATTTATTTTCGCTAAATCGTGGCTTTTCTTCACTTACATAAACATACGTTGATTTTTTCATAATTACCTTAATACACGAGGTAAAATGGAAAAACGACATCAAAAAAATTTGACGTCAGATGTGTTTTGTGATAATGTAAAGCTTATTGCCGCCTAGGCCACGCCATCATCGACGGTATAAATGAACCGTCACCTGTTCCCAGCCGTAGTAGTGACAGTGCAGTGATCAGTGAACAGTGTAGTAGTGTCTGGGGGCTCAGGAGACTGAGACCTCGGAAGCCCTGAGGAAGACATCAGAGAGGATGTCGAAAGCTCGGCAAAATGGATATCGACGCGGTTCAACCCGGAAGACTGGTGAGTTTAATATTAATTTTTGTAATAGTATTAATCTGAGTACTAGGATTCATTGTGCTAACTGCGGAAATCTTTCCGAACATATATATATATATATATATATATATATATATATATATATATATATATATATATATATACATTATTATATTTACCTATATATTTGTAATTATTGCAAAATATGTTATTTAGCTGTTATGTTTACTGTGAAACAAATGTTTATAGTTGATCAATTTCCATATATTATGTATATTACACATTAATATTGGATGACCTCTGATTTGATTAAAATAAATTTAATAACTTCAGTTTTAATCGGAAAATGTGTTTCACAAGGGTTATTTCCAATTAATCGGGCCTATGAAAACATTTACAAATGGAGTTACAAATTAGACTGTTTCGGGAAACCGGATCAATTTGTAATTTACTGTTAATATATTAAATAATAAACTTAAATAATTTATTTTCCATGTAAACGGCAATGTTTTAACAACACATTCAATTATTCTAACCAAAGTGCTGCTGGAAATTTTTTATGCAATATATATATATATATATATATATATATATATATATATATATATATATATATATATATATATATATATATGAGGGTATGAATTTTAAAACTAGTGATATTGGAGTTATCATTATTGTTTTATTATGGCATTAGAAGTGTTACACCCAGAAAGAATTTTTTCTTAAACTTAATTTTTTGGCAACACGGTAGATTTACATCAAGAATGAAACGATGACGCTGTCAAGAATTTTTAATAACAAATAATAATAAAAAATAATAGTGTGTTTGGCAACTTCGTAGCTGAATACACTCCTGTATACGTCTAGGCATTGACAAAATGAGATAATCGATTTCTGCCTGTGGCACCTCGTTCCAAGCAACTTAAACTTTATGTATTAACTGTACCAGAGTCTGTAAAGGATGGTACAAAGTGGACAATCTCCTTCACATCATATCCCATACATGTTCGATAGGATTTAAATCCGGAGTACGGGGCGGTCACGGCAAAACATTAACTCCAGCTTCTTGAGGAAAGTCCATAGTTTGACGAGCAATTTCGAAACGCGCGTTACCTTGCTAAAAAAGAACGTCTTGACGGCCGTCGAGATAAGGCAGTAAAGTGGTTTGTAAGATGTCAAGAACATAACGTGCAGCTGTCATATTGCCTTGAATAAACACAAGTAGTGATCGGCTACCATAGGCAATAGCTCCCAACCCATTACTCCAACTGTCCTGTGTACATGCCTCTCAACAGCGAACCCGATATCTCGTCACTATCCACGGAGACGTCTTACCATCCTACGACCATCCTGCATTCCTAAAGAGAATCGTGATTAATTGCTGAATACTACATTATGCCATTCTGCCACCCAATGCTGCCATTCTCTGCACCAATTCAAACGTTGATAACAGTGGTCCGCAGTCAAAGGAAGTGCTAGTCGTGGGCACAATGAAACCAGTCCAAAGACTCGAATGTGACGGTACAGTCTACGTATACTAACAGGTCTACCAACTACTCCAAACCATTAATGAGTAATTTGACGCGTAGTAGCAAAACTGTCTCGCAGAGTCAGTAATCTAAAGTGCTTATCTTGACGCTTTGTGGTACGTCTCGGTTGACCAGTTGATCATCTTTCTGTTCCTCTACCTTCGTTTGCCCAAACACGACAAACACGTATAACCGTCATAGCCGACAGCCAATTTCGCGATACGATAAACCCAGATCTCTATAAGCAATAATTCTACCCCTGTCAAAATCGCTTACATGGTGGTAGTTTTGGTGTCTTCTAACTTGAGGTATTTTCTTATATTGAATATAATAACTAAAAATTTCTATACGAACCGGTTTTTACAAATCGGTTTATTCATAAAAAAATTTAAAGATAGAACGTTTTTTACAAAAACTAGAAGAGATAAATAATTGGTATTGTTATCATTGCATGTTTTAATATAGCAAAACTGGCAGGTGTTTATCGACTGAAACATAGACAAACAATTATAGAGGAATATCAAGTATGCGATCTGTTGTTTGAAAATAAAACCCTTTTTCTTTATTTATCAATATTTCGCTGATTGTTTCTTAGCATCCTCAGGAAAAATTACAATATAAGTATAATTTCGATTAAAAATAAAAAGACTATGTTACAAATTTATATGACTTAAAGATTTAGAGTAAAAAGTCTTTAAACATTTGTATGTTGGTTCATAACAGTACTGACAATATCATAACTATATAAGGTACATAATTAGTGATTAAAAGCACAACAATTTTTTTTTTTTTTTTTTATTATAACTAATAAATTAACAATCAGAATAAAACAATATATTCTATAAGTTAATGTGATGAGTTTAAGTCCTGTCCCTTGGTTCTGGCGTGATGTGGTCCCCTCCAGTGAGAGAATCACGGGTCCATGTTACTGGTCTGTTGGCCAACGTCGCTTTAGTCTTCGGATAACTTGATGTTGAGGTATTGCGGAAATTAATGGGTTGGAGTGTGTGTTCACTTTTTGAATGTATTGTAATTTCTTTTGCTGGTATACTTCTTTCACTGTTGAGATATTGAGATCCTCATAGATTCGTTGGTTGGTTACGTACCAGGGTGCATCAACAATTGCTCTTAAGATTTTTGATTGACATCTTTCCATAATAGCAATATTAGATTTACTACTACAGCCCCACAGCTCTATGCCATATGTCCATATTGGTTTAATAACTGTTTTGTAAATTAGAATTTTATTATTTATTGACAGTTTGGAGTTTTTTTCCAATTAACCAATTGATTTCTTTTTGTCTTAGTTGTATTTGTTTTCTTTTTTTGGTGATGTGTTCTTTCCAACACAGGGTTTGGTCCAGGTGTAGCCCTAGGTATTTGGTTGTTTTAGTCCTGGGTATTTCCTCATTGTTGATATATATTGGTGGTGGTGTTTCTCGTCGTAAAGTGAAAGTTACGTGGGTTGACTTGTTTTCATTAATTTTTATTTTCCATTGTTTTAGCCAGTTTTCAAGCTCATACAAATAATCTTGGAGTTGTTGTGTAGCTATGTTAATGTGTTTGTGACTGGTAAGTGCTACTGTGTCATCTGCAAATGTGCCAATTGTTACGTTATGCGAAGTTGGTAGATCAGAAGTATATAATATATATAATAAAGGTCCCAGGACACTGCCCTGTGGAATTCCCGCCTTAATGGGATGCATTTTAGATATTTCTCTATTTACTTTTGTTCTAAACTGTCGGTTTTCCAAGTATGATGTAAGTATTCGAAAGAAGGGTGGTAATATTTGTTTAATTTTATAAAGAAGTCCTTTATGCCAAACCTTATCAAAAGCTTGACGTACATCTAGTGATACCATTGGGCAATATTCCTTTTCTTCTAATGCGGAATTGATTTTATGGGTTATTCGGTGGCATTGCTGGATAGTTGAGTGTTCTCGTCGAAATCCAAACTGAAAATTTGGTATCCAGTCTGCGCCTGTAAGACCTGGATCTATTCTTTTTATTACAAGTTTTTCTAGTAATTTGGAGATTGTTGATAGCAGACTGATAGGTCGATAGGATGAGACTTCACTTGGATCCTTTCCTGGTTTTGGAAATAAAAGTATTTCTGCAATTTTTAGATTGTTAGGCCAATAATTACATCTTAATATTGCGTTAAATATATATGTAAGGATCACTATACCCTTTTTTGGTAATTCCTTTAGCATTTTTGGAGTTATTAGGTCAATTCCTGGTGACTTTTTGATATTTAGTTTTAAGATTTCTTCTTTAAGTTCTTTGGGTGTTGTTAATTTTATTGGATTTACTGACTGTTGTTCTGAGTTTAAATAATTAATAATTTCTTGATCTTCTTCATTGTTGTGTGGTTGGAATACTGTTGCTAAATGTTCAGCAAATAATTCGGATTTTTCTTTATCGCTTCTTGCCCATTGGTTCTGTGTGTTTGTGGTTTTTCTTACTGGTGGCGATATTGCTTGAGGTTTTAAGGATGATTTGATTGGTTTCCATATTGAATGGTCGTATCTATTAAGTTGTGTTACATATTTTTTGACTGACTCTTCTCTTGCAATTTTTAGTTGTGTTTTTAATTTATTGGCTAAGCGATTGTAAAACGTTTTATCCGCTGGGTTCCGACTTTGTTGCCATTTGGCTCTTGCTCTTCTTTTTTCAGCAATGAGCTTTTTAATTTCTAGTGGAATATTTATTCTATTCTCGATTTTATTTTTATCTGCATCGTTCGGTGTCGCTTCTTTTGCAGCGTTTTGTAATAATGTCATAAAGTTGTTTGTAGCTGCTTCTATTTCTGAAGGGCTTCTTAGTCTTACATTTAGTTTAATGTTTTCATCCAGTATTTTTCGGTAAACGTTCCAATCTGTTCTAGGTCCATGCAGTTTTGGAGTAGGTTGTTTGTTAATAACGCAGGTGCTAATTGTTGCAATAATTGGTGAATGATCTGAAGATAGATCATAGCTTGGAACTATGTCCATAAAGGTGTTAGATATTCCTTTTATGATGCAAAAATCTAAGAGGTCTGGTCTTTTTTTGGGGTCCGTTGGCCAGTACGTTGGTGTTCCTGTTGATAAATATGAGTATTTATTTTCTTGCATTAAGCTATAAAGCTCTCTCCCCTTTGTTGTTATTAATCTTGATCCCCAGTACGTGTGTTTACTATTGAAGTCACCAGCTGCGATAAATTTTGGACCTAGAGTATTGAAGAAGGATGCGAAATCGGTTTTTTTAATATTGTGCTTTGGAGGGCAATACACTGCTGCTATTGTTATTTCGTAAGGTAATGAGCACACTTTAATTACTGTAGCTTGGATACAGTCTGTTATATAACTTTCCATCATGAAATGTTTAATTGATTGTTTGATCAAAATTGCTGTACCTCCATGGGCTGTCTTGTCTGGATGGTTAGTATGGTACGTTAGATATTGAGGTATTTTAAAATACGATTTGTCTGTAAAATGTGTCTCACTTATTAATAATACATCTATAAAATTTTGTTGTAGAAATATTATCACCTCGTCCTTATGATTCAGCAGGCCATTGGCGTTCCATTCTGCTATTCGTAGAAAGAATTTTATTTGCATATGAGTTTACTTAGCATGTTTATTACCATGCTGTTTTGTTGCAAGATTTGATTAAACATGGCTTTGAATTCTTCTAAAAACTTCATAAGAATGGTGTTTGAATCTTGGTTATCTGAAGGAGCAGCAGGAGGTTGTCTATTACCCGCTGCATTAGCATAGCTTACATTTGGTCTTACTGTGTTGGGTATAAAGTTTCTGTTACGTGCTTGCGACATATTTTGGTGATGATTATATGTAGTTTGTGCTATATTTTTATTTCTATTTAAATTACGATAATATTCGCATCCTTTATAGTTAGCTGGGTGATCTCCTCCACATAAAGCACATGTAGCTGGTGTGTTCTTGTTCTTTTTACAACTGCTTGTACTGTGCTGTCCTCCACATTTCACACAGACATATGGTCTATTGCAATATGTTTTTGAATGGCCATATAATTGACATCTCATACATTGGATGATATTTTTGTTTTTTATAGGTGGTTCAATTTGTATATTGCAGTGTTGTAGTTTCTGAATTTTATAAATATCTTGGTTATTGTCTGATGGTTCAAGGTCAACAAAGAACATATTTATCGGCTCTTTTGTAATCCTATGTTTAGCATTAATGATGTTTCTTACCTTGTGACCCAGTTTTGTCAGTTCTTCTTTGATGTCTTCTGTTGCATGTGAATAGTGAAGGTATTTAATTACGACTCTATAGGCCCTTTCTTCCTTTGGTTGATATGTGTGATGAATAATGTTGTTCTCTCTCATATATCTGGAGAATTTTCTGTATATTTCTGGATCGCTACAAATTATTTTGACTGTATTATTTGCCATAGTTCTGGTTTCGTATTGTTCAGCTTCAGCTATTTCTGTAAATTTTTTCCTCATTTCTGGGAAGTCGCTTACATCGTAAACAAATATTGGTGGTGGTTTAGGTATTCTTGGCGCTGTTTCATTTTGATTGGTTTCATTTTCTTGGGTATCCGTTAGGGTATTATATTTGTTCGATAGTGTAATGGTATCATCTTCTTTGTCTGTTTCTACATTTGATCTGATTTTTCTGCGTTTTGTAGTTTTAACTACTTGCCATGAGTTATTTGTTGACACATTTGCACTTTCTGGTTCGTCATCGCTTGTTGATGACATTCTGTAGTATTGCTGGCTATTTCTGTTATTTATATTGCTGTTGTGTGCCGCGTTTTGTTGATTTATATATTGTTCTTGATTGGGCGGAAATATCATATTCGTCGAAGAATTAGTGGTTGGTTGATTTATTTGCATATTGTACATACCTGGTATTTGTGATGAGATTTGTGGATAACCCTGTATATTGTTGATTTGTGATTGACCCTGTGTGTTGTTTGGAATCTGCATTTGTGGGTAACAATTCATTTGGTTTGATGGATACTGGATTGGTAATGGCTGGCTGTTTACATTTTGTATTTGTTGGCTAACTATGTAGTTGTCGAATCCTGGTCCATTTCCCGTTGGAAACATTATAAATAAATTACTGTATTAGCACAACAATTAAACTGAAAAACAAGTAACACTCAATAAAATTAGTCAATTTATAATACGTTAAAAATATACAGGATTCTTAAAATTTAATTGTTTTAATAATCTTGAGAATATTACAGTAGATGCCTATTCCTTAACTGTCTATGCCTGCTTTGTAATTTATTGCATTTCTTTTCTTTATTAATGTGACAGATTTCCGAACACAATCTGATTACTTAATTGTTGAAAAGTCTAGCATCTGTATCTGTAGGGTAGAGGGTGCGAGGTAAGTCCCACAGCACTTAGGCTACAATTGACCCATTGTGCATCCTTCCAGAGAGCTATCATCCTTAGCTTATTTTTCATCCTGCAATAGGAACGTGAAAAAGTCACCAGGGAAAATATCCCTTATGTGGGCAGGAGTGGACCAGAACTCGTCGAATGCGTATTCTCGTATTAACGATAACTCCGGGCATTCATATAGGACATGCTCTACAGTTTCGTCTTGTGGTTTACACTTCCTGCATAGCGGCGTGTCTACTAGCCCCAGTGTAAGGATGTGTTTGCCTAGTTGACAATGACCAGTTAAAAATCATTTGTCAAGCTCAGGTTTTTCCTGATCATTCCCAAGTACTTTTTTGATGCTGACTTTTGAAGGTTACTTAGTGTTATCCTGGCAAGTCTACATCGCACGTGGTGTTCGTGTGTATTAAGGTATAAAAAAAGCTCTTATTAAAAGCTTAAAATTTTTTATTATAAAGAAGATCTTTTCGGAATTGTATCATTCCATCATCAGTTTACTAAAAGAGAGAGTAAAAATACCAATATTAAAAACAAGAAAGTTAAAATTTGAATATACAAAAAGAAAAAGTTGGTTTTTTACTACTTACATAAAAAGTTGTTAAAAAACATTGTGTGGCCACATAAAAAACATTCGATGGACATCTGGATTTAAAAAATAATCTTCATGTTATTTATTCAGGTAAATGCAATAGACTCTTAAATTGTGTGATATTAAAAAATGAAACTGGGGGCATCTTATATGACCCCCAGTTTCATTTTTTAATATCACACAATTTAAGAGTCTATTGCATTTACCTGAATAAATAACATGAAGATTATTTTTTAAATCCAGATGTCCATCGAATGTTTTTTATGTGGCCACACAATGTTTTTTAACAACTTTTTATGTAAGTAGTAAAAAACCAACTTTTTCTTTTTGTATATTCAAATTTTAACTTTCTTGTTTTTAATATTGGTATTTTTACTCTCTCTTTTAGTAAACTGATGATGGAATGATACAGATCCGAAAAGATCTTCTTTATAATAAAAAAATTTAAGCTTTTAATAAGAGCTTTTTTTATACCTTAATACACACGAACACCACGTGCTTTGTATTCAACAGGTATACTAGCCACTCCTGGATATCTCCACTTCATGGTTTGTTCCAGTTTCACTTTTACAAGTCTACATCCCTGTCCTTCTTCCTATCTTTTCACGGTTTGAATATAGAAATGACATTTGACAATTTTCGCGAATATAGTAGTTAGCCAATCAAAAAGATTCCCAGGCCCTAAGAGTCTTAAACCTACCACCTTCCTAGCTAATTGGTCAGCAATGCGGTTGACTTTATTCCTATTGTGTCCATTAACTTACTTTAGGATAATGTTATTACCATCTTAGCTTAAGTTAGTGTTTCTTGACACTTCATTACTACCCCTGATGTGACACGTGTCTATTCAAGGTTAGTAACGCTTGTATGCAATATGTGCAGATTATTATAGTTTTCCTGTTTATACCTTTTTGGGTTATTAGTCAGTTCGGTCTGAACTACGCTGATATTTTTGCCCATATCCCACTTTATTTTTAGGTTTAGTGATCTAAGGTATATCACTCATCCTGTACCATTTTCCCTTTTGGAGCCATCGGTGTATATTCAACACATTTGCCAAGTTTGACTTCCTATACTGTTAATTACGATTTTGTAGGGTTTGTCAAAGAAAAACTTTGGTTTAATTGAGTCGCGGCCTGCCTGTATCAGGAGTAGCGCATCCAGCTCTGCCCGCCAGAAGCAAGTTCTTAATTGCTCCATTACTATATCACGGTTTGCACCAGCTAAGCACAGTCGCGTCATTTTCACCAGCGTTATCTCTTTGACGTATATGTATAGAGGCGTGATGCCAATGACCAACTGCAGAGCAGTTGGTGCTGTTTTCATGGCACCTATTATATTTATACAAGCCGTCCGCTGAATATGGTTTAGTTTGTTAATCGCTGTTGCCTTTAGCACTTTTGGTACCCTAGCAGTAGCTCCGTAGGTTAGCATTAGCCTTATGACAGCAGTGTAGATTCAGGAGATCACCCTGGGTGAAAGGTCCCAGGTGCGTCTGACAGTTCGTCGATACTGCACATAGGCAATATATGCTCTTTTAGCTCTACCATCTAAGTAGGAGTTTCATTTTAACTTCCTGTCAAGGGTAATACCAAGTTATTTTACCTCGTCAGACAAGTTTAAACTGTAGTTTTGAATCCATATAGATAGTGAGGGTTTCTTGCACCATGTTTCTGTAGTCTGAGAGAAACTTGTAATCTCTCTCATCGTGTGTTACCGCTCAAACTTACCGCTTTGCAGGTAAACCAGGGTGTTTACAGCAATGTTCCAGAGGAGTGGTAATAGCACCCTTCCCTGTAGACACCTCCTTTTAACTATGCCTCTAACAGAAACGTCTTCTACATTTTTATGCTTATTGCTACATTAAAGAGCATTCTAAACATCCATTCTCTCACGGCCAAGTTTCAGCTCTTATGTTAATAAACAATGAAAATATGATTTTAATAGAGGTACTGGTGTTTTTAAAAGTATGTTTTTTCACCAATTTTTCATTGGGTCTACATATAAGTGTATGACATAAAAAATGTCAAATTTATTATAAATATATATAAGCCAAAATGTCATTCCTTTTTCAAAGTGTTATTTAATAGCAAGTTTAATAAAATCTTAAGATTTTTTAATAAATCTTAAAAAGGAAGCCTCAAAGAATCGATTGCAATTTACAAAATACCTTTAGAGTGATTGTTTGAGCAAGTACAGTTGTTTAAATAATCGCTCTCCGGGATAAATAAATTATAAGCTTAAAACAAAAAACTCATAAGCTATTTGGTAGATCCGTTTAAAATTTAGCACACTTTATTAATTCAGTAATTGACAATTTTCAATAGTTATATTACATGTCATTTTGCAAAAAAAAAGTTATTATCCTTTGTCATAATAATCTTAATATTTGTCAATGTGCAGCAAAGCCAATGACCAAATTACCAGCTAACCATAGCGGAGCTTTAAGTATGTTTCCACGTACATTAGAACATTGCTTGTATCGGCATTATTTAGTTTACCGTGCCGGAGGCCTGAGAATGCATAATAAATATTGTAATATGAGAAATCGGTCGTGCATGTTGTAATAAATTGAGTATAAGTCTTTTTGTTTTATTGTCCTTTACCTAAATTGTATTTTATGTAGCTTTCTCTATTATTAAATGGTAATTTATTGGATTATTTTCTATTTTACGAAATAGAAATGTAATGTAACCAATGCAAATTAATTTACTTTTGACCAAGTCAAGTTTTAATTTTAGTCAAATTGACTAAAGGAAGGTGTTCTGCAATAATAGTCTAAGCCACATATACATGGTTCAGAGTAAATGAGCATATTGTGTCTACCTACTTTAAGAAATTCACTGATAGAAAATAAGGCTCTATTTTCACATTTTTATATTTTAATAATTACAGGCTATCTAAAAAAACGTACAAAAGCAAAATAAGTAAAATATGTTTATTGCAAAAATAACTTAAAGCGGCTTAGACGGTTTTTGCAAAATTGTAAAAATATAAATGGTCATTTTGCAGTAACCGTCTATCCCTCCGAAATGGTAAATACGCAAAAAAAAACTTTGAATTCGAGTTCATTAGTAAAAGTAAGTAACTGTTACTGATTAAATTCCTACTTGATTTAATCTTAATCAATCTCGAAATCAAGATTTAACTCAATTCCTTCCAAATCATACCTCTAATATTCCTATCATATTCTTACAACATTTTACTGACCAGAATTGTGATTATCAAGCAACAGTTCCAATATTTTATATAATGAACAACTGGTTTCGTTATTTGATAAATGCAATTTTTTGTCGGCATTTATGGCACCAACATTCGAGTAATCGCAAAACATATTATGTTACCTTTTCGGTACACTATCTGCGATAAAAGGAATTTAAAAATTTTTTTAATCAATTGCCGAACTTACAACACAGAAAATTCACAGTTTTAAATAATATACTTTCGTATTTTACAATTAAAGATAAATCCTTTAGTTTGGTGCAATTTTATTTATTTAAATAAAATTGTAATATTAGTGTAATAATAAATTTCTCGTCTTTTAATAAGTCAAAATAAAGATTTGTTTAATTTAATATTTTGCACCGGGTGCACACAATGAAAAGACCCTTACAAAGATTTGCAACAAGCGTCTAACCCACATATTTATAATGAAAACATGGGTTAGACTATTTTTTCAAATTTCTGTTTTCATATTATTTGACGAATGTGGTTTAGAACTCAGTTCACAAACGCTTCCATGAGTATGGATATGGCTTATATCATTTTTGCTTGATGTAGTATGCATTATGATCGACAGTTTGACACGTCTAACCTCATTTGTAAACATTTGTGGGTTAGACGGTTGTTGCAAAACACCGTCCGTTTAGTAGTTGATATTTGTAGTATTGCTGCAAATGTGAACAAGCTATATTTTGTAGTAACGAACAAGTTATGTTAGGTTTATTTATTTATTTTATTTTTAAAATCAAGAGCTTATCGGTATAATCTATATAACAAGTGAATGTAATAGTAATCTCTTACTAGCAGAAAGAGTTTATCATTAAATATATCCGGAACGCTCACTACGTGATAAAAGAAAATTCGAGAAAGTTATATATCGATTTAATATTACTGGTATTGTGGCTTAAGGGAGAAAATGAAAAATGGAAACTATTGTTACAAATATTTCCTATTTTGAGATTAAACGAGTATACACTCATTATATAAAATTGTATATTTAAAACGAGATAATTTAAATTAATACAAAGAAAAATTATCCATATTAAAAGGATTTTCTCTAGGGAAAAGCATTTCCTACTGCATCAGATTATCAAACGAGGTGATTGCTAAATGTATGAGACTTGTATTGTTACAGATTATGTAATTTGGAATACATGTTGAGAAAACAGTCATCAAAGATATTTATTTAGACTTTCTGAAAAAGAATTTACCAATTTTTACCAAATGCGATCAGGTTGTGTAGTAATGTATAAGTATTAAAAACTGGCCCAGTGCTGCGGTTTGACGCTCACCCGCTCATTGCGTCTGTTGCGGTGGTTCACGTTATATATACTTAGATTCTTATATTTGTTCTGTATTATATAAAATAGCCCTTTAAGGATCAGTGGTAGCTATAATAAATTCTAACCCAGTGTTGCTAGAGGTTATTTTTCTAACTTAAAAGCAATGGGTATTAGATCGTAAACAAAAACAATACTCAATATAAGGTTGAATGTTCGAATAATTAAACTTTGAGGGTATACAAGGCAACTATCGAACACGGTGATTAATTTAATCTTGCCCAAGTACTTTCGATCAATAGATCATCTTCAGGGGCATTTCGTCAGTTGTGGCCTATCCGACATGAGGAGAATGTCATAAATAAAAATTTGGATATAACAATACAAAATACAATACACAAAGACAAACAAACACTTTAAAATTTTAAGGAGAAGCTACATGTTGTATAGAAGCCGGAGACAGAATGATTGAATTGATTGAATTGATGAATTCTGTCTCCGGCTTCTATAAAACATGTAGCTTCTCCTTAAAATTTTAAAGTGTTTGTTTGTCTTTGTGTATTGTATTTTGTATTGTTATGTCCAAATTTTACATTTATGACATTCTCCTCATGTCGGATAGGCCACAACTGACGAAATGCCCCTAAAGATGATCTATTGATCGAAAGTACTTGGGCAAGATTAAATTAATCACCGTGTTTGATAGTTGCCTTGTATACCCTCAAAGTTTAAAAAAAAAAACAATACTATTTTGGTGAAAAACAATAACAAAGATTTTTGGTGAAATTAAACAAAACCTTACGATCGTATACCTGCACCGAGGTGAAGGTCGTTGAGCGGTAAACATAGCTACCAGTGATCATTTCTGAAGAGTACTTTACCGGTATTAATGTTGCAGTAATTTATTCTGTGTGGTAACAAGTGTAGTAGTATAAAATATAGTGCGAAGAACGTTTTTCCATAATAACGAGAAAGTATTATTACTTTTTAAAACTTATTGCGAACTGTACAACATTGCCAACAAATCTACCATATTTTTTTACAAATTTGACAATTATTTTCCATGAATACAAAAATAAATGGAGGAATTGCATTTTGTGAGAATGTTACTGTACTTTTTAATCTTTCATATGAGAATGAGATATCGTTTGTAAGTTTTTGCGTAAAGATATTCTGGATGAATATTGAGACAATTTTCTTTTCAGTCAACGAAAAGACGATGGCAACCACCTCTTATTGCAATTTAACTTGAAGAGTTTGTGAATAAAGACCAGGATGATAATTATTGTATGTCGGACTATGAAAGTGATTCTAATGCAGAAGACAATATTTCACTTGTACCATCTTCAGCTAAGTGTAGCACTCGATCCAATTCAAACATAAATATTGTTTCCAGTTTATTATCAAATTTTTGCTTCAACATTAAACAAACCTGAGTATTATTTACAAACTTATTTAACCTTTTAATCTCCCAGGTAGCGGTGATAAAACTTCTGACGATTCAGTTTAGGATCCTGATCATTGTGCTGAAGTGTATTAGTCTAGTCGTCAGAGACTTGACCTTTAAAACTCATATGAATAAGCTGAATTTTGCAAAGAAAATTAATTTTGGGACCCCAAAAAAGGTGCAAAGAAGTTTACTACTTTTAGTAGTACTTCTAGTCAGTTACTTGCGCGAGATCAATGTTTAATAAAATTTGTATCAGCTCGACGGTAAAAATTTGATATCTTTTGATCCAAATGTTCTATCGACCTAATTCAAGATGCGTTTTAAAGGCAAAGAGTGCAGATTTTTGTATGCAGTTCTTGTATTTTGCTGATAATAAATGTGGTTTTTGTAAAGATGTTAAATAAATTAACGTGGCGCGATTTTCGCCATTTTTTACGATTTTCATGAAATCAATAAAATTGATCACCATTGACCAGTATTGACCAATAAAATTTTCATTTTATCTCTAGATTAATCTTTAAAACCTTTGACATAAAATTTTAATTTTGTGTTGTGGTAACAAATGTGAGTCATTTGAAATATGAAAAAAAAACGCAGAATTTTATCTTTAACATTACAAACGATCACACGTCACGGGAAACACATTTAAGAAGACGGTTTTGGGTGTAGTTTATTGCAAAAGTTTTGTTTTTTTTTAACCGTATTGGTGTAATTGAAAAAGAAAAGTTTGAAATGTTTTAGATCACTTGTTATGTGAGAGATTAAATCCAGCGTTTTTAAGCATATTTCAAATGCCTCACATTGGTTGCCAAAACTCAAAACTACAATTGCATGCTAAAGGTTTTAAAGGTTAGACTTTAGTTATTAAAACCTTATAGTGAACGGGATAGATTTTATTGATCTCGTAAGAATCATAAGAAATGGCAAAAATCGGGCCACGTTTATTTATTTAACACCTGTATTAAATCTAAGTTTATTTGTAGCAAAATACAAAAACTGCATATGAAAGCTAAACTCCTTACCTTGAAAATGCATCTTAATTTTTGTCGATAGGTCACTTGAATCAAAAGATATCTAATTTTTACCGTCGAGCTGATACAAATTGTCTTAAACATTGATTTCGCGCGCGTAACTGACATTAAAAGATAGATCCAATTTTAGACTATGGTCACAGTATAAAGAGGTTCCTCTTTATACTGTGCTATGGGTATTTCTATTTTAGTGGAAATTTAAAAGATAACATTGAATTTTTTACTAATATTTACTAGGATTATACATAGAATGTTTTTCTATATATCATGCAAATTAAGTTTGAAATAAATGTTTTTCTCTTTAAATAACTTTTGTTTTAGTGTGTAGATGTAGCGGCAGAAATTCCTAACAATGAGTTGCAGCTGACGGTAAATACTCAAATGATCACTGGTAGCAGTATTTACCACCACATAAACGAAAAAATTGATAATTTCGATTGTTTTCCGTCAGATATCTTATTACTTTATATTTGATCTTACAATTTTAAAAAATATTAGTGTTGAAAAGAAAAATGAGTTCTGTGAATAAAAGGAGTAAATTTTAGTCATTTTTAAGATTCCCATCAATCCATTACTATTTCAAATAAACAATATTACATAATCGTGACAATATATATCTGCAAATGCAGCTGCCGATGCCGTGCAAACGTGATTAAGTACGAAATAGTCTGTACTTAGATTTGTTCTGTATTATATAAAATAGGTAAACAGAGAAGCTTGTGATCTCCTTTATGACATTTATTATTTATATTATTTTATTATTTTTATATATTTGAAAAGAATGAAAAAGTTTTTGCATTGATAATGTTAAAAGATGTAAGTAATTAACCAAAGAAAATCAATATATTATTATTAGTAACTTCTTTGAACTCGAACATAAGTTTAAAAAAAGTGATAAAAATAAAAATTTATATTTCTGCTCAAAATTATTAAATTTTAAGCCTATAGGTTGGTTCAATATCTATTTTATCAATTTGTGGCAGATTTAGAATACCCTAATGGTGTCCAGGGCAACTACTAACAATAACAATTGTTGATTACTTCAGTAACTTCAGTTTTTCTGTCTGATCCATTAGTTCCACTTATATTCGCTCCGTGCATGACTGACGCGACACCTATTGCCTTCATCTGACAGTTTTGGACCTCCCAATTTAAGGTTAAACATATTAATGAAATGATGTATGAATCGCACAAGACAGGTAAAGAACCCGTTAAAGTATATTTCTTACTACATGCCGATACTGTTGAAGAATAGAGTTATTTAACTACGCTTAGGAGGGAGAAAGAAGCATTTGAGTGAAAATGGTGATACCTGCCGATTAAGATGGAAAATCAGATGATAATATCACCCTGCAGAGAGGTGTAATAAGTCCGGAAAAGAATACTCGAGAAGGAGGCAAAGAACAGACACCAAAGAAACAAGTTGTAATATGTAAAATACATACGAAATTGACAATTATTAATAATTAGTTTTTTAATTATATTTTTTAGTTTATGTACAAAATAAATGTATTATTAAAAATTGGGTTTTTAAAAATTCATCACAATTTATCTTTTCAATCAAAGGGCGAAGAAAGGAAAAATCTAGTACTGGAAAATCAAGTTTTTCATGTGGAAGAGCATGTAATTAAAAACAATAATAGTAAAAGTCATGATATAAAAACTAAAGTCATCAGGCAGGCTGCAGTTAGCTTGAAGTCTTATAAAATACTAGCGGACCAACTCGACATCGAGTTTTTTAAATGAAATTTTTAGTTTGCGTGAAAAATTAAGAGATCAATACAAACAATATAAGCAAGAATATACATAACATTTTTTTACTTTTTACTTTTTAATAAAAACAAAACCGGAAGTCGACCTCAAATCCAAAATGCAATTTGTAGTTCATCAAATGTCGACATGAATATCATTTAGCAGTTAATTTTGCATGCTGATCACGAATCCGGTGTCAGATTTGCTCTATCTTGACGTTTTATGCGCGTTTCGGGCGGGTCACTTCCGGTGTCAGATCGCAACCGGAAATACATATTTAGATTCGTCTCGACGAGACCTTTCGATCCATATATACATTGTGGGGTCTTAAACTTAAAGTAAATTTTAACTTCCGGTCATCTCAAAACCTGAAGTGAATTTTTTTACCAAAAGTATATCTTTACAATCTCATACGTAATATTAATAATATTCCGAAAAAATATTTTAATTATCTAATATGGTTTTTGAGTAAAGTGGTGAACAAGAAAAGGGCTTAGCGTTTTAGTATATAAGATTATTTAAGGTAAATTATTTAAATTTTTCCTATTTCAATTGCATAAAAATGAAATTATGTGATATTTACTTTTTCATAATAATAGCACGAATCCATCTTTTTCTTTTCTCTAATTTATATGTAATCTTTGGAAACCTATAAAAACTACACTATTTTTGCTATTATTACCGCAATTAAATACGCAACATGTATGTTTACCCATTTTTGACCAAATTTATGCGTAAAAAGATAGGTCCAATTTTGTCATATTTCGCCGCTATGCACGCTGGCGTCGTGTTTCAAGGTACCCATGAAATGGGTACTCATAGTTCTACCATGGCCACGCACGGAACGAATACAGAGTGCACATATATCAATCTATAATATGCGCCCTGTTAAAATAGAAGACAACCACCAATTTAAAGAAGGGTGTGCCTTGGCGAATAAGCTTTCTCTTGTTTTTGAGCTTAGAGTAGACATGGTGTATTGTTACATGCTCTACGTGGCTCAGATGCCATTTGTGACTTGAGGTTTGTGGTACACTTTGTTACTAATTTCTAATATCGTTTCTGCTACATGGACAAGTAATGCTGTCTACTTGAGTAAAATAAGTATTATTTTGATGGCTATAACGACAAACGTTTGTGTGGTTTTGAACATTTAAGAGTATTAAGAAATATTTTACGCTATGTACACTTAACTTTATATCTGACTTGATTTTATTTGAAATATGCATCTATATTTTTATATTGTTTACAATATTGTTTATTATGTTTTCGTGCAAGAATTTGTTTGTTTTTAGTACTGTTAATTTATTTCACGTAGTGAATGCAATTATTATGCCAAAATCTGAAGAGTATTTCCTGTTTCTTATTCATATATACTGTTAAGTATATTTAACCGTAATTAAGCATATAGGCTATAGTCCTTTACAGACCATTTCTGTAATTGTTGTGTTTGTAAAGCACAACGCTTACTTTAAGGTCGAAGGGTATAAGCTATTAGCGTTTTTCTAGACTGGACATGTACACTTAAGCATTTTTTTGATGTCCTCTTATTAAATATAGAAATGTTCGCATGTACGAAACACAACATCGCCACATTGCATATTTTCGTAAATTTTCATAATTTTTATAAACTTTCAGTAAGTTAAATATTAAAATTAAGGCTGCGCGTTTAGTAACATAATTTTAAATAGAACCATGTAGCAAGTAATATCTCATTTGAAAGCTCTTTTGTCAATTATATTCAATGAACCTTGCATATTATTGTTCTTATAAAATTATTCGGTTACTGAATATCGCGAATAACAGTACGGCTGAATGTGCACTGTTCTCTCGCAACGTGCGCTGTTCTCCGCATTTCATAAACCTCTCCATATTGACACAACTATACACAATTCATTATTTTATCCTACATAACATTAACTGGCAGCCTACCATAGCATGTTACATAGATTAATACAAATTCCGATGTCAAAATTCAACTTTGAGATTGATAACATTTTAAATCAAAAACTACCCAAGAAAGCCCTGAAATTAATATTTCCACCACCAGAGAAAAAGCCAGTACCTTCTGCTCGATTACATATACAGGGAAAATATCAACAACTTAGGCAAATATATTAAAAACAACAAGAGTCAAAATAAAAAAACACTTACGCATTGGTATATACAAACTTAAATGTGGCTGCCCATAAACTTACATCGGTCAAACTAGTAGAACTTTTAACAAACGTTTAGCGGAACATAAAAAGGCTTTCGATAATAAATAAAAACAGATTCTACATACGCACTTCACCTTCTAGATTATTCTTTGAATGACGAATTTTAAATGCTTCACATCCAAAATAAAGACCCGTAAGCTATCTTATCTGAATATATGGGAATTAACAAATTAAAAAATACAAACCTAATTCTAAATGACCAACAAGAATATTTATCAAGTAACGGTCGAATTCACCACTTAGTAAAATTATCTTTGTCGGCCCAAAAACAATAACATATTAACCCCAAGTTTATCATTTCTTCAATACGTGCCCCAACATATTTACTATACCATGAAACTTAAATTAATAAATGTTTGGGTAACTAAACTAAGGTTACTAACTAGTTTATGTTCATAAATTTCAATTTTTTTAATTTTATGGTAAAATTGAATTAATAGGTATTTTAGATAGGTTATGTGATATGGGGTTCATGTAATTTAGATAATTTACTAGGTTATATTCATAAATTTCAATTTTTTTAATTTTATGGTAAAATTGAAATAATAGGTATTTTAGATAGGTTATGTGATATAGGGGTTCATGTAATTTAGATAATTTACTAGGTTATATTCATAAATTTCAATTTTTTTAATTTTATGGTAAAATTGAATTAATAGGTATTTTAGACAGGTTATTAAAAATAAATTTATTTTTAGTATTTTATTAAAAGGTAAATAAATTTATTTATAAAATTGGTTATTTATAATAATTTAAAAAATTTTATAATTTTATAAAGTTTATAATTAAAATTATAAATGTTTATTTTTTATGATTAGATTATGTTTTATTAGATAATGTTTTAAAAAGAATTAATCACATTTTTAATTTATATGTCTTAGCTAAACATAGTATTAAATAAAAATTTGTGAAACGTGACTGCAAAAAACACCATGGTGTTTATTTATAATAAATTTAAATTTTATAGCATTTAAAACGTTTTCCTGATATTATCAATAAAAATTCTGAATAAGCGACATTTTAAATAAGATAATATGGCAAGTAATATAACAATTGAAAGCTGGTGTATCACCTAGTATATTTTTAGACGTTTGTGTGATTCCGAGATAAGTTTCAACTTAAGGCTGTTTTCGCAGTTATAGCATACTGCGATTTGAAGTGGGCGTATCACTTACTTTTCTACACTGCTATGTCAGACCCTACTTGACTTCCTAATAGTTTGGATGTTTATTCAGTGGCGCCGGCCCACGGGTTGTTTAAAATAAATGCATTAATCTCCATTCAAATTAGTTTTGTCGGAATACTTTTTTTTAGATTAATTATCGTAGATAATGTTTTAAAAAGAATTAATCACATTTTTAATTTATATGTCTTAGCTAAACATAGTATTAAATAAAAATTTGTGAAACGTGACTGCAAAAAACACCATGGTGTTTATTTATAATAAATTTAAATTTTGTTATATTAATATTAATATATAATTAATATTTTGTTAATATCTGTTAGAGAAAACTGATATTAGCGTAGTAAAAATTAAACAAAAAATATTTTTATTTATCTATAAAAAATTGGTACCTGCGAAACCATCATAATAGTAAATGATTTATCTGGCAAGTATTTCGAGGCGACGCACTGCGAGGAAAATGTTCTCTGAATGGAATATACATTATTTTAATATAATTATAGGTTGCAGTTACATAAGAAAAGTATCCAATTGATGAATAAAACACAAATCGTGGATAGTTATTTCATCATATCAGTGGCATTACAGCTCGTCATGAGCCAAAGGCTTCTTTAGAACAATCTTCCATTCGCCCCTGCCTCTGGCAACTTTCTCCATGCTTTAACTCCGATGGATTTTAGATCATCCTCTATGTTATCTTGATACCTAAGTTTTGGTCTTCCTCTGGATCGTCTTTCAACTGGTCCTCTTCGGTCGAAAATTTTTCTGATCGTTTCATCTTCATCTCGCCTAATTACATATCCTATCCATCAAAGGCGTACTAATTTAATAAATTTTACAACGTCAGGTACTACACCTGAAGAAGCATCGTAGTTTACTTTATACGATCTTTTTGACCAAGCACCATCAGCTATAACGGTTATTAACCCATTTTCGTCGGAATCTACTTCACCAATTTCTTTGGCTAAAGCTAATTCCTCCCGTCCAGCCTCTTCTAAGGAATCACAAAGTGTTTGGCCGATGATATCTGCAACTGTTTCCGTATGTTTTGCATACTGCCTGTAGGAAATCACAGGTATATTTAATGCAGCGTGCTGCTGCTGTATGTCTGAATAACCAGAACCATTCAAGTTCAGTGAATTGTTACCCAGAATCCTATGTTGCTATCTCCTTTTCAATATTCCACATTTGACATTTAAAAGTCAATGTACTTATCAATCCGTCCATTTTTTCTTTGATAATCTCCATATTAGAAAAGTTGCATGAAAATGGAGAATGATTATTCAAACCTTGAATAGATATATATATATATATATATATATATATATATATATATATATATATAAATATATATATATATATATGTATATATATATATATATATATATATATATATATCTAGGTTAAATAAAAGCTTTTAAAAACGGTTGTAATATAAATAATAAATACTAAAGCAGTGCAATTGCTCTCCTTTTCCTTGACATAGGAAGTTTACTGGGACTCATTTTTTATCTTGTCTCTTATTACTTATATCACTAACCTAATGTAATACTTAAAAATACGCATAAACTAAAGAACTTTTAACTTATACCATTAAACTAATAATATATTACTTAACATACACGTAAACTAAATAATTTCAATGTTTTCAAAATAAATAAGAATACTGTAAACTGTAAAAACTAAGCAAGTTGATAAAGAAAATACAGGAATGAAAGAACTAAAATGGATTCTAATTCAAGCGAACTAACTGACCGTACCCATAGAGAAATAAAAATAAGACCGTACCGTACGCTCATGAGATTTGACGTCACTAATGCGATAACGATCAAGCTCAGCGACAATGATGAGGAACACGTTTCACTATTAGATTTCAGTATTTTTTAGCAATTTTCTTCAAAGTTTGAATACGCTTTTCTCGATTATTACTGGACACAAAAAGGTGAAAAAAGAATCAACGATTACAGAAAAAAAACTCTTTCAACTGATGGGCGTGAAAAGTTTGGTTATAATAGAACGTTAAACAGTATAATCCAATTTTTCAACAGAAAATTCAAAAAAATAAAAAAAGTAAAACCATCAGTTTAAAGGCAACATAATTTCGTATAACATGTCCAAATTTCGAGACATTTCGTCGGTAAATAACAGAGAAAAAATTTTGGTGCACCGATAAAACAGCCTTAACTATTGTTTACTGTTCAATGGTGAGAGTATGGAAAAAATATGGACCAACCGTAATAATCCAGAAGGTACTTGCAAATTTTGATGACGTTAATTACGTTTTTATGTTACTAAAACTTGTCATATACTAACAGGCATAGTAAATTTAATTTTAAATTATTTTTGTTGGTTAAGGGCAAAATATGTTAAATCTCTTTTAAGCTCAAAGATTCTTTAAGATTTTATACTTCAATCAATAATTTTTCAATGTACTGAAAATTTTATTAACCAAGCAATGTATCTCGCGTACAATTCAATGAAATGTTATGAACCGGTGTAAATTATTTTATTTAATCTATTAGGTTAAATATAAATATAGAAACCTACTGCTTTTAAGTACAATACATAATAAATGTTAGCTAGGTATTTCCGTTTCAATCCGTTTATATTTTAACAGAAAATGTAAAAAATTCATAAATATTGAAAGCAGATACAGTTAAATACTCGAACTCGTACATGTGGTTCTGAATGCATAAACAGGAAAATTAAAATTGTGTAAATACATAAAACCGCAAAAGCGATTGGGCTTGCTATTATCGACATTTTGGCCATTTCAGCTGTTTTGCACAAAAGCTATTTCATTTTCCACAATAATATCAGTAGTGAAATGATTTTAACTAAAACATTCATTAATTTTATTGTAGTTTTAAAAATAAGATCGATCTTATACCCGTTTAAGTTTAACTTTTAGCATTTTTCACTAAAAAAAGTACAATAAACTTTTGAAAAAAACACCCGTGCAGTGGTAATCATCAATCAATATAATCAGTGAAGAAGTTAAGAGAAGAATACATATATGTATATTGTATATGGACCAGAGACGTGGACACTGTTGAAAAGCGATGAGAACCTATTAGGTACATTTGAACGAAAAATCCTTAGACATATATAAAAGGGGGTAAAGGAAAATGACATATGGCGCAGAAGATATAACTTTGAACTATACACAGCATACAATGAACCCGAGATCGTAACATCCATAAAGATCGGACGTCTGCGCTGGATGGGCCATGTTGAACGGATGTTGGAGACTGAAACGCCAAAGAAATAAGATACATGGAACAAGTGGAACAAGATTTGAAAACACTTAAGATTACCAACTGGAAAAACAAAGCAAATAACAGAACAGAATTGCGGAAAATCCTAGAACAAGCCAGGACCCAGAAAGGGTTGGCGATCTACTGATGATAATGATGCAGTGGTTTAATCACGAATTATGTTTTCGCAGATCAAATATTTTCCTTTTTAAACCTGTTGCTGTTGCCACTAAGCATCCCGATGTGTTCAAAGTATAAAAACAACAAAAAATTAAATATAACTGGCAGTTACAAAATGCTAAAAAGTTCTTACTTGCACAGCTTACTGTGATTTTCCAATTCCAATAATAAACATTGTTCTGAAGCTATTTTCTTGTGGCATTTTAAATTAATTACTCTCTTTGAGAACGATTTCCGAAGTGGAAATTGAAATGTCAATAAACGTATTTTTATCTTTAATTGTGGCTTATTCCCAGTTAAATAGTAATTAATCCAATAATAAACCTCGAGACTGCTGGAAAATACTAACTAGTACTGGAAAATTTCAAAAGAAACATTGTTAGATCCAGTTCGTTACAATCTGATCTACTTCCAGACGAAATAATTCATTTTTTTACTACAGTTGCAGAGAACATCCTTTCTATTGCTAACACTTCATAAGGATTTTTTTTGTTACACATTTTGGCGCTCTGTTGCCAATTCCAAGGTGTAATAATATAAAACTGTGGCTGGTTTTTTGATTCGCTTTCTATTCGTGCATGATGCGAATACACCTCTTGATGTGTAAGTCATCTCAATAAAAATTTATGATTTATACTTTTAAGATTGGGACAAATTGGGAGGATATAAAAGTACCACATAACCATACCAAGGTTTCTATTTTGCGAAGGGCAATTATCGGACTAAATTATTAAATTTGAACAGTAGGTGATATGTTTGAAAAAATATCCATTTCAGCAAGCAGAAGCCATCTCGTTGACTGTTAACTTGTTTGTTTGTTTGCATCGTGAATGGTGTAATTAAAGGTCAACAGTTCTAGACTAGATAAACTCTGTGCATTTTTTAAGACAGGAATAGGCAGGCACTTTTCAAGATCAACCAGTATAACTTTTAGGCTATGAATTGTGGAAGACCTGTCCTTATATTTTTTTTTAAATTGTATTGGTTAGATGCCTCTACTAGATGTCCATCACATTTATCCTGTAGGCTTTGCCTTTCTTCTAGCGTTGACGAATCACGCAGCTTAATTTGGAATCTGTCAGAAGTATCGCATATGTCATTAATCGGCGATTTAAAAAAATAGTTGAACTCTGTATTAAATATTTTATTATAAAGCCATGGCTTGGCTATATTTTCCAATAAAATATTCTGTTCCTCACATTGTTGCTTATAGATTTCATACATTTTGGACATATTCAAATGTGACCCTAGTGTTTAATAGAATGTGAAAACACTTGTTTGTCTTCACTTTTGCGCTGGTTCACTGGTAAATAGATTTTAGTTGAAACGCTGTGGACTGTAATTTTGTTTAATAGTAATAGAATAGAGATGTTACAAGTCTAGGTATCTGCACACTCTTACTTCTTACTTGAAACCTCTAACTAAAAATGGTATGCGCATAACGAAGCGCGGTGTTGACATGGTTGTTATTTAACAAATAATAATAAATCCGAACGCCTAGATCATTTTTATTGGTATTTTCACGCCGATAATGCGACTGTTCAACAGGAAATTGTAAAATGTGTTCTCTTACACTACGCCTCACTTCGTTGATTTTGTTGGACAGAACCTTTATTCTTCTTCTATCTTCAGATAGCAGGCTATTAGTTCCTTTTTTCGATAAAGTGGTTGTAACGAAGGTCTGCGAAATTTTTAATGTATTCTTTGGCGAGTGAATATCGTAAAGTTTTGTTCCGTTGAGTTTTTGTTTGTCCCGTTCTCCCTCAAGTTTAACAGTTGTTGTGACAAATTGACCTTTCTGATTAATATCAATTTGAGCAGACCAAAACTGTTTTAAAATATCGTGACGATTTTCTCGTGAAAATTTCTCACTACATTTCAATTTGCAAGTTCTTTGCACGTTGGACCCAGTACTCGTGGTTTTACTAGCTTATTATTTTTCGTTGTATACTGTTCCCACCTGTTCCTTTTTCATTTCTATCTCCTTGGACTTCGTCATTGAGAGTATTGTTGTTGCGATTATCATTTGGTTTATTTTTACCCGAAATACTCAAACTCTCAGGCAACTGGTAATTTGGATCTTCATATAAGTCGTCAAATATTTCGTCTAATTCAGCTTCGGAGCAACCATCTGGCCCATCACTTAGGTTTGGTTCTGTTGATACTATGTCATATATTTGCTCATTTGTTGTACTCTACGGTATGCTATTAAGTGTTATATACCTGCCGAATGGACACAAGCATACATCACATCCATACATAAGAAAGGAAACAGAAAAAAATGTGAAAACTACAGAGGAATTAGTATAATATCGTCGGTAGGTAGACTTTACGGGAAAATTATCAAGGAAAAACTAGAAACTGAAATAATAGAAAAAATTGGAGAAGACCAAGCAGGGTTCACATTAGGAAAATCATGCCTAGATCATACGTACACATTAGAACAACTGATAGAGAAGAAAATGGCAAAAGGTAGACCGGTCCATCTGGCGTTTGTTGATCTAAATAAAGCATACGACTCAATACCTACAGTCAAATTATGGGAAGCAATGATCTCGGAATCCGACAAACACTAATAAAAGCAGTTAAAGCACTGTACAAAGAAAACAAAGTAGCTATTAAATGTGGAAATAAAATCTACAATCCATTTAAGACGACAAAAGGACTTCTACAAGGCTGTGCTACGTCCCCTACTCTGTTTAAAATATTCTTGGAAAAGACACTCAAACTATGGAGGAGAAAGTTCGAAAGAATGGGCATACCAGTAAGAGACGAATACCTATACACCTTAAGTTTTTGCCGACGATCAAGTAGTCATCGCACAAGATGAAGCTCAGCTTTATGCTCAGAAAACTAGAAGAAGAATATAAAAACAACGGAATGGAAATAAACTTAAATAAATAAACGGAAAACCGAATACCTAACAACAGAAAACAAGGATATGAGAAACCTATAGATAGACGAGGGAAGACAAGTCAATGGAACAGATAAATTCAGGTATTTAGGAACCATAATATCGAACCAGGGAACGACAGAAGAAGATATAAACAACAGACTAAGACAAACAAGAAACTGTATAAGACAACTAAATTCAGTGCTGTGGGATAAGAACATTACGATAAAGACAAAAAAGAGAATATATAATACCCTGACAAGAAGTATCCTGACATATGGGTCCAAAAACTGGACAATAAACAAGAGAAATAGAGGTAGAATAAGAGTAGTAGAAATGGAGTTCCTGAGGAGAAGCTGTAGACTTACAAAAAGAGTCTCAGAATTGAAAACGCAGAGATTAAGAGGAGAATGGGAGTGCAATCAGACATAATCGACTATATAGAGTAGCAGAGACTATCCTGGTACGGCCACGTTAGAAGAGCGGACAGAGGACGCTGGATAAACAAAATCACAGAATGGAGCCAGATCGAAAAAAGAAAGAGAGGAAGACCCCGAAGGTCATTCAGAGACGAAATCGACGAGGCTATGGAGAAAAGAACCCTGCGAGATGAAGAGTGGAATAACAGGGAAAATTGGAGAAATCGGTTGAGTGAAGGAAGACGGTGAAAACTGTGGAAATCCTTAGTAGTAGTAGTAGTAGTAGTAGTAGTACACTAATATGGTCTGCTTTTGTAGTGCATAATTAGAGTGCATAATTAGAGTTATTATGCAATGGTTTTTTTGGCGTTATCGTGTTATCTTTTGAAATAGATGACCAAGTAGCTGATAATTTTTTGGAAACTTATACTTTCGTTCTAACTTATTTTCAGAATATTTTTTGTGAATCACTTAGTACTCATAAACGCGGTAAACGCAATGACAATTTAATACCAAGTCAGACACGCGACTATAGGCATTCGAGGTAAAGAGAATTAACTGACATAGTACGGTTTATTTTTACTATAGTCTGTGGGTTAGTACTGTTTACTGTCACCTATATTTGTGATCAAATGGTATTGAACGTAGATCTGTTTACCACAGAAAATAGCATGAATATTAAGTCATCTGGTACTGAAATCTCATTTTTGATAAAATAGTGACTTGGTGCTGACAGTTTACCTCTGAGGTGCTGTTATAGGTTTCAAGTGCAATATTTTTCCGTCCTAAATAGTGCTCCTCAACCAAAAAACTTGAGAAAACGCTGACCTAGACCAATTAATCTTCTAAACCATAGGTGATCCTGTTAGCAGTATTATAAAATAATTAGTTATAATTTTAAATAATTGTACAAATTATTATCAAACAAAAAACATTTTCAAAACTAATTGTATTTTCTGTAATGACGAAGATATTGAATGGAAACAATATTTGTAGTAAATTTTTGTCACTGTGCCAAATAGTAAAAACACAATTAACATACCTCTATTGTCCTGTAAAATCTAACTGTATTTACAAACAAACCATAAAATTACATAAACATAGACTATTTTAATATTTTATCTCTTGTGGCTTGCAACGGCGCGGCGGCCAAAACAAACACAGGCGTACTAAATAATACAGTATAATGATATTTGTCAACGATTACTTAGTTCAAGATGTAAAAAAATCAATAGTTATAAAACATCAAGAGTTCATTAAAGTTATGTCAAGATTTTCTGTTAGATAGTATGTAGATAGAGAATTATTGACGTAACTGAGTTATGTTCTCAATAATAAAAAGATATAAATGACCGCCTTTTTCTATCTTTTTGACAGTACCTGTCTATTTATTTATAAAACTTTTATCTTACTTATTTCTATTTTATTTTTAATGAATATTATTTAATTTTATCCAAATAAAGTACGGTCGCGTTAATCCGAACCCAAGGTCGTCCGAATGACGCGGTAATCCGAACGGGCTCTCTCGACTCCCCCTGCCTCACCCACGACTGAATTGACATAAATCAACGAATCTACATGAATTAACATGACGGACATCGGTTTTTACTTTCCCTGCCCACATACACGTGAACGTAAACACGTGACTTTGACTATCGAACAAAAGACCAAAATTCTCAAGTTGATTCAGCAAGGAACTAGCTACAATTTCATTTGAAAACAGACATGGTCAAATATACCATTACAGACATTAAGAAAAACAAAGATAACATCGAAAAGTTTGTCAGCGAAACGGAAAATGATCCAGGGAAGAGGAAAACCATCAAACCCCTCCCAATATCCGAAGGCCAAGAGTGCGTTGTTCATGTAGTTCCTACAACAGCGAAAAAAGCATGTTCCGGTGAGTGGTGAAATGTCGTGTAAATAAGCCATCGTTAAATGTCACTAGCTTTTAGCGAATGTAAAGGTTGGTTGAACAACTTCAAACGACGTCATGGAGTTAAACATCTCAAAATTACTGGTTAGAGATTTTCGAGTAATGCCGACCGCATCGAACCCTTCCAAACTGCATTTGAAGAACTTGTGATTAAAAACAATTTGACACCTGAGCAAATTTACAATGCAGATGAAAGTAGGTTATTTTGACGCCAGGCTTCAGGAACTCACATGCTTCGTTTTCTTGTTATGGGGACGGCTAACAAGCCTCGTACCATCAAATCTGTTGATATTTCCGTATGACATCGACGAAAAAAAGTGCGAGATTTGTTCTTGGATTGGTTTAAAACTGAATTCGTCTGAAACGGTTCAGACTGAATTGGTTTAAAACTGAAAGCAGTGTTGCTGCTGTACAACTGCCCTAATCATACATCCGCTGATGAACTTTTGATGAAAATTTTTGCTATGTTGTTACCACCCAACACTACAGCTATGATTCAATCGATGAATCAAAATGTCATCCAGAACTCAAAACTGCGCTATCGAAAAGCTTTACTCTCCAACATTCTTGCTGACGAGCAAAGTAGAACGGATCTGGTAGTAGATTTAAAAAAAGTTAATCCCAAGGATATCGTTTTCAATTTGGCAAATTATTGGTTATCTATATAACAACGTTTAGTTTAACTTTCTTGGAAAAACTTGAGCCCAAAATTAGTGGCTGTTGACAACTATTCATTCAACGAAAAAGACATCATTTTAAGTTCCCTTAGCGCTCAGCTGGCTCAAGGCAACACGATAATAATTACTGAATCTGAGGTTCGAGAATCGACATCAGGTGGCTGTGACAAAGAAACTGACACCCAAGAAATACTCACGGATAAAGAAATTGTAATGATCATTCAATATAAAGAAACGGAAGAGGAGGATGTCGAGGATGACCCTCTTCTGACAAAACTTTTGCTGATAAACCTATTAAAGCCTTGAATAGGTCCATCAATTGGGCAGAAGATAACCTAAACAGCAGCGAGAAGATCATGATGCTGAGGCGTATAACAGACAGCGTTTGATCAGCACCTCGAGACTGGCGTCCAGAAAAAAATTAGATTTTTTTATGCTCCCCATTGAAATATTTATTATATATATTGTATGTATATCACTGATCACTGATGACAAGGAAATCTTAAAAACCTGGAAGGAATACTTCTATCAACTATTGAATGACCAATCTAGCAGAAGTACATCAAACATAGAGGTACATACAGCTGAAACAGAAGACCAATACCCGACATACGAAGAAGTAATACAGGCAATTAAAAAACTCAAAAATAATAAGACACCAGGTAGCGATGGTATACCCGCAGAGTGCTTAAAACATGGAGGAGAAGCGTTGTACAGTTCGATATACAAGCTAATTCAAGACATTTGGCAAGAAGAAACAATGCCAGATGAATGGAAAGAAGGGGTTATTGTACCAATACACAAAAAAGGAAACAAAAAGCAATGTATTAACTACAGGGGAATAACACTCCTAAACACCACCTACAAAATCCTTGCAAACATCCTGCTAGAAAGAACCAAAACATACACAGAAGAAATCGTTGGAGATTATCAATGCGGATTTAGACCGGCCGCTCTACAATTGACCAGATATTTACAATAAAACAGATAATGGAAAAATGCTGGGAGTTTAATCGTGAGCTTCATCAGATGTTCATAGATTTTAAACAAGCATTTGATAGAGTATGTAGGGACAGACTGTGGACAGCGATGCAGGAACTTGGCTTTCCAAAAAAACTAGTCCGGTTGATACGGATGTGTATGGAACGGTTACGATGTAAGGTGAGAGTTGGACAACAATACTCGGAGACATTTGAAATAAACAATGGACTAAAACAGGGAGATGCACTTTCACCACAACTCTTCAACTTAGCTCTGGAGCACATAATCAGAAGTACAAGAATCGAAAAACCGAATACAGTATTTCATCGAGAAGGACCAAACTTACTACTGGCATTTGCAGACGATATAGATCTAATAGGAAACACGCGATTAAAGATGAAGGAGACTTTCGTAAGGTTTGAGAAGGAAGCAGAGAAGATGGGGCTCCAAATCAACGAAAATAAGACGAAATATATGTATATGAGCCGCAATAACCAAAGCAGAGACAGAATCGGTCAGAACATTACCATCGATGACTTTAACTTTGAGCGCGTTAGAGAATTCAAGTATCTTGGAACAACAATAACTAAAGACAATAACGGATCACAAGAAATAAACAATAGGATTCAGGCCGGCAACAGATGTATTTTTGCCCTCCAAAACCTTATAAAATCAAAACAACTAACACGAGGTACGAAGATACAGGTCTATAAAACAATCATACGACCCGTTGTGATGTATGGAAGCGAAACGTGGACGATGACAAAGGCAAATGAAGAGAGACTACGTGTTTGGGAAAGAAAAATCCTAAGGAAGATCTTTGGTCCGGTGCTTGATGAAGCATCAGGACAATATAGGATAAGAACTAATAAAGAGCTTGAAGAACTTTACCCAGACGCCAACATCATAAAAGAAATAAAGTCCAGAAGACTCCAATGGGCAGGACACCTCAGAAGACATTCTGACGAACGAACAGTAAGACTGGTGTGGGAGGAAGTCCCAACACGCGGACACCCTCGTCTCCGGTGGCGAGATAATATAGCAGGAGAACTAAGCACTATGGGCGTGGAGAATTGGATGGAGGTTGCTCAAGATAGAAAACAGTGGAGGCATGTTGTCGAGTCGGCTAAAACCCACGAAGGGTTGTAACGCCACGGAGTAAGTAAGTAATATATTGTATATATATATATATATATATATATATATATATATATATATATATATAAATATATATATATATATAATATATATATATAATATATATATATATATATATATATATAAGGATCACTCAGACGAGTGGTGGGTTCTTATGTCGGTCTCTAGGTGGAGAAATAAAAGACAAAGTTGATAGGCTACTTTATCTATTTTGAAGACGTTTCGCTTTCGAGTTTTGAAAGCATCATCAGTTCATCTAAAAAATTATTACAATATGAGAACCACACAATCATGGAAACGATGTTAATTGTTACCTTAAAAAGATATGTAGCAGTCAATGTTATTAACAAATATGTGAATGAAACTAAGTAAATGGACATAGTACGCTGATCTTGTATAAACAGTTAAGCAACTAACAACATATATGAACTTGTACAAAAATTAGCACAGCAATTGACCATGTGGTCCAAAATAAATTCAATGTTATTTATATTAATAAGCGAGAAAGAACCAAGAAAATCATAAATAACCTCCAACTATTTAATGGATATTAAACTTTGATTTTAACTTTAGGTAGCATTATAAGTAATATTAATAAAATTCTACAAAATAGTGAATATGAAGTTACCGATCAAAGCCTTGTGGATGTCGCCGTGAAAATGGCGTTAGATGAAACAGGAACGAACTAACCGCAAAAAGACAGCCAACCTTGAGGTCAAAATTACTTTTGACAGATCAACAAGGTGTAAATACCAACCCAGAATTTTGGGCGGTTAATTTAATTTTTATATTTTATAACTGAGTCTGGATGACTTCCAGGTTGTAAAGGACAACAACAGTGAAAAAAGTTGGTAGTGTACACACAACTCCCCTCACTAACCGGCCCAAATTTACAAACCGGAGATTTGCATTCAAACTCATAATAATGTGATGACGTTAATCATGTGGCAAGTTAAATAGTCAGGTGATTAACGATATTATAATCTCCATACAGCCCAAGGTTCACTATACTTGGAGCTGTGATTTGTAAAGGATTATATGAATCAATTACAATGTTTGTATTATTTTATATATAATTTAAAACTCTAATCAAAGAATTTAGTATAATGAAATGCAATATGGGTTGCATATGTAATAGTAAAATTAAGTAAAGAAATTAAGTTATTTAATTGATATATTTATTTATTTTATTTCTATTTATGTATGTAAATTATTTTATGAAAAGTGGAAAAAAGTTCAACTAGTACACCTAATATGACATTAATGTAGTGAAAAGATTAAGTAGCCTAATTCTGCAATATTAAAGCATGATATATCTGGCTCAAGTTACTTATGTCAGTTCTCTTATTCAATGCATTAGGATGTTTTAATATTGAACACATTTCCAAAAACTGTCTTTTCGCTAGATTGCGTTCAGTGGCAAGAATCTTAACTTCATTAAAATCCACTTCATGTTTTGTATTTATCGCATGTTGTGCTAGAGCACAAGTGTGTTTCGATAAGTTAATGTCGCTACGATGTGAAGTGAGACGACCTTTCAATGATCTACCAGATTGCCCAATGTAACAAAGATCGCAATTAGCGCATGGAATTTTGTAAATTGTGTTCACTTGTTCCAAAGTGGACAAGGGTGTTTTAGTTTTAGAGAACAAATTTCTAACAGTTTTTGCATTCTTAACAGCAATTTTAACAGGTATATTATTTTGTTTATACAATTTAATAAGCTTCTCAGTAACTTGAGGGAAATATGGTAAGGAAGAGTAATGCGTGATAGTATTCTCAAGATCGGTATTATGCAGAACAGTGCTATTTATAGAATTATTAGAGATGTTTATAAGTTGGTCACCATCGGGTATGTCATAAATTGAGGATCCATAACTATGTGAATAAAGGTATTTATTGATGATAGAGGAAGGATATGAATTCTCTATTAGAATATTTCTCAATAACTTAAAGGATACCCTTCGATTAATTGGATGTGTCAATTTATTTAATCTAAAGCTTAAAGCTTTTATCAGGTTTAGTTTATATTTCATAGGATGACAGGAATGGTAGTTAAGGAACCTATTAGAGGCCATTGATTTTCTATACCAACTTGTGGTTAGAGTGTTATCTGCCATTCTGATGACACGCATGTCAAGGAAGGGTATACTATTGGTGGTAGTGTCCTCAAGTTCAACAGTGAACTGTAAATGAGGATCAAACTCATTAAAGTGGGATAGGGTACCCTGAACCTTGTCAGGTGGTAGGGCTAATAATAAATCATCCACATACCTTTTAATAAAAGGGATTTGAAAATCCAAAAGACCCAAACGGTCAGAAACCAAATCATCCAATACAAAGTTAACTAGGATGGGAGAGATTGAGGAACCCATAGGTGTACCAAATGTTTGAAGGTAAAATTTGTCATCAAAGACTAAAAAATTAGTGTCAAACACAAGTTGTAACAGTTCTGCAAATATATCCCAAGACACCGGGCAGTTAGGTTTGATAGAATTCCAATGGTTTTTTAAGGAAGTAATTACACTGGACAAAGGTAAGTTAGTGAAAAGAGATACCACATCAAAACTTACTAAAATGTACCCTTGAGGTAGTTGAAAATTGTTAATAAATTCACTAAAATTGAAAGAATCAACAATGTTGAAATCATTGTTGTAATTATATGATTTAGACAAGATGTCTGTTAGAAATTTAGCTATTTTAATATTAGGTGAGTTAATTGATGACACAATAGGTCTCATGCTCAACGTAGGTTTATGTATTTTAGGTAAACAGTAGAATCTTGGAGCATATCCATCATAATTATGTAAAGACTTAGCTAAAGGTTGATCTATGATCTTAATGTTTTTTAAATGTGTTATAAATTTATTTATTTTATTTGTGAATTTAGAACAAGGATTAGAAGATAGTGGTTGATAGTATCTATCATCATCTAACAGTGATTTACTCAAACTGAAATATTGATCTTTGTCCATAAGGACAGTAGCATTACCTTTGTCACTCGTAAGAACGAGAAGATTAGGGTGGGTTTTTAAAAACGATACCGTCTCCCTGTAAATCTTATCTAACTCTGATAAGGGTTGCCTAGGGCGTTTAGTGAAATTCAACAAGATGTTGTTCGAAGATGACCTAAGAGATAGAAGGTCGGAATTGTCCGCATGAGACAAAATATTCTCAACATCTGCTAAGATTCTACTAATTGAGTAGTCCTTGAACGAAGGTTGAAGGCCAAATTTAGGACCCAAAGATAACAGCTTCAGTATGTCAGGAGGAACCTCAATATTAGATAAATTCTTAATCCACTTAGGATTAAATGGGATTTTCTTGAAATCAGGTGTATCTAAGTTATTAAGTTTATTTTTAAGTTTAGTTATGGATTTATTATAAAAGTAATTAAATTTTCTATGTAGAGAAGCCTCAAAAGTGTCCAACAAATTGTCAGGTAGGTGACTATCCAGAAACGAAGTAACATTATTTATTTGAAAAGTTAAAGATTTAATATCTGTGTGAACCTTAGAAATATGGAAATTAACTTTATCTTTAACTTTTCAAATAAATAATGTTACTTCGTTTCTGGATAGTCACCTACCTGACAATTTGTTGGACACTTTTGAGGCTTCTCTACATAGAAAATTTAATTACTTTTATAATAAATCCATAACTAAACTTAAAAATAAACTTAATAACTTAGATACACCTGATTTCAAGAAAATCCCATTTAATCCTAAGTGGATTAAGAATTTATCTAATATTGAGGTTCCTCCTGACATACTGAAGCTGTTATCTTTGGGTCCTAAATTTGGCCTTCAACCTTCGTTCAAGGACTACTCAATTAGTAGAATCTTAGCAGATGTTGAGAATATTTTGTCTCATGCGGACAATTCCGACCTTCTATCTCTTAGGTCATCTTCGAACAACATCTTGTTGAATTTCACTAAACGCCCTAGGCAACCCTTATCAGAGTTAGATAAGATTTACAGGGAGACGGTATCGTTTTTAAAAACCCACCCTAATCTTCTCGTTCTTACGAGTGACAAAGGTAATGCTACTGTCCTTATGGACAAAGATCAATATTTCAGTTTGAGTAAATCACTGTTAGATGATGATAGATACTATCAACCACTATCTTCTAATCCTTGTTCTAAATTCACAAATAAAATAAATAAATTTATAACACATTTAAAAAACATTAAGATCATAGATCAACCTTTAGCTAAGTCTTTACATAATTATGATGGATATGCTCCAAGATTCTACTGTTTACCTAAAATACATAAACCTACGTTGAGCATGAGACCTATTGTGTCATCAATTAACTCACCTAATATTAAAATAGCTAAATTTCTAACAGACATCTTGTCTAAATCATATAATTACAACAATGATTTCAACATTGTTGATTCTTTCAATTTTAGTGAATTTATTAACAATTTTCAACTACCTCAAGGGTACATTTTAGTAAGTTTTGATGTGGTATCTCTTTTCACTAACTTACCTTTGTCCAGTGTAATTACTTCCTTAAAAAACCATTGGAATTCTATCAAACCTAACTGCCCGGTGTCTTGGGATATATTTGCAGAACTGTTACAACTTGTGTTTGACACTAATTTTTTAGTCTTTGATGACAAATTTTACCTTCAAACATTTGGTACACCTATGGGTTCCTCAATCTCTCCCATCCTAGTTAACTTTGTATTGGATGATTTGGTTTCTGACCGTTTGGGTCTTTTGGATTTTCAAATCCCTTTTATTAAAAGGTATGTGGATGATTTATTATTAGCCCTACCACCTGACAAGGTTCAGGGTACCCTATCCCACTTTAATGAGTTTGATCCTCATTTACAGTTCACTGTTGAACTTGAGGACACTACCACCAATAGTATACCCTTCCTTGACATGCGTGTCATCAGAATGGCAGATAACACTCTAACCACAAGTTGGTATAGAAAATCAATGGCCTCTAATAGGTTCCTTAACTACCATTCCTGTCATCCTATGAAATATAAACTAAACCTGATAAAAGCTTTAAGCTTTAGATTAAATAAATTGACACATCCAATTAATCGAAGGGTATCCTTTAAGTTATTGAGAAATATTCTAATAGAGAATTCATATCCTTCCTCTATCATCAATAAATACCTTTATTCACATAGTTATGGATCCTCAATTTATGACATACCCGATGGTGACCAACTTATAAACATCTCTAATAATTCTATAAATAGCACTGTTCTGCATAATACCGATCTTGAGAATACTATCACGCATTACTCTTCCTTACCATATTTCCCTCAAGTTACTGAGAAGCTTATTAAATTGTATAAACAAAATAATATACCTGTTAAAATTGCTGTTAAGAATGCAAAAACTGTTAGAAATTTGTTCTCTAAAACTAAAACACCCTTGTCCACTTTGGAACAAGTGAACACAATTTACAAAATTCCATGCGCTAATTGCGATCTTTGTTACATTGGGCAATCTGGTAGATCATTGAAAGGTCGTCTCACTTCACATCGTAGCGACATTAACTTATCGAAACACACTTGTGCTCTAGCACAACATGCGATAAATACAAAACATGAAGTGGATTTTAATGAAGTTAAGATTCTTGCCACTGAACGCAATCTAGCGAAAAGACAGTTTTTGGAAATGTGTTCAATATTAAAACATCCTAATGCATTGAATAAGAGAACTGACATAAGTAACTTGAGCCAGATATATCATGCTTTAATATTGCAGAATTAGGCTACTTAATCTTTTCACTACATTAATGTCATATTAGGTGTACTAGTTGAACTTTTTTCCACTTTTCATAAAATAATTTACATACATAAATAGAAATAAAATAAATAAATATATCAATTAAATAACTTAATTTCTTTACTTAATTTTACTATTACATATGCAACCCATATTGCATTTCATTATACTAAATTCTTTGATTAGAGTTTTAAATTATATATAAAATAATACAAACATTGTAATTGATTCATAGAATCCTTTACAAATCACAGCTCCAAGTATAGTGAACCTTGGGCTGTATGGAGATTATAATATCGTTAATCACCTGACTATTTAACTTGCCACATGATTAACGTCATCACATTATTATGAGTTTGAATGCAAATCTCCGGTTTGTAAATTTGGGCCGGTTAGTGAGGGGAGTTGTGTGTACACTACCAACTTTTTTCACTGTTGTTGTCCTTTACAACCTGGAAGTCATCCAGACTCAGTTATAAAATATAAAAATTAAATTAACCGCCCAAAATTCTGGGTTGGTATTTACACCTTGTTGATCGTTCAAAAGTAATTTTGACCTCAAGGTTGGCTGTCTTTTTGCGGTTAGTTCGTTCCTGTTTCATCTAACGCCATTTTCACGGCGACATCCACAAGGCTTTGATCGGTAACTTCATATTCACTATTTTGTAGAATTTTATTAATATTACTTATAATGCTACCTAAAGTTAAAATCAAAGTTTAATATCCATTAAATAGTTGGAGGTTATTTATGATTTTCTTGGTTCTTTCTCGCTTATTAATATAAATAACATTGAATTTATTTTGGACCACATGGTCAATTGCTGTGCTAATTTTTGTACAAGTTCATATATGTTGTTAGTTGCTTAACTGTTTATACAAGATCAGCGTACTATGTCCATTTACTTAGTTTCATTCACATATTTGTTAATAACATTGACTGCTACATATCTTTTTAAGGTAACAATTAACATCGTTTCCATGATTGTGTGGTTCTCATATTGTAATAATTTTTTAGATGAACTGATGATGCTTTCAAAACTCGAAAGCGAAACGTCTTCAAAATAGATAAAGTAGCCTATCAACTTTGTCTTTTATTTCTCCACCTAGAGACCGACATAAGAACCCACCACTCGTCTGAGTGATCCTTATATATATATTGGATTGACGGTCGTACTCCTTTTTCCGATATATATATATATATATATATATATATATATATATATATATATATATATTATATTATAAATAAAGCATTTACAGCTATTTTCAATGTGTTTTTGTATTGTTTCTTCTCCCCTCAGGTAATCCGAACGATGCGATCATCCGTACAACCTGTTTCCCCGATTTCGTTTGGATTAACGCGACTGTACTATATAACTAAAGACAAAAGAGCACAACAAGGCGTTTCCATATTAATACTTAAATCATTAAGAAGGCAGTTGAGGAACTTCGTGAGGGGCAGTTGATTAAGATGATATGTATACACGTATGTAAAATCACACTTATATGTATATCTTGTGTGAACGATAATGATTCACCAAGAAATAGCTTATAAGATATCAAAAATTGGATCATTAACAGAATTAATATTACTAGGTGATCAAAACGTATTCAAAATCTTAAATGGCTTTTTCCAACACTGGTCAATATATGAACAGAGGTCAATATGCGAACAGTAAGACTGGTGTGGGAGGAAGTCCCAACTGGAAGGAGACCACGCGGACGCCCTCGTCTCCGGTGGCGAGATAATATAGCAGGAGACCTAAGCACTATGGGCGTGGAGAATTGGATGGAGGTTGCTCAAGATAGAAAACAGTGGAGGCATGTTGTCGAGTCGGCTAAAACCCACGAAGGGTTGTAACGCCACGGAGTAAGTAAGTAAGGTCAATATATGAGTATACTTGGGATCAGCACTCCAGAAAAGTAAGGTCTATTACACAAAGGGGCCCAAAAGTCTGGAAACGGCCAATTATCTCGTAAATTGCTAGTCATAATTATACCAAATTTGAGGTACACCTATTTTGGGATACGGATAATTCCATATTGGATATTTGCAACGTTGTCAGATTTGCCGTTTCTCGTAAATTGTTAGTAACGTTGGTTTTTCAAATTCATCACTCTGTATATTTACTCATTATTGGAATCTCAATTTCAATAAGATTTCTTTATAATGTTATGTAGTCTGGAAGTCTGGAAGTCTGTAGTCTGTTATATTAACACTTATGATGTTATGTAGTCTGGAAGGTCCTAAATATATAAAACAGAAGTCTGGCAACGCCTAAATGTCTCAATAATTTTGTTAATACGAACTATTTTTAACTACATTAAAACGAAACAATTGATATATAACAACATTTTTTAACAAATGGTTACTTTATCAAGTGTTCAAAATGTGTTCCATTTGTGAGTTTCTCTTCTAAATAACGCCAAGTATTTATACCAAAATGAGCTGGAGCTCCATCTTGCTGAAACCATATCTGATTAAAATTGGCCCCAAACAAGTTTATCAGTAAAGGTACAATTTAATTTCTGAGTAACTTTTCGTAACTATCTAACGTTAAATTTCCTTCGATAAAAAATGGCCCAATTAACTGAGTACCTACTATACCTGACCATACATTTAATTTTTGTGGTCCTTGAGTATGGTTTTCATGCATTCATTGTAGATTGCACATAATGTAAAGGTTGCTTCATCGGAAAAACATAATCTGTTAATGAAATTTTCATTATTTTCAATTTTATCCATCATTACTTCAGTAAATTCTAATCTACGATCGAAGTCATCTTCACTTAATTCTTGCAATAAGTTATTTTGTATGGTTTAAATTTATTCTTATCTAATACACGTAAGACTGCAGAACGACCTATATCATGTACTTGTGCAACCCTACGTGAGGATGTATGTGGATCGTCAACAAAACTTTGCATTATATCTAAAGTTTTGTTTTCATTCATAACTATTTTCGGTCTACCTGAATTTTGTGTTTAGTGTAATACAGTTTATAATGTGCTCGGAATCGGAAATCGATACCGATCCTTTTCTAGATTCGGGTAGTGAATATGCTCCGAATGATTTGGACCTAGTACAAGTCGTGCATTGAATAGAAGGAAAATAACAAAAAAAGTAAGTTCACAGATGTTTGGATTGGACTAGATTAACAGAGGAGAGAGGTAGAAAACGAGTAAGAAACGAAAGTGGGCTAAAGAAATGAAAGGAAATCGTTAAAAACCTGAGAAGCAGAGCATCTTAATTCAGTTAAAAAGGTTGTACACAGTATATGTGTACAAAACAGTGCGAACGCAATGCACTTAATGCAAAAAATTGATTAAACATAAAAAATGTCTATTTGCTCCTCTTCTAACGAATTAAATAATAACGAGAAGCAAGACTTATATTTGGGTGGATTGATGTTTTCAAAACCTGTGCAAAAAAAGTGGCCACCATCAGGGCAAAGAAATCCAAAAGAAAACCCATTTTCATACGGCGCATGTTTTAGTAGTTGCTTTTAGTTTACTTTATTTTAACTAGTGTTTTTTTTAAATAATTTTAATAGTAATTTTTTAAATAAGACCATAATAAGTTTATTATTTATTAGTACTAGTTTACAAATAAAAAATTAGTCAACTTTTAGAGATTTACTACCAGTTTGATACGGTTAATAGGTATTTTTTTCGTGATAATAAACATTAACTTGATTTGAGTTAATACAATCCACCATTAATATACTAAAAGGCGTTTTATGGTATTCATGGCGTGACCACACATCGGGTCGATCATCTTGCTTTATCACTAAAAACTGGGATATTCGTGTCACCTGATATATATATATATATATATATATATATATATATATATATATATATATATATATATATATATATATATAATATATATTTATATATATGCCGGTTTAGAACGTCTTTCTCCGTTGTCCGACACCTAACTTCCATCCTCTTCTATCGTGGTAATCTTCCGTTGATAGATTCCGTTCGCTCATTGACTTTTTTATGTTTTGCTGCCACTCTAGTTTGGGTCTTCTTCGCTTTCTATTCCCTATTGGGGTCCAGTTCAGTATTTTTTTGGGCCATCTAGTATTTTGCATTCGCTCTACGTGTCCGTACCAGGTAAGTTGTTTCTTTTCGATATCCTGAATTATCGTACCTTCTATTCGTATTCGTTGTTTTATATGGTCATTCCTAATTCTTTCTCTTCGTGAGACTCGCATAGATCTTCTTATCGCGTCCATTTCGACTGCCTCTACCTTCTTTTTTTGTCTGTCTGGAATTCTCCATGTTTCCGCTCCATACAATAGGCTGCTCTTAACCATTGTCTCGTATATATTAAATTTTCTCCTTTTTGTTATTTCCTTGCTCCACAAGATGACATTCAGACATCCTATTATCTTTTTAGCTGTAACTATTCATTTTTCTATCTCTTTCACATCTGTTCCGGTATTGTCGAATGTGATACCTAAATATTCATATTCTTGACATTGCAGAATTTCTTGACCGTTGTCCAACTCCAAATTTTCGCTCTGAGAGCCTACACATAGATATTTTGTTTTACTTACGTTAACTGTCAAGCCCTATTCCTCATACTCTTCTATCATCTTTCTAATCATATATTGCATGTCGTCTTTGTCATTGACCACTATGACCTGATCATCTGAAAACTGAAAAGTAAACAGGTATCTGTCATCTATCTCAATACCCATTCCGTGTATTTTGCTTTTCCAATTGTTAAGTGCCGCTGCTACATATATTTTGAATAGTGTAGGAGAAATAGGACATCCCTGACGTAGTCCCTTATTCACTATGAAGGCATCTGTGAGTTTTTTACCTATCTTAATTCTTGATTGTGAATTTTTATACAGTTCTTTAAGTGCAGCTATATAGTTGTGATTGATGTTCGTTTGTTTTAATACCTTCCACAGTCTCGATACTGGGACTGTATCATATGCTTTTTGTAGGTCCACAAATGTAAGATGGGTTTCCAGATCTCTAGCAGATCTCTTCTCTATGACTTGTTTTAGACAAAACACGTTATCGGTACACGATCTACCTGCTCTAAAGCCGCTTTGATCTTCTTCTTCTTTTTATTTATAGTCTTCTTCAATTAGATTACTAAACATAAAAAATCATATAAACAGCTTCCCAAGCGAAGTTCCGATTATAACCAGAAAAAAATAATTTAGTTTTTTCTGCCTGCGGAGTTAAATATTTCGAAGATTCGTAAGCTGTAAGTTGTCCAGGCATTAAAGAAGGTAGAAGAAGCCCATCCAAAAGTTACCTATGACTTCTACAATCGCAGTTTTGTGTTAAGGAAGTAACGAAGTCTTGATAATTATATACACACATTATTGCCTGGTTCTGTAAGCTATACATTTTTTTAGATAATACATTTGTACAGAACAAAAATCAAATGTTAGTGAAATATATGTTTACTTTGGTAAATTAAACTAAAATAATTAGTCATATACATCATCAGTACCCCGAACCAGGTCACAGTTTTCTACCATCGTAGAAAAAAGATAATTAAGAAAAAATTAAAGAAAGAAGGAAAGAATATATCTACCGTCAGATTAAATGAACTTCTCGGACAATGTTAAACAATTTTTTAATCAGCTCCCAAAGGGCTAAAAAAGAAAAGTTTGTTATATAAGCTTATAGAATAATGGTGTATACAAAACATCATCAGTTTAGTGAATGCTCTGAAGTTTGAGATTTGTTATTTCCAAAAAATTTTTTATGAACCTCCAAATTCTGGAGATCTTAACGAAGATCTTGATGAAGATAGTGTTAGTGACTCTTTTAATGTTTTAAATAATTATTTGTCCATTATATTTTCATTTACGTATGTTATTTGCAATGAAACATCCAAAAACAGTACATTGTTTCATTTTTATTTTTAACATGTGGGATGTTTTGGAACAAAAAAGGGGCAACTTCATTTTTTCAAAACAAAATTTTTGCGTGTACAATATGAATGAGACGTAGTGATTGAATAAATAAGGCTTGTCTAATGTTCCTCTAGAAGGATTCACATTTTCTAAAAAATATAAAGTTTTTTTCGATTTCCTAACACATTAGAAAAGTGCAGTTATCCGGTTCTTGCAGCGAGATCTTCAATTAAGAGAGCTTTAACTGTAAAATCGTAAGACAGTTATATCAAAAGCGACTTGAGGGGAAGTTATAACATCGAGAGAATTTGAAAGTAGTGAACAATACCATAATCACATAAAACATTGTGTATATCAAGCAGTGCAAGAAACCTTAGACATATAAAAAATAGTCGTCAAAAAGGAAAAATACAACAAATTCCTCAGCACAACAAGTCTCCAGGATAATAAAGACTTTGAAGAACAATTATCTAGAGTAAGGAGGATGGTTAAGAAAACGAAAAAAAGGTTGGAAAAGAAACTGTGCAAAAATCAATACTTATATTAGAGGAATCAAAAGTACTGAACGCTGGAAAGTTTTAGGGGCCATAAGAAAAAAAAATAAAAGGATATAGGATTACAGATTATGCTTAAAAGTAGGATGAACACTTTTCTAATTTCTTGACTGAATATAGGCAATCTAATCAAGATATAAAATCAGCCGTTCAAATACCTGAGGTTTAACGTTTTGCTTTGAACTGAAATAAATAGGAAGATTTTTATATCGGCAACGTCGCTACACTATCTCGTTGTAGAGAAAAATACGTGCATCAATTAGAGCATTTTTGAAAACAGCACAGCATTATAAAGAGCAATGCCTAAAGTACCTTCCAAGTATTTGCAACTCTAAACTGTTGGTTATAATTTGTGACACTTGTAAGGTGCAAAAACGGTGATTTTTGAATATTTTTATTGTATCAACAAGATATTTGTCACAAAAAGATTGGATTCGTAACGATTGTCAAAATTTAATAAAAGTCGTAAATGTCATCCAATTAATAACAACATTAAATCACCTGTATGAATTTTTATAATAATTCTTATTATATAATTTCATATAAATATAATTATTACTTTTAAATATATTATTGAGTTTATTTACTAATTAAATTTACTATTAAATGATATTTATTTATATTTTCAGTCTACAGTCCTGTACTACTTTTCTTTGAACCTTTGCGCCCATTTAAAATTTTGTTAGTGATACTGTATTTTATTGTTATTGTTCTGCTTTAATGTTATTCTATTACATAGTTGTTGAGGTTGTATTAATGAAGTCAAAAATATAAGTTGTTTTATTTTTTGCATAAAACGGTGGGGGTGCCTCAATTAAATTCAAAAATAGTTTTTAATTTTAAATATCTCAGCGGCGTACCATTTTTCCTTAAATGAATTGAGTTCATTGCCCGTAAGCGGGCCAATGATGAATATAAAACTATTAATTTTATAGTAAAAAGTTTCAGGCTAATAAACAAATCCTCAGTTTGTAAGAAAAAAAAACGAAGCATTTGCGGACATACTTGTATAGTATACTGTCATTATTTTTTATGCAGAATCAACTCCTCAAGTTTGTTGCAGTTATTTACTAACATCCTGTATATAATACAAATATTTATTGTTTAAATGAGATAGATGAGACAAATAAGACAAACAGACACTTCACTGAGTAACAAAACCTCCAATAATTGCGGAGAATGATTACGAAATAAATAATAAAATTAAAATCCAGAATATTAGTGTACGTAAAAATAAACTATCTGCAACGCGGTTGTAAATTATTACCACCATTTAGACTAAAATAAATAAAACAGCGGACGAATCTTAATAGTTGCCATAAAAAAAGTAAAAGAGTTCTTGACCTTAAAAATTCATCTTCTGGATATGAATAATAGCTTTTCCTGTAGAAACAAATTTTAAAGCTGGCATAGAAGAGCAATGTGATTCGGTATGCTGGTATTTCAAAACAATATTCGTTTAAATATTTGTCAACGAGATGACTGTTATGTGGAGCTAAATAAAAATTCCTTTATACAACTCTTTTAAGCGTACAGAATGGAATAGTTAAAATGCCTGGATTAAAGAATTTAGGGATTCGGAAAAACAAGTCGTGTTTTCTATCCTTGAACAATTACATACGTGTGAAAACCTGATTAAAAAGACAATCAAGTATGCGACATAACAAAATAAATATATTTCAAGATGGTTTTTACATCTAAACAAGTATTTTTAGAATTCTAAGTGCGCCATGTGTACAGTTCACCACATGATTTAATAACACTTTTTTACAGATGTATAGAAATGCAGTGCTAAACATTATACAGTATGATGCAAATGTATGGAATAAATTCATTATTTCAGAAACAGATGACTTTAAAAAAAATCTTAAATCACGTCAATTTTAATTTTTGAATGACCGTCAACTGATATAAAGTGAAGTCGTTTTACCCTGTCGTATTTCGGATTAACGCCCGAAAAATAATTTATGACTGTTACCAAAACAATTTTTTTATAAATCGTAAAAAAATGCAAATTGAATGCTTTGTGATGATAATTTATTGAAAAACCTTTTATAATTTTATTTCAAATAAAATTGTCTCGAGGAGTGCATACATTCCTTGCGGTCGCGTAACTGGATAATTTTAGTTGTTATATTTGCAAAATTATAAACAGTCTGTGGAGTCGAGGCTATTGAACTAAAATACACTAAGGAACGCCACTGAGAATAAAAAAATAGTGTGTTTTACTAGTTCCGAAAAAAAAATATTGATAACAAACAATGCTACAATATAATCTGACATTAATTATTGTAGTAAGTATTCTAGGATATTTTTCAAAAATATTTAAATCAATCTCGTCTTTATTTGTCAATGATCTGTGATTCTATCAAATAATAGATGTCAAACTGGACGTTGTACGGGCGTTTCAAGAAAATCCCCATATCAGTTCTAGGCAGGTCACACTAGATAATAATGTCCATCAATCAACTATTGTAACATTGTTTAAAAAGGACAAGTGGCATCCATACAAAGAACATCTGGTCCAGGAGCCATTAGAAGATCAGGGTTTCATACAAAATGTACTTTTTTCTGATAAAGCGTCTTTTATGCTGAATGGTCATGTAAATCACCACACATATTGGTACTGGGCAAGTGAAAATCCACATTTGATGAAATAGTATAGGACACAATATCCGGTGAACTGCTCTTTTTTTCCTCAAAAATCTAGCTCTCTTATTCCTACATACCTATCCCACTCTTTTCAATCTCCTCCAATCAGAGTTCGTCACACTTATCCCCATCTACCATTTAGATAACAAAGAACAATTTTACCTACAATTATAATTTTCCTAAAAACTATTAACATGCTAATCGGTTTCTACAAATTCTTAAGAACTAACGGAAAATTATATTTTCTAAATATTTCTATTCTATTGTCTTATTCACTGTATATCGACGTATAAATATATTTGGAAAACCCGCTAGCATTGTTCACGATTTCACTAAGCTCACTCACGTCACTCGAATATATTTTACAAAGAAAATAATTTATGCATATCTTTAAATTTTGTTTACTACGGGTAATCCAGGATAATGGACTTTCATTTGTTCGAAATATCTTTTATTTTGTAGCTTGAAATATATTAAAAACAAACCAATATTATTTTCAATTTTACATACCATAACAATATATACTATAAAACAAAAAATAACAAAGGAACTGCAAATTAACTTAATTTTATAATTAGTAGAAAAAACAGCTTGTTGAGTGAGGTAAAGAGGTAAATTACAATAACCAGTCAAAGAAACACAACAAGAAGATTACTATAATTGGGATAGATTACGTGACATTACTTCAAAAGAAAAAGAAAAATGAATAATAGCTGGAAAATTAGCAAGAAAAAAGTGGCTAAAAATTTGTTTAACGCTAATATAACTTTTTGTAGTCTAGTACCCTACACGACGAATTTGTAAAGTGAATTTTAATTATGCTATACTTTCTTAATACTTTTCGCACACCATGTATTTTACTTTTATTTGATGTTGTTATAGCAACTGTAAACTGAATACTTGTCATAAAGCCAATAAACAAAAATATCTGCATGTGGTAGTATTTGTTTATAAATCTGGTTTAAATAAAGATTCCATAAATACCTTTTAGTGTTTGAGGATATATTCAAAATATTACAGAATATATAAAATACGAGCTTTTTTATATAAACCGTATTTTTAACTAAAAGTTATATAAATACTTTTAATATTTTTTTAATATCCCAATTTTAATACGATTTGCCTTTTATTCAGAACAACGTCTAAGCAGTAAGTAATATCTAAAATCATCATACACTAGTTGAGAATATATATACACTCAGAGAAATTACTATTAGGTGAGATAAAAGACAAAAGCAAGAATTTGAAAACAATATTAATTATATATGACCCAAGGTCATATAGAATTAATATAGGAATTATTATAGGAAAATAACAAAGAATATAAAGAGGTATTAGGAAAATATAAAGAAAAAGCACGAAACAATAATGACATGACATTCTTATGTAGCTAGACTTCTGTATGATGAACAATTTAGTAATGACTATTACATTTTTTTAACACAAAAATATCCACAATTATACGAGAGAAGTTAAAAGCAGTGAAGAGAAATCCATAATTCATTACGTGTCAGTGGAAAAAATAACATAAGAAATATAATAGACACAAATGTTAGAAGGGGTCCAAGAAATAGGAAGTCAAGACTATTTCGTAGTAATGAAAAGAAAATAAAATGAGTCAGAAAATAACATTAATAAACTGCAAGACAACTCCAAAGTTGGGGCCAGCAAAACATCTGCAGTTGAACCATTTGGACTAGAAAACCGGAAAGATCGGGGAGAAATATTTTATCAGCTTATTTAGTCTGAAATACGATAGTAAAGAGTGCGTAAGTTTTGTTTGGATTTAGCGACTTTTATAGACGTAGCTGGGTGTATTAGACCCACTTATAGCAATTACGTGATTTGTACATAATTTTGATTGTGTTTAAGGTAAATAAGATTTCATATTATTATCATCATAATTTATTTTATTTGAAATTGATTTTTTTTTATTTGTTTTCTTATTAATATAATATGTGTTTTCTTCTTTTCAGTTTAAATTGGCTCGAAATAAACCTCCTACCGTCGAATATATTGAGGTCTTATTTCAAAGTGGGGATTTTTGGGTTGACGATCCGGAAAATTTTGCGTCACCGTCGGCGTCGTCTTCAACAAATTTTTTATTGAGTGCTTAGGAGATACAAGCAGGAGCCAATATCATCCAAATGGCCTATGGCAGCGATCAAACCGATAGCTACCATGAAATTTTTAGTGATCATGATCAGTGATATCGACTGGTATCCATCAGACAAACAGCACATTCAAACTTTATCTAGTGAAAAGACCGACCAGTCTTAAAATAAAGATGCAATGGATGAAGAAAAGCGACACAATTACTACTACGGAAAAATGGTCAAAAATTTCTCCAAAGAGAACTAAAGCTCTTAAAGAGGTGTATAAAAAAAGGTTTAAATAGTTTAGAAGGTGCTATTCGCGCTAATACTCCTGAAAGTATTATAGACACTTTTATTACTTCAGATATTAGAAGAAGTATTGCTTCGAACTAACCAAACAATTGAAGATATTAAATAGCAATACATGACATTCAAACGAAATAAAAATTCCAAAAAATTATTCGGTCCTGCTTTTTATACATCCTGTTGCAATTGCAGAAATGAAACCGTTTATTGGTTTGTTCTACATACAAGGTATAATTAAATCTGGACACGGGAATTAACGTTCAATGTAAGCAACTGATGGAACAGGCCGCGATCTATTTCGATGTACAAAGACACTAGTAAAATGTTCCTTTATAATGTCATGTCTCCGATTTATTGATGTTACAAGAACTATGAGAAACGAGACACTAAATTGGCCCAGTTATTAATATTTTTTAACAATTTGTACAAAATTGTTCCAACAACTACTCACCTGGATATTTTTTGAGTACTGATGAAATGTTAGTTCCACTCCAGGGACGATGTGGCTTTAGAATGTACATTTCAAATAAGACAGCTAAATATAGCTTAAAAATTCAAATTTTGGCGGCTTCCGAAATGCATTACATGTATATTGTATAATGCAGAAATATACAGTGGCAAAAACGAAAACAAAACTGCAAAATCACCCTTCTCTCATCCTACCGAAGTAGACGTAATGTGAGCGGCGATAACTGGAACACTTCGGTAGAAATGGCTCGTAAATTAAATAAAAAAAGTATATTACTTACGTTGGTACAATTAAAAAATAAACGCCAAATTCCGTCAAAATTTCTACCTCAAAGAAAAAGGCCAGTTGATTATTCTTTGTTTGGATTTACTTCTGATGTTACCATAGAATATTATGTACCTAACAAAGCCAAAAGTGTAATACTGATATCTACAATGCACCATGACAATGTTTTTAATAAGAAAACAAAAAATCTGACATCATTTTATTTTATAATTCGACAAAGGCCGGTGTGGATGCCTTAGATCAGAAATATTCCATTTATTCTGTAGCTCAAAGATCACAAAGATGCCAATGGCAGTGCTTTTTGCTATTCTAAATATTGCAGGTATTAACGACAGAGTGTTATATTAGTTTGTAAAAAAAGAAAATTCTATTCTTCTTCTTGACGTGCCTTATCAAGTCCCCTTGAAGTTGGCGATTAACATGGCCATGGCCAAAATTCTATACGTCGGGAAAAATTACTAAAACAATTAGCTCATATCTTGTACATTACACACATAAATAGAAGAATATTTAACTCCAATGTGCCCCTACAGATTAGAGCTATTGCGGCAGATATTCTTGATACTAAATTTTTAAGTGTTACTGAGCCTCCTTTAGCCAATGAGAATCTAAAAAGAAAGGGATGCCATCTCTGTCTAGCCAAGAAAGACAGAAAAACAAACTATGTTTGAGCAGAGTGTAAAATGCCTGTTTGTCTAGAATGTTGTGTTCAAGTATGCAAAAAATGCAATTAATAACTGCAATTTGTGTTTAAATCATTTATGATACTTCATTGTAATCTTAGTTTTTAAATAAATAGATTATAAAAAAAATTGTTTGTTTTCTTTATATAAAAAATGAGTCTTATAGACCCACTTATAATACTTATGTAATTCCTTTTGAGTTATAGTAGTTAAGGGTAAAATCATATATGATTACCTACACGTGTTCCACACTACTGCCTGTTGCAAGGAGTAATGATTATTATATTAAAAAAAGGTTTAATATACATAAAAATTATTAAATGTGGACTTGAAATAACAAAGAAGAAAAACTGAATGTATGAAAAGAAGGTTTGATAATTCTGATTATTTCAATACCTATAAAAAAACATAATATAATAGATTACGAAAGTTCAAGAAAAAGTTTTCCTCGCTACGTAATTTTGAAAGTATTAAGTGATTTATTAAAAAGTTTAATAATATGATAATGGCAGATTATCAACAGATCAGCTTAATGTAACATTAACAAACAGAATAAAAAATCAAAATTAAAGTTTTAAAAAAGAATTATTGACTTTAAAAACTAAAATTTTTAAATATTCATGAAATGTAACCATTAAAAAGCAATTTCGCAGTTTTCTAAGAAAGACGAAAAAGAATTGTGTAAGAATCGGGCAAATGAAAACTCTTCACGACATGCACTATTTCACCAAAGCTATTAAATAATGTCACGGACATACTTTAAAGGTGCATAGCAAACGTTTTTCCCGTAATGTTTGAATGGAACAAATTGTAGGAAAGGTGGAAAGCTTTATATATATTTTTAATGTTATTAAGTTATGATGTAATTTAAATGTCAATAAATTGATTCATGTTAACAGCTTGAAACACTTCAAAAAGTAATTAACTTTTGTAGTTAAAAGCAAAGTACTGAGCCCTTCTCGGAGAAATTTCTAAAAAAATAAACAATTGAGACATTTAAACCTAGAAAAATTATAAGAAGTGTAAGATACGGATGTATCATTAATAAATTACACAAAAATCAAAGTTAATGTTTAGTTGACTTAGGATAAAGATAACAACAAAAACCTATATAAGTGAAGTTTTGTCTAAATCTATTTTGACTACCAAAAATTGTCGCCGGCAAAATCAAAAAGACAATCAATCCTTATAGATACAAAGCATAACACGTGTTCAAAACCATACAACTGCTGAATTACATCTAAAACGTATCTGATAAGGATAGCATATTATGCATAAAACAAGCTATGGCACAATTAAATAAGAAGGATCCGGACCCAGATGGAATACTTGTAGAAATGTTGAAAGATGGGAGTGACATTATTCTCGAAGAAGAATAATTCTGCGGTCCCAAATGTACAAACTGTTTATGAGAGTAATAACTAACAGGTTAACGTCGAAGCTCGATAGCTATCAACCGGCAGAGCAGGCAAGATTCCGAAAGGGTTACAGTACAGCGTGTCATCTTCTTACAGTCAGAACTTTAATAGAGAAAGCCAATGAATATCATTTGTAACAATAGAACACTGAAAACTTTGTTTTCAAACTTCCACAAAATTTATATATATATATATATATATAATATATATATATATATATATATATATATATACAATTAAAACAAAGTTTTCAGTGTTTTATTGTTACATAAAATGAATTTCCATCAAGTAACGGTCGAATCCATCAATCAAATATCATTTGTACTTATATATTGGCTTCGTTGATTATGAAAAGGCTTTCGACTCTATAGAACTTTGGACAATAGAGAGTTATGAGAGCTATGAACAACTGCATGATAGACTCCAGATACAGAATGCTCATACATAATATTTACAAGAAAGCTACAATGAAAATACAAATAGATGCGAAAACCAAAGCTATACCAATCAACAGAGGAGTTCGCCAGGGAGATGTTATCTCACCAAAGCTATTCACACTTGGACTTGGAGACGTGTTCAAAGACATTAACTGGGCAGATAAAGGAATAAATGTTAATGGAAGAAAACTGAGTCATTTAAGATACGCTGATGACATTGTAATATTTGCTAAGAACTTTCGAAGAACTACAAACCATGATGACACAACTATTTCAAGCTTAAGAAAAAGTAGGTCTTAAGATGAGCTTGGAAAAAACAAAAAAATTGACAAATACACCGAACATTAGAAAACTAACGTTGAACGAGATTAATTTAGAGACAGTAAGCAAAAACATCTACCTGGGACAGATAATGAAAGTTAACAAAGAAAATCAAACTGCCAAAATTACCAGGAGAATAAGATTAACGTGGAAAACTGAGTTGGATCTTGAAAAGCACTAAAATAGAATAATATTTGAAAACCAGAATTTACGATCAGTGTATCCTCTATATACTCACGTATGGCTCACAGACGTGGACACTCACCAAGTCTAACATGGATAAAATAGTAAAAGCACAAAGAGCGATGGAAAGATCAATACTCGGGATGAGACTTATAGACAAAACAATAAACAAATGGATTAGAAGCAAAACGAAAGTAAAAGACGCAGGATAACATGCTGCCAAATTAAAATGCAGCTTCGCAAGACACAATCACCGACTAAAGGATAAGATATGAAACCATGAAATACAACAATGGAGACATTGGTTAGGAGAGAGAAGCAGAGGAAGACTACAAATGAGATGGGCGGATGATATTAAGAAGATCAGAGGACACAACTGGAAGCAAGTGGCGCAAAATAGAAGACACTGGATAGATTTGGGGAAGGCCTATGTCCAAAGTTGGATTACTTACGGCTGAAGAAGAAGAACATAGTATATCTAATCTGTAGCGAAAACCAATCTGTGAACTATAGAGTTTAAAGTTTGTCTTCTTCTTTAAAACACGTTCGTTTCGAAGATTGTAAATCATTAGGGCTAGACGTACTTTCAGGACTGTTGCTCTGATCTATCTAATATATCTACCTAACCTATCTGATTTCTGATTAGTCACTCTTTGTTATCTTGTAGAGATTTCTACAAAATAACATTTTGTAAAAGATGTTAGTAATTGAAGGGTCAGGGAGAAAACGGTTTTAGTATAAAAAACGAAATTTAGTATTCGGCGCTATTATTATAGTTCAGTGCCGTCTCTTTCAACCACGAAAAACACTATTAACAAACATGCTCTTAGTTCGATGTAATAGAAGAAGAAATATATGGCATAAGTAGGAAGAATGATTTAAGCCACAGCGCGCAAACGGAAGAACGATCAGGGTCCTAAGAATATGATGGTGGACGCGGCACAGACAGGTAATAATTATTATTAGTAGAGTCTCTGATCTTGTTGAGACACGTTCGGTATTTTGAAGAGTTGATTCAGTTTTAAAAAGTATTATTTAGTCAAGTTTATTGTTGTGTTATAATGAATAAGTCTGAAAGTGATCAAAGTTCTAATGGAGGTGGTGAAGTTGTCGTTTCAAAAACAACAAAGAAGAGAAAAAGTTATGGCCGTGTGAAAGATGTCATGAAAAAATTAGGCTAAATAGTCATACAAGTGAAGACTGCAAGTGCCTCAGATTAAAATGGTTTGAAAATAGTTCATTAGATAATAGACTTAGAATAATAAGACAGTTTAATGAACTGGATTCGTATGATAAACAAAATAATTCTACACAACATTCCGATAGTAGAGGTCAAGATGAGTTACAGAATACCGATTCCTACCAATTCCGATCCGACTTGCTGACTTCTACTCGATTTGACTCATTTCTATTCGATTTGTAGTTACAGAATAGGGCTGAATAGCTACTTGGGAGGCCTTGTTACGGTTCTACGACGCAAAGGCATAGGAGCAGAAAACCACATGAGGACACAAAAATTAACCAGAGTTTATTTGTGTACAGAATTAGAGTAAAAAGTAATGACAGTTTTCGTGATGTACCTGTCTATATTAAAGCTTTTATTTCTATTCACGGAATGACAACAGATGGAAGGAGTAAGCATAATAACAGGCCCCACCAATTAAGTGACGAAAGTAAACTTTGTGTCAATTAATTAACTTCTTTAATCATTAAAGTGACACTGATAAAATTTATTTACCTGAAGATCTCAATATTTCAAAATTGTGGTTGATGTATAAAGGTTTGAATTCCAATAACAAAGTTTCCTATAACACTTTTAGAAGTATTTTTATTCAAGATTACAATTTCTCATTTGGTTACCCACGAAAAGATACATGTAGTACATGTGACTGTAACATGTCTAAAAAACTGCATTCAAACATTCTATTGCTACTGCAACTGTGAAAGGGAAAGTTATCCTTAAAAAAGACTTGAATCAGTTGTTAAGTGAGGAAAATCTCCATTTACGTACGAGTGCTGCATTTTATAACTTAAAGACTCAATATAAAAGAAAAGCCAGAAAAACTTATGACATGGAAGCCATTGCTACGGATTTTTAAAAGAACTTGCACACTCCCATCTTCACTACAAATAATGTTTATTACAAGTGACAAATAAATTTTGTTTCATTCAACATTCATGTTCTTTGTGATCAAACATCTATGTTTTATACATACGGTGAAAGTGTTGCTAAAAAGGGAGCTGATAAAGTGTGCTCGATGATTGACCATTTTATGACTTCCATTCTGTGTAGAGTGTTACCGTGACATAAATCTCATCAATCAAAAATCCTATGTCGAGGTTCCAGAGGAATTGAGGAAAGTTATAAGAAGTAGTATTGCGAAACCAGCTCTATTCATAGTAATTAACTGTAAAAAAAGGCATGATTAAGTCTTGGACTAATTTGTTGAAGCCTATGTATTGCTACACCAAGGTTAGTCAATCACTGTTTAAGTTTCTTCGGTAATTATTACAACCATGAAATTACCAATAAATACAAGAAAAAAAGGACATCAACGACCATCAACAAGAGAACAACATTCCCACACAAGAATTAAAAGTTTTGTATGAGGCCCCAATCCCAATCTGTCGTGTGAAATACAATGACGTACTCTCTCATTCTCAATGAAGCGCGTGTTCGATGATTACCCGCTGTCGCTGGCGTTACTTCTATATAACGCATCTCTCCCACATGCTGCGTACACATACCTTGTTGGCGTTTATATTTGAAAGGTAAGTACATATGATTCTTACTTTAGGTATTTAATTTAAAAAGTATTCATTTCTTTAATATCTTATTTTGCCACGTTAAATTGAAATTGTTTTTATTATTGCAGCGCGCTAGGCAGCGGATATCAATGATCACACGCTTAATTATAAATTAAAAACTAAGGTCTAAACTATTAGTATGTACTAAAATGCTTTAGGATTTTGTTAATTGATATTCCAAGAATATTTGTGACTTGTGGCAACATGAAAATTTTTCTTTTTTCACATTGTTTTTCGGAGTCAAAAATGACCATTTTTGGGTTCTTAAGGAAAACTTATAGAAACTTTCTTAAACATCTTAAAAAAATTTTAAGTGTACGGTAAGAATAAAAAACGAATAACTTTTTTATTAGCTTTATTTTATATCCAAAAAGCTATAACATCGATATTTTTCGTAGTCTTTTAAAAATATGCTTTTTTAACGTGTAACTTGTGAACTTTCATATACGAATAACTCCAAAAATATCGAATTCTTAAAAAAGCTCCAAAAAACATTTTTTTAGAATTTACTATCATATTTTTTTTAGAAACTTTTCCACCGCCGAGTTGGGGTGGTATTCACCCCCAGAGAAAAATTATATATTGGCACAGCATAGAATTTGATCTTCTTGCTATTTTTTACCTACTGTCAAAATTTTAAGCAAATCCGTGCAAGAGAATTACAGAATTCTTAGAAAAAAGAAAGCCGAAAACCATTATATCCTGCAATATAATATATTTCAAGACTGGCAATCGATTTTGTGCTTAAGTGTGCCTAAAAATCGCCGTAATTTAGTCAAAATATGTATTTCTTCAGACAGTCAAGTTGACAATAACATTGCTCATAGCTGTGCTAAATAATGAGCAAATACAACTTTTATTTGACCAGAATTATTCTGCGGGGTACCAAAGATCCACATAGAAGAGGATGCCCGACAATGAAAAATGGGAATATATTTCAGGCCAAAACAAACAAAAAGTTATTAAAGGCTTATTACACACCTTCTGCTTATTACACAAGATCACTCTTGGACATCAGAAGGCTGAAATCATTATGTCCTCAATAGAGACAGACATTCGAACATATTATCTGCAAATGAAAGACAATTGTTTGTCAACGGCATCAGTGCTTGAAACAGATCTCTTTATAGTCTGGTCAGGTATTAAATATTTCTACTAAATGAATAATATGCTTCATTAGGAAGCTAAAGAACGCTGGATGGATGAAAATTGCAAAGAAATAGAAGAATCTAGAAACACGACACACATAACCTACAAGAATCTAAAATAAATTACGAGTAATATACGGAAGATAATACCACAAGTGATAAGATACTCTTATGGAGATCTCCAATTAATATCAGAAGAAAAACAACCAGAAATAAATAAAACATAAAACTGGTAAAGATATAAAACTTCTAATACCAGAGGTGAAACAGGCCATTAAAAACTCCAAAAGTAGTAAAGCGCCAGGTCCTGATGAAATTCCAGTAGATATACTAAAAATTCTGAATGCGAAAATGAAAATATTGAGTGTTGTAACTAAATTATTTAATAAAATATACAACGACGCGCGACGGCCAAATTCCTGAAAAATTATTAAATCTATCTTTTTATCCTTACCCAAAAAAATAATCCTAAATCTTGCGTAAATACTGATTAATTAGCCTCATGAGCTACACTTTAAAAATACTACTCAAAGTTATTCAATAGCGTATATATAAAAAATATGAAGAACAATTAGACAGTACAGTTTGGACAGAGTTGGAATGAGAACAAGCAAGAAAAACGTATTCATATGTTATATAAATTTTCAAGCGTTTGACAGAGTTCAACATAGTAAACTCCTACATGCATTGATACACATACGCCTAGATCCCAAGGATATTAAATTAATCAAAAATCTATACTACAATCAAACAGCGGTCGTACGGGTAGAGGATAGTGAGACAAATCAAGTAGTCACGGAGGAGCCAGACAAGGATCTGTACTGTCGCCATAATTATTTAATGTGTACTCCCAACTAATATTTAAGGAGACGCTATGGGAAAGAACTAAAGATGTTAAGATTAGGGGAAGCATTATCAATAACATAAGATTTGCAGATAATTCCGCAATTACGGCAGAAAATATAGAAGATTTACAAACTCTTATAGAAATCATTAACATAGAAAGCAAAAAGATGAGACTAACAATGATTATAGATAAAACCAAATACTTGGTAATCTCGAAAAGTGCTGTTGACAACATATATCTGACATTGGAGCGTACACCGTTAGAGAGGGTCGACAAGTATAAATATAAGTCAATGTTTACTAATAAGAAATTGAGTATGGTTATCAGATTGAGGTTCGTCGAATGTTATGTATGACCACAACTGCTATATTATGTGGTAGAAGCTTGGAAGTCTGAAAGCCGAATCCGTAAAAAAATAAGAGACATTTAAAATGTGGCTATATAGGCGTATTCTAAAAATTCCTTGGACTGCAAAAGCCTCAAACGAAGAAGTGTTAAGACGAGTTGATGAAAAACATCGTATCTGGGCCACATACTTTAAAACGATAAATACTCTCTTCTACGCGTCATCATGCAAGGAAAAGCAGGGGAAAATGGATTGGGAAGAAAGAAGAAATCTTGGCTAAGGAATATCAGAGATTAGACTAACCTCAGTGTTGAACAGATATTGTTCGTTGCTAAAGATAGGGAAGCGTTTAAAGAAGTGATCGTCAACCTTCGTTAGAGAACAACACAATAAGAAGAAGAAGATGCTTCCTTAGAAGTCTTGATTTGTTGGACTGAATATAGATTAGGGTATACACAAAATATCTTACAGGTTGAACTGTAGAAAGGTCTAGAAGGCCAATCGACTCCTTTAAATTTTTACTCTAAAATGCTATTATGATCAGCCTTTTTACGGTAAAACATATCATAGTGGGCCAAACACAAACTATTTGCACAAAAAGGATATGTTATGTATTTCTTCTAAATGTATAATGGGCAGCCCACAAAAAAAAATAAAAAAATTACAGAAAAGAAAGAAATTTATAGAACCTTTTTCTGATATATTGGAGACATCGAAATTTTTAACGCCGTCGGTATGCAGTTCAAAGGTACACAGTGGTTTGTATTTTCTGGCATGTAACGTGTAAAGTAGATAGCGTCTACATACTCATGTTCACTTCGTAATAGAAAATACAGACGAGGGTCTCGCATTTTTGTCTTTTAGTTTGTCTTCAACCAATTACTCCCTGATGAGTCTTAAATTTGCAAAACATGTTATAACGTGGATGGAGCCTTTAGGAACTTTCAGATATAAAGAAAACAGGGTTATCATACCTTCTAGCTGTGCAATATGCACAGACCACTAATAACTAGACGTTTCACGTAGGTAGCTCAAGGTCAAATTAAACTTAATGTCATTTGTAGTACCGATACTAATCTTCAGATGTCGCTTTACTCTGTCTCTACTTTTACTCTGCAGTTTAGGTTTAGAACACAACTAAGAAAAGAATTATAATTGTCAATCGCCAATTGTCATATTAGCGTCTATATTTTGATTTTGTTAGTGTTAGTTTGTAAATTACAAAACAAATCACCTACAATGTACAATGTACTATCCTACAATGTACTAATTCGTCATTAATTAGACATACCTTTCCAAATCCACGATGAAGACATTACACGATTTAGGAAGTGGCTTAGTGTTATAAATAATCCTAATTTAGATGATGAATGCTAGTACAGTTTATAAAACAAAACGAATCTGCCACAGACACTTTGAAGATAAGTTTGTTTCTTCATGGAGTCATAAATTGTATAAAAATGCAATTCCTAGCTTACATTTGTATGGTGAATCCAATAAATATTTGATATTAGAGAACAAATAACTGATTGATGAACTTAAATCTGCAACTTCTTTCCTTGAGTTCCGTAAAAGAACAAAATCCTATCTATCTGAAAGATCATATTATTCAGTAGAAGAGTTTCTTAACGAATAGTGTTATGTACAAGTAACTAAACAATTTGTATAAATATATATTTGAGTATCACATGCAGAAACTTGTATTAAAATGTATTAGTTCGTAAGGATTTATTATGCAATTTATTTAAATTTTGCAATACATTGTGTATTTTATTATTTTTTATTTTGTGATATTGACGATTTATGTAATTATTTCAGTAAATTTTAAATTGCTATTTTTCTGACTTTTTTGTAAGCTTTTTCCATAAAATTGTACAATTTTCAGTGATAATAGCATATTTTTATTCTATATTAAATTACAAAGTTGTTTTACAAGTATTAAATAAATAAATAAATTACATTTTGTTTTATTTTTCCTAAATTGTATTGTGTATATTTGAAATTAAAAATGTCATGCATTTTTTTTTCAAATATACCAAATTATATTTAAAAATTTTAAACTTTATTTAAATTTTCCCACCAAAATTAAAATTTGAATTTCCCGCGTAATTTCTCGCTTGAATTAGTTCCGATACTAATCTTATGGAGCGCTGAATTTCATATCCAACTAAAGTATTGTCGTGGAACATCTAGGGAGGTAGGTGATCTGTGGCAATATGACCCCTTCTATAGATCTACTTACAGAATTCTTATGGAAAGATCAGAGGTATTTCAAATATTTTCATGATCGAAATTTATGTTATGTGAAAAAATTAAAAATCGTAATGCAATTACGATTGTACAATTCTGTTTGTTCTTTAGCGGATTGATACCCTTATAGAAGGTGGTCTCTCCATCTTTTGCGCTATCGGCTAATACGGTCTTTTGTTTAGTGTTCACTCGGTATACTGGCTTCATAAATTCTTCATTCTATCTGTGTTAATATGACGATTTTGCCAACTATGAGTACTAAGGCATCCTGTCAGTTCAAATATTTGCTTTTTGTACTTGATCTCTCACTTACCTTCCAGAATTCATAGCTATACAGAGTAATTCCAAGATATTTTTTTATTATTTGTTTAATGCTGACGTAATTCATCTCTAATTTACATCTTGTTGGTTCTTAACTCATTACTATTGTTCTGGTATTCTGAGTTGAGATCGTTATATTAAATAATTTTGCTCTCTTGAATCTGCGAACTAGCCTTTGTAGGCTATCAATCAATGTTGCGTCGTCTGCGTTACAGATTGTTTTAACTGAAAGAATAGCATAGGACTAGATGATTTTTATTCCATTGCATATGTCTATTTCCGTAAGGTGTTTATCTGTTCTGACTTTTAATTTGTTGTTTTGGTAGATGTTTTCTGTAGTTTTTATGATACCCAAGGAAACTTCTTGATTATAGAAAAGATGAATTACATATTTTTTAAGTTTTACTTAAATTTTCTAAGGTCAGTTAAACATTATAATGCTGGTCTATTATACTACAATCATTTCTTGGATTTTTTTTGGCAAAATGACAAAAACTACAATTCTATGTTTAACTTGAAAGCCAGTTAAAGGCACACAAAACAAAATTGTGGTACAAGAAAACTACACGACACCCTACTTTCGAACATAAAAGTTAATGCAATTATAAAAAGGTGAAAAAGAAATAGTAAAAGTATGAACTCAGAGATTTATTAAAAAAAAAAAAGGAAATTCATCGACTTCCTGAAACATGTATGTAATCCTACAAGCAATGATAAATTAAAAACACGATCATCAAAATTTTTAAAAGTATAAGAAAATTAAATTTGTTTGAACGTTTTTATACTTCTTGGTACATCGTGTATCCAAAAGATGATATATATTGGAGATGCCATATGCATCAAATAAATTAAACAATTTGAACCCTATATTAGCTATTGTATTGTAATATTTATCATATTTATGTGAATTTAATCTGGATTGTAGGTGCTTACTTGTTTGGAAAATATGAACTATTCGACAGTCTTTACATGAAATTTTATATGCTTGTGTGTATTTTTTTTTTTTTTTTCGATAGGGTAGTTTGATGTTATATTTATTATTAAGGTTGTTATATCATCTATGTATTAACTAGATAATATTTTTGGGAAAATAAATAGTTTATTTATTCAAATAAATCTTTTTTTTATTTTCCAAATATAATATGCAGATCACACATAAAGTATATAACCTTACTAATAAATATTTCAGCAAACTTAATAGTAAAACTTCCCTATAGAAGAAAACAGACTCTCAAGGAGTTTATATTGGTCAAACATGTCAATACCTACAATCTAGATTAAATTCACACAAATATGATAAAATAATACGACAGCCCTGACCAAACATGAAAAACAACAATATCGCACTTTAAATTTTGAGCAAACACACTTTTAAGTAGGACAACATACAAATAAAGTAAAATAAATACACATCAATCAGTGCCGAAACGCTATAAATGACAAAGGAGACGTAATAAAATTTATTTTAATATTCTGTAACCGACCCTTCGTGTGTACTGTGTGTGCGTGTATGTGTGTATGTGTATATATATATACATATATATATATATATATATATATATATATATATATATATATATATATATTTATAGGGACAAGACGTCTGGATTTAATGTTAAATCGAAAGAAAAGGCAATATATGACAGTCTGCGAAATAAACATATAAATGGAGAAAGTTTTAAATTATGCATGGAAGAATGTATATATGTATATATATATAATATATATATATATATATATATATATATATATATATATATATATATATATATATAGTATTAAGATAGTCAAAGAAGTTAATTAGAGTGAAAGCAAAGAACGTAAAGGATGTGAAATAAACTAAGAATAGCAAAAATGAATCTAAAGTATGGAGTATTTGAAACACATAATCACAGTGTAAAATAACACTATAAAATAATATCCAACCTGCAATAACGTACGTAAGTAAAATATGAGTACTGAGAAAATCTAATATAGACCGATTGGAAAAATGGGAGAGAGAAGTCAACTAAGTATTTAAAGAATTGTGTAAATATTAGAAGTCAAAGAATAAGATATTTAGAACATATAGATAGGTTAAAAATAAACAAAAACTTTGCTTTCCCATATACAAAAAGAGATGCAAAGATAGACCACGAACAATATGTTTATAGAATGTTTAAGATGATCAGCGTATTGATAATTAATAAGAAAGTGCAGTAGGCAGAAGGAACTGAGGAGAAGTGCAGTAAAACGTTTAAAGTTAGGTAATTCAAGTATTTTAATTAAAAGTAAAATATAAATAAAAAATATCACAGAGCTATGATTTTTAAATTTGCAGTTTTAAATTTTTTATGATATAACGACCTTAGTATTTTTGTGTACACAAACGTTGCAAGAATAATTTTAAAAGGCGTTCAGTTGATTTATTTTACACTGTCTATTATTTATTTAAATCTGTGGTCAGAATGAATCCCTTAACGAGTTAATTAAGGAGGTCGAATAGGAACTGTTGTTTTAACAATTATACGAAAGAGTATTTAATTATGTATCATCTATTTCTAAATACCAACCCAAAAATATTTTTCCACAATCGCTTTATTGTGCTGGCGTATCTTATCCCGTTGTTATCCCTGTAAATAATGGCATACACTTTGTGTTGAAAGCACTAATTTATCCTACGGCCCTCTGCAGCAAAAAGAGCAGAAAACCTCTCAACAATTTACTCTGAAATAACACAACAAAGCATCGACATTGGGTCATCACCTGTTGCCACTCTTATGGAAAAAAATTGGTCGCTGTTATTAGTTTATTTCGGTCCCAAAAAAACAACACCACAGTATCGATTGTTATTTATCGATTCCGAAACATTAACACTTTTAGTTTTTCAACTGAAAGATAACATTGATAAGCTGTACAATCACTCTCTTACTACCGAAATACCACGTGTTTAATGGAATTGGACGAGTACGAAATTGAATATTATTTCCATGGAGGTTATTTTCGATGCGAATGTAGGTGGCTTAATATGACTAGTTTTAAGTTCTTTAATTTGAAACATTTTCTAACGCGGATGCACTACTTGTACTCGCTACTTACGAATTATTTACTACGCGCCTATTTACCGATAAAACTATTTAACTACGATAGAATTTTACAACAAACGAGCACCAGGAATTTTCGCAAAGTACATAAACAAACAAAATTCAAGTTTCCAGATATCAGATGTATTTTAGGTTAGGACATATCTATGTTATGTTGAATCGATCCGGAGTCTGTGAGATTTCCCGTTTAATTATCGCGGTTTTTGAGATATAAAGCATTTAACATATGTTCTTGTTCTAGGCGCGTGTTTTTTATGTAATGTTACATTGTACACCCGAATGATTATTAATACGGTAAAGATTGAGAACTGAGCGCACGTCTCCTCAAACAGCTGAGTCGTTACTGATTTTCACGAACGGTGGCGCTATTTTGGGTTGTGTATATCGACGAAGGCTGGCAGTAGAGGGAAATTCACCCCACTGAGGTATTTAAGAGGTGTACACTTTTATTTTCTGCGGGAAACTTATTCGCGCTAGGATTACGGGAGGTCGGTCTTCTTGATTAAAGTAACGTTTCTATATTATTTTGGTTCGTCAACTGAATTATAATATCTTATAAATCGTGCTTGACTTTAAAAATATGGCAATTTGATTTATTCCAAATTTTATCGACTAGATGTTTTTAAATCTATCTTCAATATAAAATATGAGTTTAAGAAACGGTTTAGTGTTTATTATCAAGAATTCTATATCTATTTAAAAGTACAACATACAAAACCATGCAGATTATTTTACTACGATCCATTGTACTAAAGATAATAATATATTAACGTATTGGAAAGTAGTGTAAATAGGAGAATCTAGATGTTAAAATGCAGGAATTATATCGTCAGTCTAATAGGTAATAGTACTTTAGATAACGTTAGAGTGAAAATTCGATACAAGTAGGGTTAATACGAGATCTACTGAATTTAATAAGGAAATGGATACGTCTGGACCCCCGCACTGTTTTTAAAAATAAAAAAAAGATAAAAAGAAAAATAGCCAAAAGTGAAAGAGAAAAAGGAGAAGCGCAGGCAAGAGAGAAGAAGAGGAAGAGGAGAAGTAGAGGCGTAAACAAAGAGGTAAATATCATAGATCCATGAGTAATTCATTATAACCGAGTAACAAATTTTATTTTCATCACGATCAGAGACTATGAACCAAAAAGAAATAAACCTGATCATAACAATATATTTGTTGGTGTTTGAATAGAGTTATTTTAAATTAGTGTAACATTCGCAACAACAGTGGAATTAAAGATATAATAAACAATTGTGAATGGTTAATATTAGAATTACTTAAAAGTTAAGTAAAACCTATTTGGCAGGAAATCATCCCTATACAGAAAAACCATAATGGCGTACTGGGCTCGATAGGAATCTGTATTTTTCTAAGGATTTACTATATCAAAAGTGGAAAAGCCCCGATGAAGTACATAGAGTTCAACAAGTGGTACTGCCAAAATCAAAGTGTGTTGCAAGAAGTTCATAGCAACTCTTCCAGAGGACATTTTGGTGTTAAAAGAACTCTGATCAGAGTTCCAGACAGATTTTACTAGATCAACTGTCACCAAGGTAGAAGTAAGAAATGCAATTTATGTAACATTGGAAAAGGCCGTAGAACATGAAGTCGTGGTAAAATGGTACTACATCTTTCCGGATAGCCATTTGAACGACCTGCAGTGGATATTCTCGGCCACTTCCAATGACAGAAAGTGTAAATAGTTACTTAATGATCGCAGTTGATTATTAAAAAAAAGCCTGAAACTGGACCCCCTTTTAATTAAGAAGCGACTACAGTAACAGAAGCGTGCGTAACATACTACGTATCAAGACATGGAGTTCCTTTAAAGTTACATTATGATCAAGGACGACATTTTAAATCAGAATTATGGCATTAATTATTAAAAATCTTAGCTCTAACTCGCACTACGCCTCTATATCTGCAATCAAACAAAATGGTCTTATTCTTCTTCTTCTTTTCTGTAAACATGACTCTGTCTGTTTTTCGTCTTCGTCTTTCTATTGGGAAACTGTCTATTGGCATCCTGACTACTCTATTTATTTTCATTCGACTTGATCGTTTCATTCTACTCTTCGATGACTTACCCAATCCTTGATGTTCTCCACTTTGCATCAGACGAAATCAGATACAATGTCGAAATTGATAATTGAACTGTTTGTCAGAATCTGTTAATATTTGTTCTGAAGCTATTTTCTTGTGGCATTGTAAATTAATTACTATTAAACTGGGAATAAGTCACAATTAAAGATAAAAATACGTTTATTGACGTTTCAATTTCCACTTCGGAAATCGTTCTCAAAATACAAACAGTAAATTAAACAAATTTTGTTTTTTGTTACATAGTGAAAAATTCTTCTAATAATTTAATTTTATCTGACTCATTTATATTGACAATTCAGACATACATTATGCATTTTAAAGTAGACGACTTTAAAATGATATTGCCAATATTGTTGAGTTGCGCTCCTGGGACGACTTTACTTATAAGATAGTTCATTCGATTACATGAAATCAACTTTAACTTGAGAATATCCGTCAGAAAAAAATCATAGCATGTAATTCGTCTTTAAAAAGACAAACACATGACATGATGACAGTAAAATTCTCCTGTTAGTGATTCCATAGTAAATTATGATGGAAAAACCAGGAAAAAAACCTCATAATACTATCCCGACATTGTAAGTATTTGTTTGTGAATTTAGTTTACCTTCAACAAACATCAAAATTCTGATTTTATATGTGACGTTATTTAAAAAACATAAATGATGTATCCTCTATATGTTACTGACTTACTAATACTGGTATTTTCTTATTAATAACTTCCTCTTTCAATATTGGTAACCAGATCCTACTACATTCTGCCGAGGAATTTGCGACACAATTGGCCTCATTTAGCATAATTAGAGCCGCTTCTTTGATTTTTCTTTTTTTACCATCCATTTCTTTTAGGACTACATTTGAATTATTCCATTGAACCCTATGTTCATTATCCCATGCGTGTTTACATATTTGAGATCTATCAAATTCTTTATTTTTAATATAAGATTGATGTTCACTTATTCTAACATTTAATGGCCTTGATGATTCACCTAAATAAAACTGATCGCATTCACAAGGTATTTTATAAATGCAATTCTTTGTCCTTTCTTGTTCATTGTTAGGTTTGGTTTTGGACAAAATAAATCTCAACGTGTTTGTTGTTTTGTATGTTGAGATATATAAATAAAGCAACTCAACAATATTGGCAATATCATTTTAAAGTCGTCTACTTTAAAATGCATAATGTATGTCTGAATTGTCAATATAAATGAGTCAGATAAAATTAAATTATTAGAAGAATTTTTCACTTTGTAACAAAAAACAAAATTTGTTTAATTTACTGTTTGTATTTTGAGAACGATTTCCGAAGTGGAAATTGAAACGTCAATAAACGTATTTTTATCTTTAATTGTGGCTTATTCCCAGTTTAATAGTAATTAATCTGTTAATATTTGTCGCTGATAATAATAAATACTGAGAAACTTTAATTCCTTTATTCCTGTTAGCCTACAGAAGTTCCGAACATTAAGCAACCGGTTATTCTCCATCGATGATTATTACGGGAACAGAAATGAAGCTTCCTCGATATCTAATTTTTAGAAGATTGCCTCCCTACAAAGAAAAACCATCAATGACGTACATCGAAAATTTGAAAGAAAAATTGGAACAATTTACCAATTTGCTTGTAAAAGTTTGAAGCTTCAAAGTAATAAAGCTAAGGCTAGCTGCGACATGCATGCTACTGGTACAACTTTCAATTCAGGTGACCATTATGAGTTATACAATCCCGCACGTAAGAAAGGACTTTTAAAGATTAAATCCATACCATGGAACTAATTTACTCTGTTGGCTACAATCGGTACCTGATAGAGCAGTTAGTCGAGGCGAATAACTATAAAGGAGGGACCAGTTTTATGACAGTTCAGTGAGATTTATTCCATACAGAAAAAGTCCCTTGACGAAAAATAAAAAGTATTAAAAAAATCTAAAATGATCGACATATTATCGAAAAATCTCGAAATATCTACTAATGTCTGGAATGTCTGAAAATTTATATAAAAATATAAGAACACAATAAGAGGTTGACAGTTTAAGAAGCAGTAGTGTTTGAATTGTTGAAGTTGATAGTTTTATTGAGTTAAAGTATTGTAATATTGTTGGTGTTTGAATAAAATTATTTTAAATAAGTAACAATATGCTCAGCTTCAGCTGTTCAGAATATTTTTAATAATTTTTAAAAAGCCATGTTAATGTGTCAAACTCCATACAGTAGAACCGAATACACATAAGTTCTAATAAATTGGTATCGTAACTTCAAAAAGAAAGAGAGAAGAGTTTTTTGGTAGATTTATCATCCTCTTGAAGGTTGCTATGGACAATTTCTACTCTACTGAATGCTTATTAAATCAAAGATCTTGTTGAAGTTAATTTGTGGTGTTTAGTCCAAGTATTGTTATTTTATGTCAGTTATATGCCGAGCACTTTTACGGTTGGTCTTACGGGAGGAAACACACATTTAGTCACCCTTTGATAATTAGCAAGATCTATTATGCCCAACAATATTTTATGAGTAGATTTATTAAAGCCGTAGTTGCTATTATTTGAGTTTGGTTACTTAGTTCTCATTTTTCGCGAAAATTATTAAATTTAATTTCAGTTAGAGATCGATACGAAAAAAATTACAAATGAAAGACAAAAATTGGTTTCAAAACACCCAGATATTTTTAGAGAAGCATTATTAAGTTGTAACCTCCCAGTGCTACCCCAGTGAAGACCCTGAAAAAATGTAAGAATACGTTTCCAAAGAAGTGGATCTTACCAAATCCATCAAAAACACAAACTCCAAAGAAAGAATAGGTAAAAAAACAACAATGAAGAACTCTCTACCTGTAGAAGAAAGACGAAAACGAAAAGGAAAAAAAAATAATTGTCATAAAAACAAAAAAAATATATGTGCACAACTATAAAAACATGCTAACCGTTAAGAATATAAAGAGATTTTCTTAAAATTTAAATATCTAGCGAAAAAATTCAAACCGCAGATACAAATCAACAACGATTATAGTGAAAATACCATAACAAACCCAGAAGGTATCGCAGAGTGATGTGGAAATAGGTAATATTGGTTACTATTCTCTTACAACAACCCAGACAATAATACAGAGGAAAAAAGTTGTGACAGAACCACAAACACTGAAATGAGAAATTTAGGCATCGCGTTGACCATAGAGTTAAATTTAAATTAATGAAAAAACCACAAGTTATGAAAACAGAAGTTATGACGAAGAACCACAAATATTAAAACCAGAAATTGAGGCGACGAGAAAAAAGCTAAAATTCAGAAAAGCATAAGGGGAAGAATGACAGATGAGACACTCAAATAAATGTGAGAGGTAGGTATTAAAGTAATACGTGGAATCTGAAATGAGATTTGGAACACCTGAAAGTAAGCAAATGACTGTTCACTTTTATTAACATGTACAAAAAAGGTTCACCGATAGATTGCAACAATTACCGAATAATAGCATTAATATCATATGCGAGCAAATTAGTCCTCATCATCATCAATGAAAGACTAAAATCAATATTCTTACAACAGATTCCCAAGAACAATGGGAATTCGTCCCATATGGGAGCACAAGAAAACACATTCTTTGAAAATACAAGAGAATATTCGTCAAATTATAGAAAAATCCCGAAAATTTTAGAAACATACTAGTATATTATTGACTACCCCAAGACCTTTGATAATGTAAAAAGGGATAAAATGTGGTTATTTTCGAAAAACTTTAAATTCAAATCTGGAGTTCAGCAAAAAAATTTTGAGAAATGGCAAGGTGAAGAGACAATAGCAAGACACAAAATCAAAAAACTACGATATGCTGATGACACGGATATTAGTGTCTTCGGCAGAACTAAAACAAATTATAAATAAATTGGACACGGAGAGTGCAAAAGATAGTTTCGAAATAAATGTAAAAAGAATCAAAGTAATGATTATCGTTACAAACGTAAACACCACAACCGGAGATAAGAAACATGTCAGGGTACGAAGTGGTCAGACAATTTAATTACTTATGCAGGCCATTCACCTTCCGACTTGTGGTACGACTAGTGGTCCAACTTCTGCAGTTGGATCTGAAATCGGACCGTAAGTGGGCTAGTTGGATTAGTTGGATAACTAGTGGTACGACTCGGTACATCTAGTGGGACGACTTGAAGATCCGACTTCCGACTGGCGACGAAGTCGGAGCGTGAATGGTGAAGTTGGAAATCGGATCACAGGTTGGATCGAAAATTTCCTCAGTCAGTTGACCTTCGGCACTTGTTACGTATGAGATTTCTGTGAAATACTTTACACAAAGATCTCTAGTTCACGAATATTTAATAGAAGATAAACTTTTAGTTGCACGAAAATTACCTTTTTGTTAGGGCAAATCAGCTTCCTTTCTGTAGATCTATTTCGGACATTCCCATACAGGTAAATTTCCGATACTCCGGATTGGCTACGGAAGAATTATCAACAAACAATGAAAATTACATCATGGTTGTAGCAAAAGATTCCTAGTTCGCAAAAAAATGATAGAAAATAACTTTCAGTTGTACGAAAAATTATTCCTATTAAAAATATACGACACACACACAACAAAATAAATCCCAGCTCCAGTTTAAAACAAATAAAATATGGATTTTATACCTACACAAATCTTTAAAAACTATAATTTTTTCCTACACCTTAAAAAGTCATAAAAATCCAGAGTTGAAAAAATTAATCAGTTTAGCCCTAGACAAATAACTAGAGAAACGAAACCTAATTTTTAAACATACATATCATAACATACATATAAGGATAACAAGCCAATGCTGCCATTTTCCTACTCCTAATTATATTTTGCGTAGTGTGTATTTGATACATTTTTTGGTTAAGCGATGTACACCATCGTGAAAACAACCTAGACTGAAGTTGGACCGCTAGTTGGATAGAAAGTCGGAGCGTCAGTGGAGACGAACATCTTGAAATTTTTTGAAACAACATTTTGAAATTATAATTTAATTATAATTAACATTTGTGGTTGTATATCGGCAATAACGCGGCGAATATTACTCTCCAAGTGGTCAATCATTTCAGGTTTATCGGCGTAGACTAGCGACTTTACATATCCCCACAGAAAATAGTCCGGTGGTGTTAAATCGCACGATCTTGGAGGCCATATCACTGGTCCGAAACGTGAAACTATGCGGTTACTAAACATTTCAGTAGATTTCAGATTTAGTAAATCAATTGTGGCAAAAGCTGTGTGACATTTCGCCGTCTTGGTGAAACCACAGCTCATACACATCGTAGTTGTTTAAATGAGAAATAAAAAATTCAGTAATCATGGCTCTATATCGGTCACCATTGACTGTAACGTTCTAACAAGCATTGTTTTTAAAGAAGTACGGACCAATGATTCCACCAGCCCACAAAACATACCAAACAGTCAGTTTTTCTGGAATAAATAGTGTCTCAACATACACTTGAGGACTATATTCACTCCAAATACGGCAGTTTTGTATGTTGACATGGCCATTTAACCAATAATGAGCTTCATTGCTAAACAAAATTCGCTTATGAAAATCAGGATCAAGGGCAATCTCGTTTTGGGCCCATTCACAGAATCTACACCTTGCTAGATAATGGTGTAGCTTTAATTCTTGCATAAGTTGGTTTTGTAAGCATACAAACCAAGATCTTCTCGAAAAATCTGCCATAAGTGTATGGAGACATATCCAACTGCTGTGCACGATGGCGGATAGATTGATTTAGGTCTTCCTCTATGCTACACTCTACATTAGCAGCAACTTCTTCTGTACGCACTGTACTACGTCTCTGTGGATGCGCATTATCATTTAGAGTTAATGTGGTGTGAAAATGTTCTATTTTTAATCGTATTAATTGCTCTGATGGACGATTATGTTAACCATAAAATGGACGAAGTGTGCGGTATGTATTTCGAACAGAATCATGAATTTCAAAATAAATTTGTAGAATTTGGAAGCGTTGTTCAAGCGTTAGTCTATTCATGGTCTAAAATGGTAAACCAAACTAAATATAAATCACCGTTATAGCTGCCAGTTAAAAAGGGTTTGTCAACTTACGTTTCTATACCTCTAAAAAACACCTTTTACTAATCCCTAAGGCAGAAAAACATGCTGAGCATACAACATCCTACAGATCTGTTATCCTATTCCATACAATATAAAGTTACTAGATAAATTACTTGTAGAGAAAAGAGAACCAATTCTGAAAGCAAATTAATAAATTCTTAACCATCAATTTGGATTTAGGGCGAAACATGCCCCATCGAACAAGTCCACCGAGTTATAGAAAAATTATATAAATCATTTGAATATCAAGAATACTACTCTTCTGTCTTTTTAGACATCGCCCAAGCTTTCGACAAAGTTTGACATGATGGATTTTTATACAAAATCAGAAAAAGCTTACCGAGCAACTTTTTCCTTATCCTCAAATCCTATCTTCAGACACTGTTAAGTAAGGTATCAAGACAAAACCACATCTTTACACCCAATAAGGTTTGGCGTACCTCAGGGGAGTGTACTTAACTAGATCATTTACACAGCTGATCTTACAACTAGCAAAACTGTAATCAATGTAACATATACAAATGATACCACTGTTATTACTTATTTGGATATTACTTCCTCTTGGCTAGAAACCTAGGGAATTAAAGGAATGAAAGTAAATCTATCCATGTCACCTACATCCTACGAAGAGGTGCCTGTCCAATTGTGGCCTTAAATGGTTAGTTCTTGCAACAACAACAAAAAAAGATGCAAAATTCCTGGGGGTCCATCTGGACTGACGATTAACTTGAAGGGCACATATCTTTGCTGAAATAAAGCAACTATGCTTAAAACTTAGCAAACTGTACTGGCTGTTAGGTCGTTAATAACAATTAACAGTTACCAATAAATTGCTAATTTACAAAGTCGTCCTAACACCGATATGGAGCTATGGAATTCAATTGTGGATGACCCCCATCCCACTAAAATATCGAAATTCTACAAATATTCCAGTAAAGTACTTAGGATTATCGTAAACGCTCCATGATACGTAACTAACAGTGTTATTACTCGTGATCTTAAAATAAAATCTGTCAGAGGAGAAATATCCCACATCTCCCAGAAATATGACGTATGCATAGAAAATCACTCCAATGCATTAGCTCAACCCATAATCTCGTCCAGCGAAGGATAAGAAGGCATCTTCCATGAAATCTGCCTGTTAGATATTCGAATCATAGTGCTGTTCTATAGTGTAGTTTAGAGTAGTGTTGTGTATTAGTTAAGTTTCCCAAACTCAACTTTAGATAAGTGAAAGGAAACTGTCACTAGACAGTTTTCCTAAATGTTTTGTTAACGTCATTAATATTCACCAATTGTTAAATGGCTAATTAAATGGGATGTTAGAATAAAAACAAATTAAATTCAAATCATCACTTCACAGGTAATAAAACTATTGTATGTTTAGTTACCTTAATCTTAAAAGTACAATTATTACACTCTGTATAAATCCCCTAAAATATTCTTTTTGAAATTACAACCGCTTAGGTTTTGTTTTTGATCCTAAAGACAGCTTTATCAATTTTACTGGCACATGTCAGTTAACGATATTACGTCAGAAATAATTATTCATAACACTAAATACGACTTTAAAAGTTGGGATAAAAATGAAAAACTTCGTTATGGATGATCGATGTTTTCTCGGTTGAAAATATCGAGGGAGGGATAAAAATAGATACGTCCGGATTTTGCCTTATCAGCGGCTCGAGATAAGGATTTTCAGTAGCGAATAGGGAAACTCGTTATCACACGAACTATTAACGGGTTAGGACATTAGCGCTACCAAGGAGATCCAGAGGGTTATACATTATGCATTAGGATCATAGATAGTGGAAACGTTGACATCAATTTTTATTTAAATTTATAATTAGTATTTACGAGTAAACACCGTTTTTATTTATTTCGAATTAACGTGTCTCGACAACTTTGGTCATTTACAATGGAGCACAGGTTTACAATAGTACAGAGTTATAAGTATTTACATTCCAGTTACTTAAGCAATTAAAGAATAATAATATTATCTAAATTATATTGTGTTAAGAACTGTGTAGTTTTTAATAAATCTCTTGAGTCGGCTTTAACAGTTCAAAAGTTTTTTTAAACTGTGGTTTATATTGTTGGCAATGAGAGTGGTCTGGTAGTGTTGACAGTCTGTGACGATATACTTGACTTCTTCTTGTTCATTGCCTTGTCCGGTCCGGATGTTTGCGATCATCAAGACTGTAATGGTTTTGTTGACTGCTTTGCGAAACAGCGCCGCCGAATTTAGTTTCCTTAATATTAAGGTCTAGTCCGTATGTTACGCTCACAGTGCTCACTCGGTCTAGTAAGGCTTTTAGATCATTCAGGCTGGTTGCTAGTAACACAGTGTCATCGACGTAGCCGATATTATTGATGTATTCACCGTTCACTCGGATTCCAATCTCTAGGTTTGTGAGGACTAAAAATTTCCTCAAAGTATATATTGAAAAGAGTCGGCGAGAGCACACATGCCTTACTCCTCGCATGATCTTCACTAGGTCTGTCAGCTGGTCTTCGATGTTGACTTGAGCATGCTGGTTCCAGTATAAATTTATGATGATCCGAATGTCCTTCTCATCCAATCCTACTCTTTGTCGGGCGGCGACTATCTTCTGGTACTGACAACAGTCAAATGCCTTTGCGTAGTCAATAAAACAAATATAGACATCACAACTGACATCGCGGCATCTCTGAAGTAGGACTTAATAAATAAATAAGGTGAAAAGTGCTTCAAGTGTACTCATGGAATTGCGGAATCCAAATTGGATTTCAGCAACATTTTTTTTTGCATTTCTTGTAAATTCTGGCATGTATGATTTTTAGAAAAATCTAAGTGCATGACTCAAAATGCTGATAGTTCGGCCTTATTTCTTCGCACGTTTTCGCAGATCGTTTTTTTGGTAGTGTTAGAAATTTTGACAATAGCCAGTTCAATGGGGTATTACCTTAATGGTATATGGCGTTAAACAATTCAGTTAACTCATTCGTGCTCACTTCACATATCACCTTAATGAGTTTAATCGGTATTTCGTCCAGACCTGTGGTCTTACCATCACTGGACTGTTTTAAAGCTGCTGTCACCTCACTTTCTAGTATTGACGGCCCTATCATGCAATTTATTTCTGGAAGGTTACCTCGGTAGTCCCAGAAAAGATCTTAGATGTATATTTTCTAGGTCACAACTTCTCCTAACTGTCATCGCCAGGTTTCCATCTTTTTTTATGAAAAGGTTTGTGTTTCTCCTCTTGTATTGACCAGTTGTTTCTCGAATCTTTTGGTGGATATTTATATGATCGTGTTTCACTTGGAGCTTCTTGATTAGTTTACACTTTTTTTGCATTTATGTCTCCTTGGCTCTTCGTATTTCTTTTTTAACTGTTTGGTTGATTTCTTGGTATTTCTACGCGTCCCTGTTTTTCAATCTTCTTCCTACTCTCATCCATCATTTGCAGAATGTCATCAGTCATCCAGTCTTTATTTTTTACTCTTGTTCCCTTTCTTTTCAGATGTTCTTTTTCCACATTTAGCATGACGTCTTTGATATAACTCCATTTTTATTCTACACTCTCTTCTTGTTGTTTAGCGGTTTCTAGTTTTTCTCTCATTACATCTCTGACGTTCTAACGAACAAAGGGGTCTTTTAGAGTGTCATAATTTAGGTTCTGTTTAGGTTTACTTTTAATGATTTTCTTTAGTTTGAGTTTTATCTGGCCCACTAATAGGCTGTGGTCCGATGAGACGTCTGTTCCTGGGAAGGTCTTCGCCGAAGTCAAGCTGTTCTTGAATCTTTTGTTAATGAGAGATATACTTGACGGTGATAGTAATATCGTTGCAGTGGAAGCATAACTCTTGGTCTATAGAGGACATAAAATGACCGTGCGTCAAACATGTGTGTCCTATTTTTAATCTTTGTATTGTTATCATCTCTTTTCTATTTAAGAATGTTAGGGGTAAATAGCTGTTAACATTAGGTTATATTTCTCTAAGCTTTGTGTCTTTAGTAATACAAAGTTCCTTCCACTTGCCTTGGATATTCCTTTGAATTTTGATTTTATATATTCTTGAAGCTGTATATTTTAGATATGTAAGTTGGATGTGGATGCTTTTTTGCATCGCTGTCAACCATCTCATTTCCTTGGATGCCTATACTGAAAGGCACGAATCTTATTGTTATTGAAGTTCCTCGGGAAGTATGGAGATGGATCGATTATAGTATTTTTTGCACTAGGTGATGTTGATTGAAAATATGTTCTAATGAATTTAATGTGGATAAAGAATCGATGTACAGAGCTACAGTTTAAAGATTGTCAAAAGAGAACTCAAGAGTTTTTGCAATACTGAAGAGTTGTCTGGAAAACACACAACATTATCAACTCCATCTTCGTTTCGGCATGAACCTTATCATAGTGGAATGTATTTACAATATTCTTAAAAGCTTGGCAGGGATTTTGATTTTGTAGACGCAAATGTTTAGGATAATTTTGTGTCTTGGCACAAAGGTTGTAGGATCTGTAGGATTGTAAGTATACATCTAGGCGAGTTTGCGAATTAAGGTCTTGTCGAAGTCAGAAGATTAAATACTGGGTTAGTTGAATTTGATAAAATTCTGCTAGCGTAAGATAGGAGTAGTTGCTGCCTGCGAAGGTAAAGGCATGAGTTCATGAGATTAACAATAGAGACCTTTCAACTGGATCGAAATGCTCCTAAGCATATTCGGTGAGCAGTGTTGTGAACAGAATTTAACTATTGTAATAAATTATTGGATGAGAACAAGTAAACGATACAACCATAGTCTAATTTGGATCAGATTATGGCTTGATCTATTTTTAGAAGTACACTTTCATTGGTACGCCATTGATGGTAGGAAAATATATTGACCAATTTCATTCTGCTTAAACAGTTGCCATTTATTTTATTGATATGATGACGCTAGGTGAATTTTCATCGACAGTTAGTCCTAAAAACTTGTAATCATTAATTATTTAGTGGTATTATTTTTGTAATCATAAAACACTGAAAACTTTGTTTTCAAACTTCCACAAAATTTATTTTAAACTCTTATCACTACAGCTGTTTCGGCTGATTGCCTTTCTCAAGTGATCTATTGTTGGCATGCGTTTACACTTTATAATCTTTAATGAAATATATTGAGGAGGGGAGAACTGTTTATCTCAAGCTGGTTATTCAGAATTATATCTGTGTTGTTTAATTTGTTGATTTCTAGAGATTATAACAAGGATAGCTTAAGGACTTTATTTTGAATGTAAAGAATTTTAAATTCGTCATTAAAAGAATGATTGTGATCTAGAAGGTGAAGTGCGTATATAGAATCTGTTTTTTATTGTTGAAAGCCCTTTTATGTTCTGCTATTCGTTTATTAAAGTTTCTATCAATTTGACCGAAGTTTTTGGGCATTCGCCACGTTTAAATTTGTACACACCACTGAGTAAGTGTTTTTTTATTTTGGCTCTTGTTGTTTTTAATATATTTGCCTAGGTTGTTATTTGTTCGGAAAGATGGTATTATTCCTTTCTTTTTTATGTGTTTGGCTATTTTTGTTGATATTTTGCCTGTATATGTAATCGAGCAGAAAGTACTGGGTTTTTTCTCTAGTGGTGGAAATACTAATTTCAGGGCTTTCTTGTGTAGTTTTTGATTTAACATTTTATTAATTGTTTGTTCGTTGTATCCGTTGTTTACTGCTATTTGCTTAATGATATTTAATTCTGTCTTAAAGTTGTATTTTGACATCGGAATTTCTGTTAATCTATGTAACATACTATGATAGGCTGCCAGTTTATCTTGTGTTGGATAGGATGATGAATTGTGTATAGTCGTGTCAGTATGGGTAGGTTTATGAAATAGGGAAAAGCCATGTTTGGTTTTAAGTCTGATTATTTTTAAATCTAAAAAATTTATGGATTGATTTTGTTCTGTTTCTATTGTAAATTCAATATGAGTATGAAGTGAATTATTATACGATAAAAATGTATCGAGTTGCCTGTTAGTTCCTATGAAACATATCAGTACGTCATCTACGTATCTCCAGCAATATAAAAACTATTTAAATACGGGATGTTTTGAAATATTTGTCTTTAGATGATCCATAAAAATATCTGATAGCAATGGGCTTAGAGTATTGCCCATTATAAGTCCTGCACTGTTAATTGTATATATTTGATTATTAAATTCAAATTAGTCCTGGTTTAAGCAAACTTCAAGAAGATGAAAAATTTCAGATTTTATTGGATTTGTACTATTTTGGTCTAAAGGTTTTTTACTAAAATAAAAGTTTCTGTAGGAGGGATACTAGGAAAAAGATTTTTTACGTCAAATAAAATTAATCTGGAGTTGTTAGGTAATTGAAAATGTTGTATTATTTTTGTCTTTCTGAGCTTTTGTATCTCTTGGTAAATTAAATTATTTTGGATTTATTGGAAGACAACCTGAAGCCAGTTCTCTGGGACCATGCAGTAAGGGACTCGACTTTTGTAATAAAGATGAGGTTGCACCTCTGGATTTTACTTAGCAGCATACAATAAGGTCGCCTGCATATAGATCAAATTTAACGGAAGATTTTATACAAAAGCAAATATCATTAATGGCTAACAGAAAGAGGCTAGAACTCAAAGAAGAACCTGGGGTAACACCATTTTTAGTGACATATTTGTCGAATAATACTCCGTTAACTGTGATTCTGACATTTCTGTTATTTAAAAAGTTGTTTTTAAAGCATAATACATTGCCCGTAAGATTATTTTCCAATTTTTTAAGGATAATCGACATATGTGTTGTATCAAAAGCACTTTCTGTATCAAAAATTATTGCGATTACGCCTTGCTTGGTAGCCATTTGCTATATATGTTTTCTGGATCACTAAATTATCAGTGGTGCTTCGATTAGATCTAAAACCTGATTGAGCAGGGTTAAGGATATTGTTTTATCTAGAAACCAGATTAATCGCTTATTGATTTTTTTTTCCAAATTTTTCAAAGAGTACATGTTATTGAGATTGGCCTAATAGAGCTTAGGGAGTTGGCAAGGAAGCTGCTTTTTTTTAAGGAAATATAATATATTCCCTTCATTTGAAATGAAATTCTTATCGGTACCAGAATAGGTTGTGCAATTAAAGCAATTTATTTATAGTTTCTTTATGAGATATTTGAGGCAAATTGAAGAGATGTCATCAGGGCCAGTAGCTGAGTTTTTTTGTCGTGGAGAGAGCTAAAGTCAATTCTTTAGAGAAGGCAACTTTATTGCGTTGGAAAGGGATGCTCGAAAATCTTGGCGATACTTTGACTTTGAGTCACTATCGTTGTTGTCATGAAATAAGGTCGGTATTGTTGTCGGTGAGTCACTCTTGCTGTTGTCATGAACTAAGGTGGTGATTTTTTAGGCGATGCACTGACCTTTTATATGTTTATTTTATTTCAAACTTGGCTTGGAGATGTGGAAGAAATAGAATTGATATAAAGGTTTTATGAAATATGTTTGCTTTCCTTTAAAATACGTTTTGATTTAGTATCGAGCAGAGTATCTAATGAGCACCATGTTAGAGATAAACCGATTTTCGATCACAAAGGCCGAAATCGATATTCGAGAAAGATCCTGAAGATATGTTGAAGTGGGTACTACAACCAGTATTGAGTAGAAATATATCTTCATTGCTTATTATGTTTTCTACAATTTTTCTCCTTTCAAATGTACTGTTTGATCCCCACATTATGCTGTGAGCATGAACATCTCCTACGAGGATCAATGGGGACTGGGTTCTGCTATCAAGTGAGAAATTTCTGTATAAATAGTGATTTTATGAGAGTCACCAGAGAGAAACAGCCTTGACCTCTAAATTAGAAGTGATGTTAAATGTTTCAGAATATATATCTGACAATACAAAAATAGAAGTACCACCACTTGCGCGTAGGGACTATGGATCTAATCTAATGATAGCCTACGTATTTTTTAGGATTTTGGGGTTCCTTTAAATTTGATTCTTTTAGACAAAGAATATCTGGAGCGGTATCTTGGATGAGTTGTTGGATGCGTTCTAAAAGGGCGTAAAACGCATCACAATTCCATTGTATGTAAGAGAAAAATGATATAGAAAGAAGAAAAGGTAGCTTAAAATTAAAAAAAAAAAACAAGAAATGTATTAACAAGAATATATTGGAGAGTTTTGGGGGGTAAGGGAGGTATCAAGATATCATCGTCACAGAGATCTGTTTGTGAAAGACATGGTAATGTTAATATATCATTATATTTAACAATTATGTTGCTGTCTGATTTTTTTATTAATCGTGTAAATCTGTTTTCTATTGTTCATTGAAAAAAATGCGGGTAGAGAGAAATCAAATTGGGGATGAGTGTGTTGATGTCGTTTTTGAATTTAAGGGCTTTAGGGTAGGGGTCATTGCTGCCTTTAGTATTTTATAAAAACGCAAAAAGAATGTTTGGGAGAGGATATTTTTGTGTTGATTTTTATTATAATATTCGGTAATGTCAAGTTTGGTAATATAGGAGATACTAGTATTATCCGTTTTTCGCTTATTCTCCTTCTTGGATTTTTTTCAATAAATTCATTGGAATATAAGGCGGTTGCATTTCGGAGGTTTCAGCTAACAGAGTTGTAGGAAGACTAGATTCGTCATTGAGTGATTCCGGAAGGGGTCTTTTTTGGTTTATCACTGGAATGTCTTGAGATGATTGGACACTTTCATTTATATTCGTGCTAGGTTCATTGTTAGAAATCTGGGCTTAGGTATCTGACTGTATAGGAATAATGGAAGATGAGTGATTAATGCAGTTATTTAAAACATGTCCTGTTTGATTGCAGATAAAACATTCCATTCTATCTGCAGAAAGGAATATTCCATGTTCGTTAGCATTCTACGGAATAGTTATTGATGTTTTTAGTTCGTAGTTGTCAGAAGGAGGAAATATATAAACTTGGCGCCTGAAGCTTGAAACATTACTGTATTCATCTCCAGGGGTACCTGTTTTGAGAAACAGAACTTTTTATAGCATTTTCAGCTGATCATGAGGAATAAAAGGTGATATATTTAAAATAATAATTCTTTTCGTTGGAGATATAAGTATCCGAATATTTAGTGAAAATGTAGTAATGAATGAATGGAAAAGAATTTATCAATTTTTCGATAAGTTTAGAATCATATAATTAAATACATACCCTCATATTTGATATTTTGGATGCGAAGCAAACCCAATGATAGTTCCAATTACATATATGTTTAAACTATTCTCGGCATGAAGAACCACGGTCTGATCCGCTTTTGGAAACGTTGGTCTAGGTGTGGATTTTACTGCAGTAGTGTAAGATATGTTACTGTTGGTGGTTGAGTTTGTATTGGCTACAATTGAGAGCATCGAGCAAAAAGACAAAAGAGGGAATCTAATCGTTACGAAAAGGAGACCAAAAAAGTGACTTCTGATGGCGAACATATCCGGAAATGCGAATACGCCAAATTTAAATTTTTCGACACTTATTAACATTAGCTATAAAATGGTTTTTAGAATGTGTCTTAGACGAGAAACGTTAAATAAATATTAACGATAACAGTCTAAAATGTGACACAATTGTCAAAAAACTTCAATATAAATAAGATTTCATGTAATAGTTGTGACAAACAATAACATAACCCAACTAAATTTGATTTCTTAAACAAGGAAAGACTCTCTTTCCTTGTTTAATGTGGATGGCACTTCCTGTCTAACAATATTTTTGCCCCCACTACCTTTACATTCCCTCTTTTGTCTTTTTGCTCGATGGTTAAGAATCAGAAGGCGGCAACTTATCATACACCATAGTAATGGAAGTTGTCTAGATATGGAGCAACTAGTTTTATGTCCAACATTATTGTTATTTTTTTGTGAGGTTATATGCACGTAATTATATATTATTTATGAAAATTTAGGGATTATATGTGCCCGCGAAAGTACACGTATATAGTTACACTGCACTTGTCCAAAACAAGTATAAATCGCAAAACAAGTTTAAAAACTATAAACACGGTAACTTACGAGAACGGCAAAAACAATGTTTACCCGTACTGGTACACTTATCCTAAACACCATTTAAACTGTTCAAATAATTGAAATTTTTTCTTTAGAAAAAAAATAACATACAATTAATAAATATAATATAACCTCAGAAAATTCACAATTTTTTTATAATCTTCTTTATTTTTTAACCCTTTCCTACACACGGTGCTGAGTCTGAGCGTCCAAGAGTTTCCACCGTTGTGGGAGCAGACTGTCACAACCAGTGCTGTTTAATAAAATCACTGACAGAAATCGACCGACGATTAGAAGTAAGTATATACATTAGATTATAATGCCATTTTTTAGTAAACGTTTATGTGAAATGTATGAATATGTGTATATAGAAATATGTGTAAGATTGATACTTGAATCAACTTCAGCTTCTACTTTTTTTGACATCAAAAACGTAAATGTACATCAATATTGTTTTACGGGATACTATAGAAAGAATTTTTTAAAAATTACTAAAATATCCATAAACTTGTAGGATTTCTTATGTAAAATAACTGGTTTAAAACGAATGCCACATCTCAAATAAACAATTTAGACAAATTAGAATGGAATAACCTTTATGATAATATAAATTTAGTTACCATTTCCTAAATTTAAAGTCTACTATTTCTTTTACTGCTCCTGTATACAATATTCCTCTTAGGCCGACGTATTAACTGTGTGCGAGTTTCTCGTTCATAATTTGTATTTCCTCGAATGTATTCGCTATAATCACGATGTCGTCAGCGAATTGTGGTTTAACTTGTTGTCATTAACGATGATGCCATGTGTTGACTAATTTATAGTTTTGAAAACGACTATTACTAGAGTAAAAAGCTTTGGCAATATTACGTCGCCTTGTCTAATTCCTCTATTTATGGCGATGGAATGTTCGTCTAGTTGTACTATCATAGTTGCATTTTCTTCTTCTAGTGCAGTCTCCACTAATTGAGGTTGGCTAACCCCATTGCCAATTCGTCTCCATCTTCTGCTTTTCGTAAGATCGTCTGTGTGTTTAACCCGGTCCAGTCGCGAATGTTTTTTAGCTACGATATTTGTCGTCTACCAGGAGCCCTGTTTTCTTTGATTTTACCTTTCATAATCAGCGGCAACTACTCGTTCTTATTATTTCTAAGTATGTGCCCCAAATATGCTATCTTTTATCTTTTAATAGTGTTTAAAAGTTCTCTGTCTCTTCCCATTTTGTGCAACATCATTTCGTTCGTACTATGATCGGTCCGTGGTATCTTCAAAATTCTCCTAAAAAGCCACATCTCAAAAGCTTCCAGATTTCTCATTAAGTCAACATTAACAGTCCAGGCTTCGACTTCATAAAGAGGAATAGAGTAAATCTAACATTTTACCATCCGATATCGGATTTGCAGATTAAATCTTTGGTTACTCAGAAATTTCCTCATCTTCAAAAAGGCTGCTCGTAATTGCTCTATTCTTGAGCGAATTACTGATTTCGGATTCAAATCTTCCGTAATCCAGACTCCTAAGTATTTCATTTTGTCCACTTTCTCAATATCTTCATTTTTTATCTGGATCCTTGTAATGACTTTGCCCCTCTTACTTATAACCATGGTTTTTGTTTTCTTTATGTTTATTGTTAAACCAAACTGTTCCCCAGTATCACAAATTGAATTTAGTAACGGCTGCAGGTCTGTCTCACTTCCAGCGATAATGACTTTATCGTCAGCATAACGGGTGTTTTGCTGACGATACAGTCAATAAGCTTTCTCATAGTCAATAAACGCAACCAAAAGATCTTTTTGTTGGTCTCGACATTTTTGGGCAAGAGTTGTGAAACTATACAAACTGTTTATTACTCATATCTGCTTCGCACTTTCTGAATATTCTTTCTGGTATGTATATTCTTTAAAAATGTTTTTAATAAGTGTGATATTAAGTTAATTAATCTATAGTCATTACAGTGTTTAGCGTTCTTGGTTTTTAGTAGCGGAACAAAGGTCGATAGCAGCCATTCTGTAGGTATCTCATCAGATTTGTATATGTTCTTGAAGAGTAAAGTTACTGCACTTAAATTGTCTTCGTCTATAAGTTTAATCAGCTCGATATGAACTTCGTCTGGCCCAAGGGCTCTGCCAGATTTTGAGTTGTGCATGTTGGACTTTATATTTTAATATTGTTGGAGCTTCCTCGTTATCAATTTGTGTTGGTTCCGGTCTTGTGTCCATGAAAAGATCTTCAATATATTTATTCCAAACTTGTTTTATTTTAATTAGGTTATTAATAGGTTTATTGTTTTTATTAATTAATCGGTTAAGTGTATTTGTTCGTGATTTTCCAGATAATTCTTTCACTTTTTTATGTAAATTATAATGATCATGCTGTTTCTGCAATTCTTCCACTTCGACGCCTGTTTCCATCATCCACTTTTCCTTAGCCTCTTTTATTTTGTTCCTTATTGATTTATGTTTTTCTCTACACTTATTTGGGTTTTTGTTTCTATATTTTCTTTTTTGTTCCATAATTTCCAGTATTTCTTGATTCATCCAAGGTTTTCGGCTTTCTGTTTTCTTTTGTAAAATTCTTGTTATCTCTATCAATGTTCTTATTGTCAGCGAATGATGTGATGTAACTATATCCTTTGCGGAAGCCAGCATGTCCAAACAAGCTAAATTCTATTAAGAATGGCAATTGTGGGACCCCAAAAAGATGCAAAAAAATTTACCACTTTTACCGTAATATTTTCCCTTAAAACTCCCTTGAGGAAACTTGAAAAAAACGATTTACCAAGAACGTGTACACCGTAAAAAAGATATTTCAGATAAAAAGATATAGACATCAAACATCATTTTGAACAAAAATTTTTATTAACATTTTTCTATAGAATAAATCTTTCTCTCAGAAACAACGCTTGCAGGGATTGGTGATTTTCAATGTAAGGTACACGCGAGAAACAATTTTAAATAAAATTTGTATCAACTCGATGGTGAAAATTTGATATCTTTTGATAAGATGGTCCTATTGACAAAAATCAAAACGCGTTTTAAAGGTGAAAAGTGCAGCTTTCCTATAAAATTTTTGTATAATGTCGCCAAGAAAGTCTTTTTCTATAAAGGTGTTAAATAAATAAACGTTTAGCGATTTTTATCATTTTTACGACTCTCATGAGATGAATAAAATTTATTATTTCCATTGAGCATGTAACGCATGTCCCTAAAGTTTTCGGAAAAAAATAAATATGTATTTTCTAATTTTAAATTAAGTTTATTTTATTGATTAAATACAAAAAATTAGGTCGACATATTTAAGGTTTATAATGTATGTTTATATGATAGAAAAAGGCGTGATCTTCGATGGCACGTAAATTTCGTCTTGCATGTGCAATAAGCCTTTGGACTGTTTCCAAGTCTATTTCACGAAATTTTTGCAAAATTCTTCGCTTTAGCTGATCTTCACTTTGGGCTTCCCAACCATTATTATACACCATTCGACTCAAAATAGCCCAAAACTCTTCTATAGACCTCGCTAAGGCACATTCTGAGCACTTCTAAGGCACTTCTAAGGAATCAATCTGTAGTTCTCCTGGTGTAATGACATGATGCTAGGTCGGCCAAAATATGATTTCATAATTGGGGTGATAAGTATTTATAAATTGAACGAGGTAAAAAGGAAAAAATTAGACTTACTCACAATCATAGTCCAATTATTTCTTTTTTACCTTTTTAAAATGGACTCACATAAGCAACACATTCATGATTTAAATTGAACCAGCTTTGTAAGACACCTGTCAACGTAATTGTCAGTATTAATAGCTTCACTGCGAACACGCCTAACAAATAACTGTGAAACACCAGCTTCTGAGATGACACATCATACCAAAATGTTATCGGCAATTTTCACTTTTTCCTTAAACCTAACTTCGTCTGGTACATCTTGTACATTGCGTGTATAAAATCCGTCGTTGTTTTTTATTTTGGAAATGGATAAAGTAAAATACTTTTCATTATCGATAATGAGAATTTTACCAGGAAAATGAATACGTCTTAATGCACGGCAACATCTAGAAATTTTTTTTAATTGGGCTAATGTGTGAAGTTTGTTTAGCAGTAAGTGGTTGACTTCAATTAGAACCGAATATTAATATTCTGGGTAAACTGATAATTGTATAAAAGGCCCGCTTTCAGGTAACAATGGTTTACCTGAGGTATAAGGCCTTAACAAAGGGCCAAGTGAGATAAATTTAATAATATTTTCGACCGCACTATTGAAGTCAACCATTTTCTGCTACACAAACTTAGGAGCTTTTTTATTTTATATCATTTTAAATTATTTCTAAAAATTGTTCTACTTACAGTCAATCATGAAACATTATACCTTCGACCAACCTTTCTAATTGAGTCTCATTTTGGCAAAGACTTTCCTAATTGGTTCTCCATACTCTGAATTAATCTCTGTTTCCGAGCAGGAGTTAAAACTTTTGGACAAATTAAGGCATGGTATATCATTTTTGTACTCTTTAATTGTCTGGTAAATCGTTGACATAGAAATATTTCGGGCAATAAAAATTCTTACAATATTGAGTTTTGGTACATGTCCAAATAAACGATAAATACTTTGACCTTAGACCATTAAAACTTATAGACACGCCTTGTACCGAATTGTTGAAGCAAACACCTTCTGCGCAAGTGACGTCACAATATGCAAGAACTCTAAAGTGAGATTGGATTTTTCGAAAAGCCCTAATAAAATTACATAATGTTAGATAAATTTTAATTAAACTGCAATATTTTGTAAAAAATATATGGAAGATAAATCATGTAGCAAAGGAATTAATGAATATTTTTGAATTAGGGTAATTTTGTAAAAATGAATGTTTAATTTGAAAATCTACCTAGCTCTTCTTATTTGATAATGAAAAATAAATTTAAAGGATATAAATTTTAGTTGTGGATGGAAGTTTCATTTTAGAGGAAAAAATTATGTATATAAATATATTTATTGACCACAAAATAAAATAGATTTTTTTTTATTTCGAAAATATGTGTCTCGACAGCTAATGGTCATTGACATAGGTACAATGTACATTCATGTTTACATGGTTGTTAACTTACTTTTAAGTCTATTGACAATATTATTGAAGTTCTCACCTTTATTACAATAATGAAAATAAATTATCTTTATTAGATTTTCATAATATTTCTTTAAGATGTTCTAGTAGAGAACAGAGAGAGTAAGAAGATTTTAAGGTATTTACTTTTTTAACAAGCCTTCTATTTTATTATTGCAACATTTTGACTTGTTTGTTTTTCTTTTGAAATAATTTGTTTACTACCACGTTATATTCCTGATCTCTGATATATGATTCTTGTTCAAAAAAGTCACCAAGATAATGTCTTTTCTAATCTAATGATTGTAAAGCCAAATATAAAGGTGACTTGTCTAATCTAATGTTCTTAGGTTTATTGTATTTAGCTGGCTTAGATCGTGCTGCAAGAAAAAAATTTGAAAATGTTGGAATTACATGGAGCATATGACAGCAACTTGCGCAGAATGTCCAAGAAATCATACCTAAATAATTAACGTATTTTAAGTTATTATAGTTTCTGCGTAGCGGATTAATATTTGTTGTTGTTTGTTTGTGTTTAAATGACTGCGGACACTAAATTCATTCGCCAATCTTACAATTTGTACTCATTTTTTCATTAGTCATTGTTTCATATACTATCTTATACTAAATTCCTACTAATACTAATCCTACTATTACTAGTATTGATCCCTAATATATAGTCATTTTTTTCCTATGAATTGTTTTTTAGTTATTTATATATAAGTATAATAAGTGATGAGGTCCTTAGAGTTCCACAGTAAACTTTTCTGCAGCTATCTACTTAATTCAATAGCTACTTTACTGTGGACTGTCCAAGTTCCTCAATTTTTCTTTTTTTTTATTTTTTATTTGTATTTTTTTTTAATTTTTTTTTTATTTGTTTCTTAGTTTTTATTTTTTTTTTTATTTTTTTTTATTTGTTTCTTTAATTTTTTTTTTATTTTTTTTATTTGTTTCTTTAATTTTTTTTTATTTTTTTTTATTTTCTTTTTTTGTTATTTTTTTTTTAATTTTTTTTTTTCTTTTTTTTTTCTTTTTTTTTTCTTTTTTTTTTTCTAACAAATTACAAAGAAATACTTACTCTATATTTACAATTACAATTTGAGTTTAATATCTAAAACATGTTTATACAATAATCTATATAAAAATTCATTGTTTTCTAATGTTAATAAATAACTTAAATTAATGGGATGGTGGACATCGGTCAAAGAATATAGCGAATTTAGATTAATATTTAGTTTTAAGTTTACAAGTAAAATGTTTTACATATTCTTTATTCAAAAACATAATTTTTGTTGTTCATTTAATTTTTTTATAGTTTTGTAAATTAGCAATAAAACGATTACCAAAAATTAGTGTTTTTATTTGACGTCGTATATCTATCCAAAAAAAGCAGGATTAAAATTTTTTAAGACATATAGTATGAACATGCATCAATAGGTATTAAAAAGATTAGAAACAAAATTACACGTTTGGTCCTGACAGACCACCGTCGTGTATTCAAGTAATTCTAAAAGCGGTCGTGCATCCGGTTAAAGGTCGATTCAAACACATCAGTCCCGTCACAGTCCCGGCGCCGAACCGGTCCTATTTGGTCACAGAACTATCAACTATCTGACAGCTGGAAAACCGTTTGTCAACTGATGAGTGTGAATGCCGGCAACATATTTCTATTAAATAATATTTTTGTATGACGGGCTGTTCGGTTCGGAGCCGGGACTGTGACGAGACGTGACTGATGTGTTTTAATCGACCTTAACCGGATGACATTTATGACTTTTAATTTTGACAATCCGCTTAAAATAAATATATAATGACTAAAAACGAACTCATCGAGAGTAGTGAATTGATGAGAAGAACCGCTATTTTATGACGCTACCCTTGACGACGCCATCTTGCTGAGCTAATTTCGTGACGATGCCATCTTGTGGTGCTAGTTCACTCTCGTTGCATTTTACTATAGAAAAAAAAGTTGACGCCAGTATAGAAGCTTCGCTTTCAATTTTTATGTGAAAGATAAAAATAAAAAGAGGTTTAAGGTTAAGTGAAAAAAGTTTAAATACAAAAGTTATACATTATTTTATTATGTACAACTTTTTTTCAGTAAACTTTAGTTTTGCCGAAAATCGTAATAAACCGTTTTTACCTACAAAACTCACCCCCTTCTACTTCTCGACCTAAGATTACCTGTAAATTATATTTCCTCTAATTTTTGTTATATTTTCTTCCTTTTACAATAGGTTCTATCTTGTTACTATTCTTTTGGCTTCAAAAATTATCGGCGCTAGTCATGGTTATACATGACCATTAATGGCTGTAGTACATTTGTTTTTTAGTATTTTTTAAAATAATTTCCTAAACAATTAACGTCATATTTAAATTTAATTTAAGTTCTTTATTTTATAACATTAATCAATTTTAAAACTTTCCTTTGTACCTGGCGTTACTATTACAAGAAACAGGGTCATTATTTTCTTTTTCTTTCTTTAGATTCAAGGAGGATACAAAAAGATCCTAGTAGACGGAAACCGCAAATTAACTTTGTTACTTTATATTAGGTAGCGTCTTTGTGTGCCATGTTTTCTTCGCCGCGTAGTTTAGATTTGCTGCTATAAACCAGATGCTGCCAGTGGGCATACGAACTCTCGCGTTTAATCTTAATGTATTACTACGATATTGCATCATCGTTGAGGAAAAGAAAATATTTATAAAGATAAAAATTTAAGAAATGCACTGCTGTGTTGTTTCACTACTTGATATTTACATCATTAAAAGACACAATAATAAAATCTTCAGAAATAAATTATGTACGTTAAGTATCTAAAATTGTCAGAAAACTTGTTTATTTAGCAATGTTAAAGGATTATGAATATTCAAACCAAACTGAGAGCGTGTAAAGCTGGTATAACACTGGGGCTGTCATAAAAACAACATAATTCATAGAAATTGACACACCAGCAGTTTTCATTGCACTAACGACAATGAAAACATTAATTTGAAGCAAGTTCTTTGATCAAAGATGATTTACACCATAACATACTAAATTTCAAACCAATAAATAAAAGGATATGCTACATAAGAATCAAGGAAAGACAGAGATGAACCTGCCAAAGATGATTAATGATAAAGATAAACAACGAAAACATTAATTTGGGGCAAGCTCTTTGATCAAAGATGATTTACACCATAACATACTAAATTTCAAACCAATAAATGAAAGGATATGCTACATAAGAATCAAGGAGAGACAGAGATGAACCTACCAAAGACGATTGAAGATAAAGATAAACACATTAAACAAAAGTATGGTTAGCTCTCTTATATGCATTAGCAAATTCATTCTGATTAACGATTTTCGTTTTTGTTTTTGTTCCAGTTAAATTTCTGAAGTCTAGCCTGAAGTTTTTAGATCTGTCTTTTTGCATATCAGATTGTGTATAACTTTTTATAAAGTTTTTTTACGTGATTGATCAGAGCACTCGTTCGATATTCTGAGCAGTCCTTAGCAATATTCTTTTTCGTTAATAAAATAAAAGTTTTTATCTCCCACTGTGTCTGTTGGCTTTAACACCATGAAATTGGTTAAATTTGATTGTTAAACTAATAAGCATGTGGTAACTAATTATTTTTTGAGAGAAGTTAATGGCTACATATCTAGGTAAAATAACCGTTAGATTAATAGTATAAATAGTATAAATGTCTTTTAAAAGTTGTTACAAAAACGTGTTTAGGTCCAAGAGAACTGGTAATAAAATTATTCATATATTTAGTTTAAGTTCTACAATTTTAAAAGCAAGCAATGATTCAAGGTCAAGCGTGTTTGAAAAGAATTCCGGTTGTTAGTCCCTTCGACTTGATGAGGAGTGGGATTCAACACTAGATGAAGGTACGATTAGGAAGGTCGAAGTAAACTGAGGTTTGAAAAATTGGCCATTGAAAGCAGACGCGATTAGTTTAGTCAAAAAAAACGGCAAATGTAAGTAATGTATACCCAAAGTAATGTGCCACTTCAGATAAGAGTAATCATTGTTTTTTATTTGTAAGCCGTCTCTCATCTGAGATATTTGTAAAACGGCATTTGCAACAACTTTTAAAAATACCCACATGGTTACAGTTTTTTAAAAAGCTAAGACTAAAGTCTAAAGTTTGTGTCCAGTGCCAACTTTAACCTCAAATTTGTGGGTCATAAGAAGCCATTTCAGAATATAATTCGCAGTGTGAGATTCAGTTTTTTTGTTCGTGTGGCAGAGATTCTAAGTCCAGTTCCTACTCCCAGAAATTTTAGTAAGTCTAGTTTATAACCACAGTAGTTTTAGTGCAATCCAGGTAACTTTTGTGTTTGATTTTTAAGGCTGTTTTAACGGTACATCAAAACCTAGAGATAGTATTTTCTCTGTTATTTACCGACAAAATGTCTCGAAATTTGGACAACTTTATTCAAAATTATGTTGCCTTTAAACTGATGGTTTTACTATTTTAATTTTTTTAAAGTTCTTTTGAAATATCGGATTATGCAGTTTAACGTTCTATTATAAACCAAACTTTTTACGCCCATCACTTGAAAGAGTTTTTTTTTCTGTAATCGTTGATTTTTTTTTCACCTTTCTGTGTCCAGTAATAATCGAGAAAAGCGTGTTCAAACTTTGAAGAAAATTGCTAAAAAATACTGAAATCTAATAGTGAAACGTGTTACTCATCATTAGCACTTACTTCCAGCGTTATCGGCTTTGTGACGTCAAAACTCATGAACGTACGGTCAGTTAGTTCGATTTGAAATCATTTTCAAGCTATAACTACGAAATTTACTATTTTTTTGTGACAACAAATTGTATTTTTTTTATGATAATATTTTTATGTTATTTTAAATTTATTATAAATAAACACCATGGAGAATATATGGAGAATAATGCATTTATTGTCGTTAAACTACCCGTGGGCCGGCGCCACTGTACCCGCTGTACCCGTAGTCGGCTGGCGTAAGCAGTGTAGAAAAGTAAGTGATACGCCCATTTCAAATCGCAGTGTGCTTTGACTGCTAAAACAGCCGTAAAGGAAAAATATTAACCTCTATGCATAGTTCCACTTAAAAAGATATTTGTTTATTTGTAATAATTTAACCTCTATGCATGGTTTCAGTTAAAGAGGTATTTTTTTATTTATAATAATTTATTAACATTAACAATTAGATGTAAAAGATCATATTTTTCAGGGTGTCTTATAATATGACCAAAGTATTGCAGCCTGCGTTTTCTTATTATATTGACCAGTTGTGTTGTTTGGTTCAGCCGTCTAAGGACCTCCTCATTTCTAACTCTGTCGACCCAGCTTATTTTCAGTAGTCGTCTGTCCACATCTCAAAGGCTGTCAAGCGTTTAAGCATAGCCTCAGTTAGGGTCCACGCTTCTACTCCATACAGCAGGACAGAAAAGATGTAGCAAGATATCATACGAACTCTAAGGTCAATGCTAAGATCATGACTGCAAAGTACGTTTCTCATTTTTCAAGTAAGTACCCATGTAAGTACCCCTTTGTTTAATTTTTGTAGTTCTTCAATCCAATCCCATTGTTTCATTCACTTATCCACGACCCAGTTCTCCAAATAAACGCTGAGAGCCGTTCGCAACATTTTGCTTGCTCTATCTCTAGTCCCGTAATTTCTGTCCCCAATTTTCAAGCCCCCATACCAATACTCGTATAAAGATTTATACGTCTTTATACGTCTACTATACAGAACCCCGAAACAGACCACAGAACAATTCTAAACGTCGGCTCGGAAACCCTCCCTAAAATAACCTCTTCGGAAATTAGACATGCCTTACAGCAAATGGAAAAACAAAAAAGCTCCCGGCGAGGATCGTATAACGTCTGAAATGTTAAAAATGGGCGGCAACATCGTTGTAGAAGTTCTGGAAGTCTTACTGAATAAGTGTCTAACATAAAAAAGAATACCCAGCCTATGGGAAAACGCCGAAATAATACTTTTACACAAGAAAGGAGACACTACTAATATTGAAAACTACAGACCTATAAGTTTGTTGTCACACTTATACAAATTGTTAACAAGAATAATAACCAACCGCATAACACAAAAACTTGATTTATATCAACCGGTTGAACAGGCGGGATTTAGAAAAGGGTTTGGCGCTAATGATCACTTACAAACCATCAGAACACTAGTAGAAAAAACCACAGAATATAATGTACCTTTACATATGGCATTTATCGACTTTCACAAGGCTTTCGATAGTATTGAGACTTGGTCCTTTTTGTCAGCCCTGAAGGATGCTCGAATAGACTCACGGTACACTACACTCATTAAAAACATTTATGAACAGGCCACATTCCACATCAAAATCAATGAAGACGAAAAAACTGAAAAAATGCGCCTTGATAAAGGTATTAGACAAGGTGATACTATTTCACCAAAGCTTTTTACCTTAGCATTGGAAAATGTATTCAAACAGCTTGACTGGGAGGAAAAAGGTCTAAACATTGATGGTGTACGTTTGAGTCATTTGAGGTTTGCGGATGACATAGTATTATTTAGTACAGATATCAAGGAACTGGAGCAAATGTTGAAGGAATTAAACCAGCAGTCAAATAAAATAGGTCTCAAAATGAACCTTCAGAAAACAAAAATAATGAGTAATTTACAAACTAATCTTGTTATTGACAACGTCAATCTTGAAAATGTAGACCACTATATATATCTTGGACATACCATTAAAATCGGCAAAGAAAATCAAATAGCCGAAATAAAAAGACGCATACAAACTGTCTTGAGGAGCTTTCGGCAAATTAAGCTTTATTTTGAAGAATAAAGATATACCAATGTGTCTAAAACGTAGAGTTTATGACAAATGTATCTTGCCTGTAACTACATATGGACTGGAGACCATGGCCTTCACAAAGAAAACCTTAGAGCAGCTCAGTACAACCCAAAGAGCAATGGAGAGGGCCATGCTAGGGATTAGTTTGAGAGACAGGATTCGAAATAACGTCATTCGTGAAAGAACAAAAATTACTGATGTCTCAGAACGTATTGCAAGGCTCAAGTGGCAATGGGTCGGACACGTTGCCCGAGATAATCCCGAAAAATGGACATAAAGATTAACAAACTGGAGACCAAGAGAGAACAGGCGAGGAGTAGGCAGACCGCAGAAGAGGTGGACAGACGATATCAAACAAGTCGCGGGCAAGCAGTGGATGAGAATTGCCAAAAGTAGAAATCGATGGAAGCAAATGGAAGAGGCCTATGTCCAGCAGTGGACGAACACAGGCTGAAGAAGAAGAAAGAAGATACCAATACTCTATGTGGTAGTCAAAATATTCGTTACAATCATAGCAACTATTTTTCCTATCTCCTATGTTTTCCTGTTGAACATTAGATATAGTTTTTTATAACTAATTCATGACACCATCTGGCTTAAAATTTGGGTTGGAAAGAGAATCCACGACGGGAGTCACCTTTATGATCGTTTCCATTATCGTTTTAAGCGCAGAAGAGTAATTCATTTCTGAACCCTCTTCTGAGCGATCTCTTTGCTTTGTTTTGTTCTTGCTATCTATTTTGTTATCCCACGAGTTGGAACGAAATACTATCAAAAACGGCAATGCGCCCTCATGTTACTAAGACAATCGTTAGTACGGTTCCTAATCCTTTAGAGTTCGACAGTTATCTAGGGCATCGCCAAAGTCAACACTTTTACCCTGTACCGTGCATGCCGTGGGAATGATAGTGTTACACCTCGGGATTGAAGAGCGCAGTAGTAGCTGAACAAATATGTCCGAATGATGAGAAAGTTGTAGTACGACTATCTATGAGTTGCCCACTGATCATGATGTAAAAGAAGTGTTTTCGTAGGTACTTGTGTTGGTATCGGTGTGTGTGTGTATGTGTGTGCATTTATATGTGTTTATGTATGTATGTGTTTATGTGTGGGTAATATTTAATTTACAAATCTTTAGTAATGACATAGTTGCAATTAGCCTCTATGGCGCTATGCTATGGTCTCAATTGATCCACAGGTATTTATTTATATGTTATCTGTTGCGGATTTTATCAAGGGTATTTGAAACTCATTTGTTAGGCCAATTTCTATTTATGATTCAGATTTATTAAATAGGTAAACAGTTTTCTAAAATATTCAAAAGAATCTCCTGTGTACTGGATCCTGCTGGAAACAAAAATCCTACCTGTTAGAAAGGTTTTCGGCTATTAGTCCAATCATATTGGGCACGAAGGCCTTCTTTATAAGTTAAAGAAATAAAACAATCCCGTTTTCTACTCATAAAGTCCTAACTAAATGAAAAATATTCCCTGGTCAAGCAGCAAGATGAATTTATTCTACTGCATTCTATGAAAACAGTTCTAACCACTCACTATTAACAAACTTTTTGAATATTTATATATTCATATAAATATTCAAAATATTTTTGAGTATTATAGTTTAAATACTTTTTAATAGCACCACCTACTGATAGTTTGTAAATATTTAAAAGGTAATCCCCGTAATAGTGAATGTTTGGTGCAATATTACAAAAATGAATTTATTTTTAGCTTACACTGTGTACGTCTTGTAAATTGGAATCAACCTTTTAATCTATGTTGCCTAACAACAAACCATCACATTCCTTAAGTTTAGGGACAAACAAAAGTTATAATTAGACCTAAATATCTTGATCAAAATTTTTAGTTTACTAGTGTATACTTTCTACCTGTTTTGAATTAAAATTTTTATCGTTTTCTTCGCATCAGACAGAAAAAATAGTTTTACACACCGTCATAGCAAATAAAAAGAACTTTGATTTGCAATTTACGTCAGATTGCAGTAATTCGTTAATATTTCGGCGATTTCATGAAACTTGTGAAATAGTGTCAACTATTTTTTGGCTTTACTTCAAGTTCTTCAAAATTTATTATATGGCTGTTAGAGCTGTTGAATAATTTACATATTTATTTCTAGCCTCGTGCGCTATAAATAGTATATACAGTCTTTCTTGATTATCCATATAAGTTTTAGGAAATAACAGAACTAACGTTAGATATTCAGAGGCGGAGTAATACCTTCAATAATATGGGGGTTCATAGATATAAAATTGTGTCGTAGACAGAGGTCATAGTTTCAGATAAACGCCTTAAATATTTCATTCGAAGAGTAATAATTTATATTGCCTGTAATATTTTATCCATATAAGACTCAAATGTGCTTTCTTTTATTTTGTTTATTTTTTAATACTGATGTTATGAGTTAATTTGTAATTTAGATATCTGTTGGTGTGTACTGATTTTCTACACACCTAACTCTCATATCCAGTATCCTTCTTTGAGATTAAAACATCGAGGAAAGGTAGTGTGTTATTATAATTATTTTCCATGGTAAATCTTATTGTTTGTTTCTTACCGTTTATATTATTTAGGAATGTATGCAACAACTGTAATCCATGAGGCCTTATTAAGAACACGTCATCTACATACCTCCTCCATACTGTGGATTTAAATTTTGTTTAGAAATAACATTTGTTTAGAGATCTTTCATAAATATATTTGGTAATAATGGAGATCAAGTAGAGCCTATTGTTCTTCTTCTTCGCGTGCCATATCAGAATGTGCAATATGGAATAATTGTCCTGCATTTGGTATCTGAGTCCATTCACGAATGTTTTTTAACCAAGAAACTTGTTTTCTTCCTACACCTCTACGGCCCTCTGTTTTTCCTTTAACACGTTCGCGACGACGTGTACCACCGGTGGTACATGCCTAACTTTTCATTCAACCGCTTGTGGCCACAGGTGGTACACGGTACCTTTCTATTTCTTAACTCTCTAAAACCTTACAGTTAATTGATATCTTGGTAATATTGCGTACACACTTAAAGTATAGTTTTAAGTATATGGGTTTGCCGTCGTTTTGTCATACCATAATTTATATGGTCACTAATAAAACCAAAGAACAGCAGTAAAAATGGTTTATTAAAATTAAAATATCGTAGTATAACATAGATATTGTACAAAAAGAGATAATTTAAACTTATACAAAACTAGGTGGGTTTGTAAATTTCATTAAAGCAAGGAAGGCCTATAGTTGTCATTTCACATGTATCGCAGTATGTACACACCTTTTGTTTTGTTCGGCTGCTTTAATCCTGTGTATCCTAATTTCTTATAACATGAAAAGCAGCATATTTTTGTTTGTCTAGCACTACCTTCATATTTTTATATCTTGGGCTTTACCAAAGATAATTTTGGTTTTTTTACTGAAACAATATCTGGTTCACGAGGACTTTTGTAACTTTACTTTGTAATAGTCCTTCAATAATTTTTTCGCCAATAGATAACATATTGCCTGTTTTAGGATCATTACCATAATTATTAAAAAGAACCCACCTATTTACTATGCATGTGCCAAGACAAATTTCGAGAAACACTTCTTGTACCACTTAATGTTTTTTCTTAACGGGTTATAATATGAAGACATTTGATCGGACAAGTCCACAACTTTCTTTGTCTTATTATACACAATAACCTCAGGTGGTTTTAGAATATCTTTAGCTTGTCTGTTTTTTTCCTGTCGGTTGGAGGTTTACTGTATGGCTGGGAACTGTACTAATCATTAATACAGGAAGTTTGTCCATCCATTTGGCAACTCTTATGCCCTCATCATTTTGTTTTCCATATATTTGCTCTCTCTTCAATTTTTTTTTGACATACAGTTTTGAGATTTTTTTTGTTAGATCTAAGAGTTCCGCAAACATATGTTTTACACTAAAGAAGCTTTTTACATAAATTTACACTAGTATAATAATTATCAATATATAGTGAGCTTCCTTCATACAAAAGCCCCTCAAGTAATCCCATGCAAATATTGTAGGAATGTTCAAAATCATTGTCAGGTATATTTGAACCACTTTTACCTGTGTATATGTTTAGTTTATGTATAACCTTCAACAATAACCTAAATAGGCAAAAAACCGTTACAAATGCAACAAAATACTATGACACCTACGACTTCACATTGTGTCCACCGGTGGTACACGACGTTTTTTCTTGAAGAATGTTCACTACAGCCGGCGTGTACCACGGGTGGTACATACAAAAAATAGCTTTTAAATAGAAAAATATGGTTTTAAACATATGAAAAATATATTGATAATAGTCAAAATACAGATTGTTATTTAAAATATATAATAAACAAAATTACGGCTGAGAGGTAAAATCTCGGAATTCTGCGTCGTCGCGAACGTGTTAAGGATCAGTTGTAAAATTTTATATCAACTTCCCCTTACTATATGTCCCAGATAAGACATTTTTCCTATTGTTAGACCAAAATTTTGTTTATAGAATTTAATATTTAGTTGAAAGTAGGTATTATTAGTACATACTGGTAATAACTCTATTATATCTGATATAGTTATTCTTGTTTTAGTTGTCGATGTATCATAAATGTCCAATTTTATTTTGATTATTTTGAAAGTCTTCTATTGGCACACTACATATACTAATTATGTCAAAACTTACCACAATATGATTTGTATTAAATATTAGATAATTTCTTTAAAAGATACTATGTATTCTTTAATATATTCATATATATTATATATATATATATATATATATTATATATATATATATATTATATATATATTCATGAATATATAAATATTCATTATGTATAAGGGTCCTACCAGCTGAGTTATCTTCTTTTGTATAAACTGTGGTATTGAGTCAGTATTAAACTGTTTTCTAATTTTTTCACTTTTCACTTTATCTATTCTAACATAGTTTTACGACTAGTTCTAGACTTGTACCTTAGTTATGGTGTTGAGTAATGTAATTCCCCTGTAATTATTACAGTATTTGTTGTCACCATCCTGATGTCTTGGTACTATAACACCTATTTGTCAACTATTGATAAACTTCCTTTCTCCCACGCTTTGTTAACAATTTCCAATAGCAAATTTATAGCGTTGTTTCGCAGTCTTATTGTTAATTAAGAGGCAATTTTATCATTTCCAGGAGATTTACCGTTAGTTAATCTTTTTAATGCTTCTCTCAATTCTTCGCAAGTAATGCGATTTTGTCGATCTTTTATTTCTTTATTTATCATTAGTTATATTTTTATGATTATTTTTATCAGTATCTAGTAGGCTTTGAAAATATTTATTTATTTAAGGATTTACCATTTTTACAAAAATATAACGTCAACCTGAACAAAACATAAGTTGCGTTAAAACAAACAAACTGTTAAATCACAAATTAATCCCTTAATTTGTAATCTCATATTATTCTTAACTTCTTAACCTTTTATAGTTTCATCGTGTATAATTGAAACATTGTGAAAATAGCACCTGCAAACCTGCGTTTAATAAATGTCGAATAATATATTTCCAAATTGAACTTCCTAATTGTTGCAATAATGGCCTAGATTAAATTGTATGTGTAAGCTCATAGTTCAAAGTTTGTTAGTATGATAAAAGCATTAGCCTCTGTGCTGAGGTATACATTATTTGTAAAATTGTAAATTTGTAAAATTGTAGTATTGAGCTCATTTAAGCGCAGTCTATTATAGATAGTTACCTAACCAACATCTATAGTGTAATTATTAGTGGATTTCAATAAAACCATAATTTTTACTGTTTACTGCATTGAACGTTTTATTGTATTTATCATCGTCGGTCGAGAAGAAGTGGACAAAGGGATATTACAAAACGATTCGATTGTTATAACTACGTTCGAATCTATCCACAAACTAAAATTAAAAATAAATTAAACTAAATTAAATTAGAACTTCATTTATTAGGTAATCATACCGAAAACCGAAAAAAAAAATATTTGATTACTTAAATATTGTTGTAAGTATTCCAAATCCAAACTATTGCTGTGCTCTTTGAAGTTCTTAGAATTCTCGTGATGAGTTCATCTTGACCTTAGTTTGTAGTATAAAACGGAATGTTGAAAATCTCAGTATTACGAGTTCTTCTAGTATTAAAATTAAAACTTATTAAACTTGGTAACTCTGGATCTTCAACATATCCATTTATAATCTTATGAAGGAAACATAAATCTGCTTCAAATGTTCAGTGATGTAATCACGAGATGTTTATTAATAAACGTATATCATTATATGTATATTGTTGTTTGATAAAACCAATCTGGTAAGGACATACCCTCAAAATTTATTTTGAACTCTCTCGATACTGTAGATGTCACCAATATATGAAGGAGACCAAATGAGAGACCCATACTACAAAATCGACCGAACTAAACTAAAGTCCAACATTTTTAAAGTTTCTACTAAAAATTTTTTTACAATGTCTAAAAATCCAACTTTGCATAACACAAAGACTAACTAGTCTCAATTTAGAGAGAAAAACTAGACAGCCTGATCTCACTAAATCTGTCCTTGAAAAATGAACTCCAACTAGAATCAGCTAGATAATCTAACAAAAAGCATACGAATTGCTGCATGGTAGCAGCTACGAACTATCTCCATACAGAAATAATGTGTCTCCCACAATTAAACAAAAAATTTTAGAAAAACGACAATTACGTAAACATTGGTAACAGTCAAGAACGGCAGAAAATAAGAAAAAAACTTAACAAAGCAACACAGGGTTTAAACGAATTAATCTAGAAAGAAGAAAACCATGGAATTCAAGAATATTTAGAAAATTTAATACCGACTGAAGCTACAGATTACTCACTCTGGAAAGCCACGAAAAAATTCAAACGGCCACAATAGTATAACCCACCAATCAAAGAGGAGGCAAACAACTGGGCTAGGAACGGCAACGAAAAAGCTGATCTTTTTGGCAAGTACCTTCAAAAAGTATTCACGCCATACCCTTCTACAGTATCTACAGAGGAACAAGAACAGACTAACCAGATTTATAACAGCACCGTTTCAAATGGATCTGAACCACACAAAATTTACAGTCAACCAAGTAAAACAAACAATAAATGGAGTCAACATCAAAAAAGCACATGGATTTGACCTAATCTCTGGCAAGATTCTAAAAAAAGTCTCGGATAAGTGCATAAAACTAATAACCTTTATATTTAATGCAATCATGCGCCTAAACTACTTTCCAAGTTCATGGAAAGTGGCACAAATCATAATATTCCTTAAACCCGGAAAAAGACCGGAAATGCATCTTCATACCGGCCTATAAACCTTTTGCCTGTGATTAGCAAAGTATTTGAAAAAATGTACGCAAAAAGGTTGAAAACGTTAATAGACAAACATAAAAGAATTCCAGAACATCAATTTGGTTTCCGAAACAAACACGGAACCATAGAAGAAGTGCATCGGCTAGTCAATCAAATAAACATGGATTTTAACGCCAAAAGATACTGTTCTGCTGCTTTAGCATAGACTACAAATGCTGCCTAGGACTACAAATAAAATTAAAGAAGCTCCTACCCTAACCTCACTTCCAGCTCTTAAAATCCAACATAGAAAATAGACATTTCCTAGTGAAGCACGGTACCGAGCACACTGAGATATATCCTATTCACTCAAGCAGCTCACAAGGCAGCGTTCTCAGCCCAAGTCTATATCTTTTATACACAGCGGACATTCCAACATCTAGTACAACTACTGTTGGAATGTATGCAGATGACACTGCTATCCTGACATCCCACACAGATTCATCAACAGCATCAAGAAATCTTCAATCAAACCTTAAACGAATTCAGCAATGAATGAAAGTATGGCGCATCAAATCTAATAGAACTAAGTCAATACATGTTACATTCACGCTACGTAGAGAAACGTGCCCCCTGTATATATTGATAATTGTCTAATTCCTCAATCTGAGGACGCTAAACATCTTGGCATGCACTTGGATCGCCGTCTAACTTGGAAAAAACATATTTTTAACAAGCGAAAACAGCTTGGACTTAAATTGAGAAATATGTATTGGGTCATTGGACGCAATTTAAAACTATCCTTGGATAACAAAAATTTTACTGTACACGTCCATCCTCAAGCCCATATGGACTTATGGGATTCAGCTATGGGGTACTGCTAGCATCTTCAATACAAACATCTTACAGAGATTTCAAAACAAGGTGCTGATTTAGTCATAATCAATGAGCCATACTATATATCCAACGAGGTGATTCAACACGACATCCCCCTAGAATCCGTGAAAGAAGCCTTACAACGTTTTAGTGCTAAATACTGTGAACGAGTGCTAGTGCATCCTAATGCGTTTGCTCGACAACTAAATGTGCGGAACGACTTTGAAGTGCGTAGGCTAAAACGGTAATTGCCGTCCGACTTGTCAAACTGAACATTTAATAAGTGTATTCAAACTAATAAAATTTTAATTTTAGAATTATAAAGAGGTTATTCTCTGGAGTAACTCTCTATATGTCTGCATTTTTTACCATACCATATGCTTAATACGCAATGGGCATATTGTTGTATTTAATGGAGTTATTAAAAAAAACTCTAAGAATAAATCCCAAAATATTTAAAGCTTTAGTTGAAGTTTCATTAATATGATATTTAAAAGTTAATTTAGAATCAAAGTTTATACCCAAATCTGTGATATTATTACGTGCCTCTAAAGTACATTATTTATACAATAACAATAATTTACCAACTCCTTGATCTACCAAAAGTAATTTTAAAACAATTGTTTATATTTAAGTACAGCACATTTTACGTCACACCAACTACCTAAACTTTTAAGATCATTTTATCATCAGCAAATATTAAAAAGTTACTACTTTTAATGACTGATGATATATCTTTAAAAAAATTACTGTGTATCTATCTATCACTTTACCTCCAGATCCATAGCCTTGTAATTTAGCAATAAGAAGATCAAGGTTAACTCTATCGAAGGCTTTAGAGAAGTCTGTCTAGATAGCGTCAACCTGACCCTTATGTTCAACTGAATTAGCAACAAAATTAGTATACTATTAAGTTTGTGCATGTATACTTACCTTTAGAAAAGCTATGTTCTTGAACAACAATTAAATCTTTACAACTCCATGTTAACAAATTACTTACAAGACATTCAAATAATTTGGGTAATATTGATTGGCTACAAACAGCCCTATAATTTTCAATATAATTTTTATTGACTGATTTGAAGATTGGTGTTAAATATCTAGTTTTTCAAAAATCAGGAAAGATACCAGTATTCAGTGATGAATTAAATAAGTAGCGAATAGGTTTTACAATAGTAAAAAGCAATGCTTGATTACATAAGCTAGGAAACAGTCTGATCCGAGCGATAATTTCCAAGACATCCCTTCCAAGCATAATTTCCAAGCCATCCATTAAAACCCTATCAGTTATTTCAGAAAGCTTAATATAATTATTTACAGTGACACTCTGCTGACAGTTAAAAATTGGAATCTGATTAGTTTTCGAAATAAAATATGTAGTTGAGAAAAAATTAATTAAATAAATTAACTATGTCTTGACCGTTATCACCTGTACTATTACCATAGAACATACTAGATGACAGATTGTAACTTATTCGTTTACTACTTATATATTTCCAAAAATGTCGAGGATTAGATAGAATTCCATTCTCATTCCATTCTTTCCTTCCCGCCATTATTTTACCTTTCGTGGTAAGAATTACCCCTTCTGTTTATTTTATTGCTACTGAACCTTTTTTCTCGCTTCTTAAATCCGTTAACACTTCAAAAAGAAATTTTTGGTTGCCTTTGCAGTCACTTTTTAATTTTGCTCCAAATTCTTTCTAAGATTCGTGGTTAGCATAGTTAAATAATTGTTTCACTTTTCTATCTTGTTCTTTACAGTTTATAAATTTGCTCTGTCTTGTTATTTGAATTTTTCTTCACTTTTTCTTTTTCATTTTAATTTCTTGTTTTATTTCGGTTATCCACTACGCTATCTGTATTTTATTTTATACGTACCACAAACTTCTTTTGCTGCTTGAATAATATTATTTTTAAGTATCTCCCACAATTCGTATACTCCAAATGTCAGTATTCTTTCTGATATATTTGTACATTATTCTCCCATTCTTTGTTCGAATTTACTAGCGATATTTATGTTTTTAGTTTACAAGCGCCAATTTCTCATATTCTATGCTTTACTTTTGCTTTGTCTTACTTTTATATCGGCTTCTAACAGAATAAGCTTATAACAAATAACAACCTTTGATATACTAACTTTATTTACCAATACTGGTAACTTCACATTTCTACTAGACAGCTCCTTATCTAATAATATCAGAATAATGCTATCGCATTCGATTACTTCCCAAACACGACTAAAATAATTAATACTTCAAAGAGTTGAGTTAAGGCGGCGAGACATCCGCGCAATGGCTAATTTGTATTGGAGGTAAACCGTTACTGCTTGAAAGTAGCCGAAGAGTTATCGACATCAGTACTAGTAGAAGAGAGTTTCGGTATACGTATTAGAAAATTTTGAATAAGATATATATATATATTATATATATTATATATATATATATATATATATATATATATATATATATATATATATTGATGCTAGATACACTTTCGTTTTCGAGCTTTTATTTATACGTTTAATTGACCTTTCTTGGAGAGATGGGTACAAAAATTGTAAATTTAAAAGCAAAGATTTAATATCATTCGTGAATGTCAATGCTTCTGTATACGCATTGTTATTTTCGAAGGTGTTATCAAGAAAAGATATTAAGTTATCTTGTGGAAGTATGAGTGCATCTGGTGTTTGATTGTAGGCCTCTTTTATATTACTTTTAGTTTATTCAGTTAGACCGATTTCCATTGGGCGGGTTTGTGCTTCGTTTCTTCCCTTTTTTGCGTTTTTATCCTGCTGTAAGTAACTGCTAGGTGAAATTGGTAGAGGAATGGTAACAGTGTTATCTAGAGAGTTATTTTTGTTCGTTGCCGTCAATACTTCTGAACGACCCCGTTTAAGCTCTGGTTTTAGTACAGTAACTATTTCATCTTGTGCAGTATGTGCGATAGGTGCCGAGCTGAAAGTATCTGTAGACTGCGTATTATCTAGTAGAAGGGTTGTGCTCGTGGATGGTTCCGGATTTGATTTTATAATTTAGGTTAAATTAATGGTTGGAGGATTAGAGCAATTCGAGGCGATGTGTCCTGATTGTTTACATATAAAACACTCCATTTTATCCGTTAATAAAAAAATTTCTTCTCATTATCTTCAAAAAGTATTACAATTGAAGTTTGTAATTAAAAATTGCTTGTCGTGGAAAAAACAAACTTGGCGTTGAAAACTAATAATGTGAGAATACTCATTTTCTGGAATACCCGCTCTTAAAAATGAAATGGGAAGGCTAATTAAAGCCCAATATTTTTTATGGTACTTGATACAATATCATATGGTACGGTTAGAGAAATATTTGACATGAAGATTTTTTGGTGAGTGAAAGTAGTCAGCTAATATTTAGGGTGATATCTTATATCTGAATATTTGGATGAGATTTTAATAGCTGTTCGACTTGATTGGAGTTTGTGAGATAAATATATATACTGTTATTGGATATCCTAGAAGCGAAAGTTATTTGTTTGGGACCAATATCATCTCCTATAGCTTTAACATAGTCCTGTAATTTAAGGGATTCATCAGTGTGTAATAGTACCGCTTGGTCTTTTTTTGGAAACGACAGCTTAGGAATAAATTTAACTATGGACACATACGAATTTGTTTGTCTTGATGTTGTTTTATCTGCAGTTTTACACATATCGATATTTGAAGCTGTGAATTAATTATTTTGCACGTTACTGCTTATGTAGTCAAAAGCAGAAACAATATTTTGAAATATAATTATTTATTTGGAAAATTAATGTGTTTGTAGTTGCTAATTACACATTTTTCCGACACCTCAAGTAGCTGATGGAGTCGGCTAGACCACTTTTCGAAATATATTTTAGACCATTAACGTTTTATTGTTTCAAATTAAGCAACAAAGTAATTATTATAGTTCCGAATAAACTAAACAAATGTAACTAAAAATGTTCAAATACGTACGTTATATTTGCATTAACTAGGTAACTCGAATTTTACAGCTATTAAACACACCATCGAACGATGTTAACTCGTTGAGGTAGTAGAGTCTGTCAGAGACTTGTAATCAAAAGCTGTCTTTTTTACTGTTAATGAAAGTATCTTATAAAAATTAGCTGGTTATCTATGAATTTCGTCACAGTCGATTTTTTGACTTGTTTGAGTCATTAGATGTGTTTAATGACTATATTTATCATCAGACAATTACATTATTTGTGTTTTTTTTTCAAGTCAGATACCAGCTACTTTAATGCATTTTGCATGGTAAAATTTAAGGGAAAAGACCCAGGACGAAGAAGAATATCCTGGCTTGCTAACCTAAGAGCATTGTATAGAAAGACCTCAACACAACATTTCATATAGCAACCAACAAAGTCATCATAGCCAGAATAATCGCTAACGTTTGGAACGGACAGGCACCCTAACAAGAATTTTTTTTTGTATTTTTTAAACTACTTAATTAAAAAGAATAGCGGTATCAGAACCAAAAAAGTCGCAGAGAGAAACCGTGTCAGAGTCGGCCTAATGAAGCGATACTTAAAATTTGGAGAGAGTTTTTATCATAAACTTTTTTGCCGACTAGCAGTCTAACTAATATTTTTGCCATGTAAGTTATCTGTGGAGATACATTTTTAGGTAGTTTGCTTTATTTTCACCTTGGAGTTGATATTTGTTGGGTGTGATGGATATTCAATTTTCTTTGCCGTTCATGAATGTTATTTGAAAGGGTCTTGTTATGTTACAGCTGATGCGTCAATTATTTAGCCAAAGAAAACCCGAGTTTTGTATTATATTTTTTACCGATGACCAAGTGATCAACAGGAGGATAGACATTTATTCATAAAATAAAATGTACCACCTGTCTTTTCACTGTCATTTTCTGCAAAAAAATGTTACAGCTGATGCGTCAATTATTTAGCCAAAGAAAACCCGAGTTTTGTATTATATTTTTTACCGATCACCAGGTGATCAACAGGAGGATAGACATTTATTCATAAAATAAAATGTACCACCTGTCTTTTCACTGTCATTTTCTGCAAAAAAATGTAAAATATTGAAGTGTCTTCAAATAAATTTATAAAAATAATATTGAATAAATATTGATTGAAAATAATATTGAATAAATATTAAATATTGATTTAAATAATTGACAAAGAAATCACACTAACGCTTTAACTTTAACTAACGTTTAATCTAAGGTTTTTTCATAACAATAAAATGTAATATAAGGTTAACTTAAACTTCAGAAAGTTCAATGTCTTCATTTGGCAATTCATCATCAAAACTGTCTTTATTTTCATCTTTCGCTAGGTTACACTCCTAGAATGTTGCTGTAGATTAAAATGTAATTAATATTATTAATTAAACGTATCGTTTCGAGAACAAAACATGATTGAAATGTCAGATGTTGGTAGTTCAGATTTCTTTCCTAGGTGGACCTAGGAAAGTTACCTTACTGGACAAACTGTGTGACTTGTGCTCCTAGCCTTTTATATAGATAGATATGTGGTATATAACAGGTATAACAGTGACTCCAGATCGCGTCCTTGTGAAACTTCAGATTAAAATTTACAAGAAGTTGGCAGTCACCATGATATTTAACAAGGAAATAATAATATGTGCAATATAATTTGAGAAGCAACATTTAAAAATATACAAAAAGATTTAGATATGAGGAATAAAAACACGACAAAGATAACATCTTTATATAACAGCAGACATACAAGTTAAAAGGAAATTTGTGGATAATAAGCCTAGAAAATATTAAAAGCAGGTAATATATTGGCGACCATAGTAAATACTATAAGAAAAGATGTGGAAGACATTAAATAAGATAGAGTAGCGATCTTAAGTAGTACGAGATGGTTAATGGAGAAAATGAATATAATAAGGCTCCATAGATAGATTCTAGTAGATAAATAACGACAAAGCACTACCATGGTAGATTTAAAGCTACATCCTTGTTTTTTACTACGACTTTTGTTACTATTCTTAAAAAATGAAAAAAATGTATATATCATAAAGAGTTATTAAAGAGGTGTCTTAGGAAGTTATCCTGTAATAAAATCACCTTTAATTTGACAAATACGCACTCTATGGATACGCATGTGTAGTTTTGCGTCCTTTATTTTTGTCCTTAGAGCCGGGTTAACACGATCCAAGAATGCTTTGATTCCAACTTGGACCTAGTGGACTTGTACCAAGTTAGTTGCCACGATTAAATAACTTTGATACCAAATAACCATTGTAAGGATAGTGAAAGTGATTGTGGAAGGTGTTCTAGTGGTTGCTGATATGTTAATACATGAGTTTGAAATACAGAAAAAAGGAATAAAAAAGAAAAAAATTCGCACTTTTAGCATTTTCTAAAATCTTTTTTATATTTCTTTCTCCCTACATTCCATAATGCTTCCTCAGCTTCGTATAACTCCATGAATCTACACTCTCTCTTTCAGACCATTTTCTTTTTGTGTTTACTTTTCGTTTTCGATTTTTCGACACAGACGTCATTTTAACTTTACAATACCACACTACTTGGATCCAAGGAAGTTCATCAGTCTCCTACTTAACTAGTAGGATATAGGTGTACTTAGATGCGCGACACAAGTACACTTGGATTGTGTCAACTTGCCTTTAATGAAATACAGGACGCCTCTATTTAAGCTAAATATAGAAAACTTTTATTTAAAGATCCCTTATTTTGACGTAACCTGTTAAATTACGAGTAGAAGGGAAAAAGACGTGTAACTTCGCTCAAATTTGTTGTATGATATTCTGTTTTATTTAATAAATATTGTTTTTGGTATTATTATTATTCTGAATTAGTAAATTTCATGATTATTGTTTTATGTTATATCGATAACAGTAATAAGTAAATAACAACTCTATTTCTTCATCCTTTGCACACGCTAAACTAGCTGTACCTAATGGTTCTTCCACATTGTAAGATGGGTATTATGGATTATAGAATCTTTAAATACCAATTTAGTGAAATTGAACATTTTACCCTTATATTATTTTAATTTTTAATCTAGGAAGTAACAGAAGTACCTTTTAGTAAGGAACAGTAAATAAGAAGTAACAAATAGTATACAAAAATATTTAATGTCATTTTTCAAAATAAAAGATTTCAACACGTTAGCAATAACTTTTTAATCTTTTAGACATAAAGCATTTTGTCCTTTATTAAATGATCCTGTAATAAAGGGGCGGCTGTAGTCTTATGGTTTTAACAACTCTCTAATCTTAACGCTACGTGTCTTAATTTAAACTACTTAGTAGGTAGAGATTCAAAACTTGGTTGGTTTTAAATCACCATTGAAGTACTTGTATATTAATTTAAACAATCAGTTAATAAACGACAATGTTACAATGAGGAAAAGTTGTCATATTAAGGAATATAAAAGCTCAATATAAGTTAAAATAATATCTATAAAACAGATAACCATTTTTACGACTTTATGTAGGATATTTACACCGTTTAATTTCAGCATTTATGAGTTTACAGGCAAATCTAGCATTCGGAAATTCAACTGTTTTGTGTTTTCAATATTCATGAATTTATAACATTTCTACTGAAAAGGATATTTTCAGTTTAAATGTAAATTTCTAGCTAACATGATGTATAATTTCTGAAGGCTATAATTTGAATATAAGAGTACACGATATAATATTCAATATTCTAGTTTTCATAAAGAAATTTATTTATAACTAGTTATTGGTAAACAATATTCATTTTTCTACTTGAATTATTTTTTATTTTTATTTTATTTATTAGTTTTTATGAGCTGGTGTTGATTGTATTATTACTGACATGTCTTGAATTTAAAATATAATGTGTCTCCGAAAAATATTTTGTACTCATATATTCAAGAAAAGAAAATTCTATATATATATAAAGATTAAACTCCCAATCCCCAGAAGATATACAGACGTACAAAGAGAAACACGTAGAAGTAAAATGAAGATGATCAAAAGAAAAAAATAAGAAATGAGAAAAAATATGTGCACAAATTGAATAATACATCGGAGGAACAACAGTATCTGAATTCTGGAAAATACAATAATCTGGAAAAAAAGTCCAAATATAATACGTATTAGAAGAGAAGAGTGAAAAGAATAAAAAACTACTCACAAAAACCATCAAGATGCAGATAAAGAACATGAAAAAAACGAAATTAAAATAAAGAAGAAAACAAGAGCTAGCGAAATAAAAAATACCATGAGGTATTTTTGCTATAATGGTATATTTTATACCATCAAATAAAATCGGAGGTGATCAGGCAAGAAAATAAGCACGCAACCACAAATCCTACGAGCACTTATATAAAAAACGACGTCATCGAAGCAGTGAACGAATTTGTATACCTGGGAGCGCTCCTTAACACTGAAGATAATAATACTACCGCAGAGATAAAGCGCAGAATTTTCACGGCCAACAGATGCTATTTTGGGCTCAATCTCCCCCTTAAATCCACAATTATATCGAGAAATACAAAACTAGATATCTACAAAATAATAATACGCCCAGTCCTAACATATGGTTCAGAAACCTGGACTCTAACAAAAAGTAATGAAATCATATTAGGATATTTCGAAAGAAAAGTACTAAGGCGAATTTATGGAGCAGTGAATGATAATGGAGTGTGGAAAAGACGATACAACTTTGTAGAATATACCAGGAATCAGATATCGTAAAACATATTAAGATAGGACGTATAAGGTGGATAGGGCATGTAATGCGGATATAACAAAATGACCCAGCTGGGAAAATGCTCCTTGATAGACTTATTGGTCAGAGAAGAACATGAAGACCCAGAACAAGATTCCTTGTAACATCGATGAAGACATGAGAAATATGGGAATAGGTGCTTGGCGAAGGAATGCGATGGATAGGAATGACTAGAGAGAAATTCTTGAGGAGGCTAGGATCTACATAAGGTTGTAAAGCCAGGATGATGATGATGATAATCAAGCAGGATTTACGGCTGGAAGGTCCTGCTTAGACCACATAAATATACTCCAACAAGTAATTAAGAAAAGAATAAGACAAATTAGACCGATACACGTAGCATTCATCGATTTAAAAAAGGTGTATGATACAGTTCCCAAAAAGTAACTATAGAAAACGTTGAAGAGAATAGGAATAACTCAAATATTTATAAAAATATACAAATATTAAATTAATGAGGAAATAAATATTCAAACGTGTTTAACACCGCAAAAGGATTACTGCAGGGATAATCTCGCATGCTGAACAATGTATTCCTAAAAACAAATATTAACGCTATTGAAATGGAAAAATGAAGATATAGTAATACCAATACGAGGTGAATTATTGTACATATGATTAAGTTTTGCAATGTAACGGCTCAAGATAAAGAAGATTTATCCTATATACTCCGAAAACTAGAAGCAAAAAAATGGACTGTAAATAAACCTACAAAAAACCGAATACTTAACAATAGAAGATCCAGTAGGAAACTTATAAATGGACGAAAATAGAGAAATTAAATGCAATGAAATTATATGCTGAACTTACATGTTCCCATTTGAAATATGTTTCAGTTCTTTTTTAATAAAAAGTAGAAGAAGGTTAGTACAATACAATTAAGTCAGTGAGAATAATAAACTTCTGTGAGCATCTGTGATAATTATACATCGTTATTTGTTTTTGTTTTATATATGAGATAATGCTTTTAGAATTGCGAAGAATTCAGCCGAAAAGATGGACGTAGTTGACGACAATTTAAAGCTTGCTGAGGAGTCTTCCAAATAAATTGCTGATCCAACTTTGTCTTAATTTTTTAACGCATCGATATTATCATCATTATCATCATATATCCTTCATCGTCCAAAGTTGGACATAGGCCTACATTAATTTCTTCCAGTACTGTCGGTCTTGAGCTTCTTACAGCCACTTTCCAGCGATTCTTTGTCGCTCGTGGTCTTCAAACTGTAATTTCTTTTTGGGTCCACCGCTTGTCATTCACTCTAGTTACATCGCACGCCCAGTTTCACTTAAGCCATTCGGTACACTCTATGACATCTGTAACGCCTTTCCTTCTTCTTACTTCTTCGTTTCTAACTTTGTCTCTGAGAGTCAGTCCAAGTAGCGAGCATTCCATTCGTCTTTGGGCTACTCTGAGTTTGGTTGCTGGAGCCTATGTTAAAAAGGGTGTTTTGGAGTCGTAAGTTATGACTGGAAGCACACATTGGTCAAACGTATTCTTTTTTAAATAATTTAACATGCATCCACATAATCGTCTGTAAAATAAGGTATGCAGACCATATAATAAAAATATAACACTAATAACGATGTACATTAAATGATCAAGAAATTATTAGTACAAAACTCACATTTCGGTTTTTTTGGCAGAGTAGAAGAAGACATTTATTGTTCAAATCTATTTAGATTATAGAGTATGATTTCAAAGGTTTAGAACAAATATAATTTTTTTAAAATCCTAATTAAACTTTGCCTGATTAAATTTTATCTGATTTGATTTTAAATGTAATAACCAAAATCATAAGACCAGCTTTGCTAAAAAAAATAAGATTTCGGAATTCGCTATAAATCATTAGGAATTTGATTATAGATCTGTTCCTTACAAGGTGTATAAAAAATTTAGAGGGCTTGGTAATGGCCGTTTATTAAAAGGTCAAGGGCATACGGAGGGTTTGTTAAAAGGAGCCGGCATAGAATTGAAATTGTAATATTACGGTGGCTGAACAGCGAATTTGACGAGAGGGCCTTAATGCGAAATACCTAAGATTTTCTGTGAAGACACAAAAGTGAAATATAATACTGCATAATTTAGCAGCTGTTTCAGAATTAGAATTTTATTATAATGGTTAAGAAAAATTGTTAAGACTAGATATTTACTGGTCATTTCGTGAAGTAGACTAATCACGTGATATAGTATTGACGTTTTACCTTTGCGTGCTTATTATTAGTAATTTCGTCCTCTAATTATACAAAACTGTTTTTAATCACTATATTTAATTAAACTTATTATTTCCATAATACTAACAACAATGGACGACACAGCCTATACGAAGTATCATGCTAGAATCCATTATGAAATTGAGCAATAAAAATTCTTTGAAATATAAAGGAATATATTTATTTAATATTTATATAGTCCAGTCGTCAGAAATTTGACCTCTGACAATTATATGAACAAACTGAGTTACTACTTCTAACCTCTGCTTCTCTTAAAACGCCCCCTCGTAAGGAGGGGAATGGGAAATATCGGTTTAATAAGAATCTGTCCGCCGTAGAAAAAAATTTTTCAAACAAAAAATGTAGCTGAGATAATATTGTTTTGAATGCAATTTTCTTGTTACATAATGTCATTAATAATTCAATAATAATAATTCAATTATTATTTTTATTTGGAATAAGCCATAATTTAAGTCTAAAATAAGTTTATTTTTGGTGTTTTGTATATTCGGTATATTCAGGAATTGTACAGTATACACTGCCTTGCCTCGCTCAACCGTTTCCATCTCTCTCTGTTGTCCCATTCTCCATCGTCTCCTCTTACTCATGGCGTCTTTTACTTCGTTCCTCCAGGATCTTCGGGGTCGTCCCCTTTTCCTCCTTCCTATGGGGCTCCATTCGGTTATTCTCTTTATCCATCTACTGTCGCTAGTTTTTTTTTACATGTTTATACCACACTTTAGTCTTTTTATTCATTCCATCTCTGTTGCTACTATCTTATTGCTGTATTTCTTACTTATAACCCAATCTTCTATGTCTTCTTCACTTGTAGATACGTACTCTGTTTTCACGAGGTTAACTTCTATGCCAGCCTTGGTATATTTTTCTTGTAGTTTCTTCATCATGTAGCTGAGGTCGTCATGGTCTTGTGTAATCACTACTTATCGTCTGCAAAGCTTAACGTATATAGGTATTCGTTCCGTACCGGTACTTCCATGCCTTCGCATTTTCTTTTCATGTATTCAAGGCTTTCTCTAAATAAATTTTGAATAGGGTTGAAGATGTGAAACAACCCTGCAGGAGCCCTTTTGTTATGATGAAGTCTCCTATGATTCTTGTTCTTACTTTAATGGACACTTTATTTTCTTTATACAGAGCTTTTGTAGCTTTATGAGTTCCGTCTCTATCTCTAGAACGTCGTCTAATTTAAAATTTATAATACAGGGTGAGTCATAACTATTGGGACATAGACTAAGGACAGATTATTTGGACCAAAATATGGCTATTGGGCCAAATATGCCTTAATAAAATGTTGCTGAGAAAGAAGATACAGGGTGTTAAAGTGGAAATTTAAAATTTTATTTTTGGCTATAACTTTCATGTTTGCAAACATTTATGTATAAAAATTTACAGCTGGGTACTATTGAATATCAGAAATTATAATTTGATGCATACTTTAATATATCTAATAGAGAGCGCCACATATGCCACATACGTGGCATACATTTACACTTAACTTTTTTGTTCTTCAAGTTACCGGTATTCTTGATAAAAAATATTAAAGATACGTTATTTTACCAAAAAAATGGTGTACTTGTTAATAACTTCAAAACTCAACAGTTTTCGAGATAATCGCATTTTACAAATCAACTGCATGATTCGGATTTAACACAATTACTCCAGGCAATGAAAGAAAACTAGATAAAAACATCAATACTTCTGAATTTTGTTATTAAATAAATTTAATAAAGTCAATATTTAACGAAATATTAAATAAAATAAATATATCAGCAGGATAATTAATAATAGGATTTGATAAAATAACAGAATAATTGGATTTTACATCAAACATTTTACCTTTTGTATTAAATTAAAGTCATAATCAAAACATTTTATTTACAAACCAAATTAAATAATAGTTATACTAAATAACATTAAACTTTTTGTCAAAGTAAGTGTTTGATATGTCCACCATTTTCTTTAATTCATTTGTCAATACATTCCATAAAATATCGTCTCATATTAAATAGCATCATTGGTTCTAAAGAAACTGCTGCAGTATTTATTATAGTTGTTTTAAGTATAATAATAAGTAATTTTTTGGTATTTTTATGCATTAAATAGTTTAGATTAGATTATTATTATCTCACCACAAGAATATGACTGCCACGAACTAGGGATGGGAAAAACCTACCGGTTTTAACCGAAAACCGGTTTTTTACTTCGAAATAACCGGTTTTATCGGTTGTTTTTTTGTCCCGGTTATAACCGGTTTTTTATTTTTAAAGTAAAAACCGGTTATTAGGTTTTTACAGTGATTAGGATTAGGTTAGGTATTATTTTGGATCCCACCCAATCATAATTATTATTCTCAAGTAATTATTCCAAACAAAACTAAAATTCAATTTTTATTTTATTTAATACAGAAGCAAAAGCTCACATTAGCCAGAAACAATTAAATTTTATTATAGTATTTCGTTGAAAAAGTATTTGTAATCATAATATTTTTACATAAGAAGTGATCTGGTATTTATTATGGTTATTTGACTCTTGACATTGAAAGTGGGTGAATGGCTTTTTCTGATTACCAAAAATAATGACTATGAATATCGAATTACCGATTACGAATACGAATCTACAAGGATTTCCCTACGTTTTCAAAACGATTTATACCCATACCGGAAGTCGTAAATGAGTTAAAAGTAATACATGATACATTTTTTTTGATGGTAGTAAAAATAAAAGATGAATTGCATTATCCAATTTATTTTTAAGTAAAATATTTATGTTAATATTATTTTCTTTAAATCCCATTTGAAAGAGTCTGGGGAATTTTTTTCTCACAAAACACAAAAAATTGTGTTGCGAATGTAGTATCGCAAACTAAAGTGCATTGTAAATGTAACTTTTTAATCTATTTGATTAAAAAACCGAAAACCGGTTTTGAAAACCGGTTTTTTTGGCCGGTTATAACTGCCAGGTTAAACCGTAAGCAAAAAAAACCGGTATAACCGAAAACCGGTGTTTTGTCAAAAACCGCCATCCCTACCACGAACAATCCAACGTTCAGGAAAGTGTATTTAAACACTGTCTTACTCCGCTTTCTCTGTAATGTAATGGTGTACCAACTTGTAGGAACCACATATTTCGCCTTAAGTTTGATGACAATTCTTTCAATAAATCAATAAAATCATTTTATAAAAAATGTACCTAAATCTCAACATTTAAATTAAAAGGTAATTCGCATATCTGTAAAATATCGTTCAAAATTCATATTTACAATGCATGTCATATGGTTTGGAACCATTGATAATTATTTTTTTCGGATATGCGAATTACCTTGCAATTTGAATGTCGAGATTTATTTACATTTTTTATAAAATGATTTTATTGATTTATTGGAAGAATTGTTATCAAACTTAAGGCGAAATATGTGGTTTCTACAAGATGGTACACCATTACATTACAGAGAAAGCGGAGTGAGACAGTATTTAAATACACTTTCCTGAACGTTGGATTGTTCGTGGTAGTCATATTCTTGTGGTGAGATAATAATAATTATTTAATTCAATATAAGGTTGAATGTTCGAATAATTAAACTTTGAGGGTATACAAGGCAACTATCGAACACGGTGATTAATTTAATCTTGCCCAAGTACTTTCGATCAATAGATCATCTTCAGGGGCATCTGAAATAAGCCAAGAAACGTTTTTTATAAAAAGGAAAATTAATTCACTTGGATAAAAAACTCCAAGTTTATGGTTGAAAAAAATATTTATATGTGATAAACGTTTATAGACTTACTTCGTCAATTGTGGACTATCCGACATAGTAGAATGTCATAAATGTAAAAACTGGACATAACAATACAAAATACACTACACTAAGACAAACAAACACTTTAAAATTTATATGGCGAAGCTACATATTGTGAAGAAGCCGGAGACAGAATGGGCTCCCGGTCTGACGGAAATGTAGAGATGACATGTGACAAATGACAGCTTATGAAGGGCAGTTATGTGATCTGCACCTTTCAAAATTCTATGACACTAAGTATTGACCAAAGGTCCAACTGACACCACTATAGGAAATCGACTGATGAAATATAAAATTATATAGTATATTTTTTTATGTGGATTGAATAATTCCAATCTCACACTCAAACCTGTCTATAATAATTAGGATGTTGGTTTGAGAGCAATTGAAGTTGACATAAAGTATGAATGTGAGAAAAGACTAACAATATATTAGACAGTGGATGGTTGACTACAATAAAATGGTCCACCAAGCGCTATCAGTACTGTAAAAAAGAAAAATCTGAATATGCAGTTAAATTACTAAAAGTTAAAATCAAAATTGAAGACAAAATATATAAATGTGTTATAGTCCACGTAGTTTGACCAACTTCTGTTCTAAGCTATCTAAGAAAAGGATATGACTATTTCCCGTAAGAAAGATTCTTTAGAGTACAACATTTATAGAAAACCCACCCAAACAGATCACGTTATACATGAAACGTCTAACCACCCTACTCAGCATAAAATGGCTGCTTTCAACAGTTACATTCATCGGTTACTTAAATTTCCTCTCTCTGATGATAATTTCAATACAGAACTTAATACTCTTAAGCAGATTGCTTTCAATAATGGCTATGATCCCAACATTATATACAAACTTCTAAATAGAGCTAAACTAAAAATTGCAGAAAAGCTTGCATATTCTTCACAGTTTTCCCAACCGAATGGTTCAGATAACATCAGATATTTCTCCTTCACTTATATTAGTAGCATTTCCAATAAAATATCTAAACTTTTTTCTTCTACAATTGATAACATCAAAATTTCCTTTAAATCACATAACACTTTAGGTTCCTTCTTAATCAATACCAAAGATAGGATGAATACACTTGATAAAAGTGGTATTTACAAATTAAAATGTGATGATTGTGATGCATCTTATGTAGGTAGAACCATCAGAAAGTTATCCACTAGAGTCTCTGAACATTTGAAAAGACCAAATTCTTCAAGTTTTGGTCAACACTTAGTAGCCAGCAACCACAATTTTAACATCAATTCTGGTTCATCTATCTTACATGACATTAGCAGAAAGAAAAACTATCTTGAGTTGGATTTATTGGAAGATTTGGAGATTACAAGGGAAACAAATGAAAACTCTCACTGTCTTAATACTCAAATTAATTTAAATTGTACTAAATTTAATCCTATATTTAAAAACTTTATTACAGCTTCACCTCGTAGAGGACCCAGCTCGACTGTTTAGACTTCATGCACTGAATATTTCAATATTAATTTTAAAGTTCTTCCATTGACTGTGGATTCAACTGAACTACGTGGACTATAACACATTTATATATTTTGTCTTCAATTTTGATTTTAACTTTTAGTAATTTAACTGCATATTCAGATTTTTCTTTTTTACAGTACTGATAGCGCTTGGTGGACCATTTTATTGTAGTCAACCATCCACTGTCTAATATATTGTTAGTCTTTTCTCACATTCATACTTTATGTCAACTTCAATTGCTCTCAAACCAACATCCTAATTATTATAGACAGGTTTGAGTGTGAGATTGGAATTATTCAATCCACATAAAAAAAATATACTATATAATTTTATATTTCATCAGTCGATTTCCTATAGTGGTGTCAGTTGGACCTTTGGTCAATACTTAGTGTCATAGAATTTTGAAAGGTGCAGATCACATAACTGCCCTTCATAAGCTGTCATTTGTCACATGTCATCTCTACATTTCCGTCAGACCGGGAGCCCATTCTGTCTCCGGCTTCTTCACAATATGTAGCTTCGCCATATAAATTTTAAAGTGTTTGTTTGTCTTAGTGTAGTGTATTTTGTATTGTTATGTCCAGTTTTTACATTTATGACATTCTACTATGTCGGATAGTCCACAATTGACGAAGTAAGTCTATAAACGTTTATCACATATAAATATTTTTTTTCAACCATAAACTTGGAGTTTTTTATCCAAGTGAATTAATTTTCCTGTTTATAAAAAACGTTTCTTGGCTTATTTCAGATGCCCCTGAAGATGATCTATTGATCGAAAGTACTTGGGCAAGATTAAGTTAATCACCGTGTTCGATAGTTGCCTTGTATACCCTCAAAGTTTAATTATTTAATTATTATTATCTCACTATTAATAAAAATTTCAAAAAATTACTTATTATACTTAAAACAACTATAATAAATATTGTAGCAGTTTCTTTAGAACCAATGATGCTATTTAATATGAGACGATATTTTATGGAATGTATTGACAAATGAATTAAAGAAAATGGTGGACATATCGAACACTTACTTTGACAAAAAGTTTAATGTTATTTAGTTTAATTATTTTTTAATTTGCTTTGTAAATAAAATGTTTTGATTTTGACTTTAATTTAATACAAAACGTAAAAATGTTTGATGTAAAATCCAATTATTCTGTTATTTTATCAAATCCTATTATTAATTATCCTGCTGATATATTTATTTTATTTAATATTTCGTTAAATATTGACTTTATTAAAGGTATTTAATAACAAAATTCAAAAGTATAGATGTTTTTATCTATTTTTCTTTCATTGCCTGGAGTAATTGCGTTAAATCAGAAGTATGCAGTTGATTTGTAAAATGCGATTATCTCGAAAACTGTTGAGTTTTGAAGTTATTAACAAGTATACCTTTTTTTTGGTAAAATAACGTATCTGTAATATTTTTTATCAAGAATACCGGTAACTTAAAGAACAAAAAAGTTAAGTGTAAATTTATCCACTTTAACACCCTGTATCTTCTTTCTCAGCAACATTTTATTAAGGCATATTTGGCCCAATAGCCATGTTTTGGTCCAAATAACCTATGTTATTAGTCTATGTCCCAATAGTTATGACTCGCCCTGTATATGTCTGAATTGGCAATATGAATAAATCAGTTAAAATTAAATTATTAGAAGAATTTTTCTCACAACAGTCACAGAAACCACTAAAAGATGAGCCAAAATTCATCCATTCTGGTAAAAATCATCCTGCAAAACCGAGGATGTTTTATAGCCAAAAAACACAAGAGTTGAAAAATCAGAGGATAAATAAAGATAGTGCTTTAAAACCGCCACAGAAAGTTAACGAGAATTGACAACCAAAAACGCAAAATGTCACTGAAAATAAAAAATATGGTAAAGGAATAAATAATCAGGGGTACGGAATTTTCGTTTTTAGAATTGTTTATTGTTGTAACACGTGTTGAAACAGAAGTATCTTTCATTGTTCATCATTCAATAGATAAGGAGAAGATAAGGAATTAATATTTTTCAATGTTGATTCTTTGAGAAATATAAAAGCTGACTATTGTTATCTGCATTTCGGTGTTTTGTATTGGTAAAAATTTAAGTAGTAATAAAAGTCGGCTAATTTTTATTTTTTAAACATATAAATTAGTCAACCAGGGCAATCAGTGTTCATTTCGTTAAATTTTACTGAATTCAAATAAGTTTTCATAGTAAAATAAAGTTACTTAAAGTATTTCCTAAAATGGGACAAACTAAACCAATTTTGAGTAAAGTCAAAGAATTTGCAACAGATAACCTATATCTGTGTGACACAAATATTGTGATGTGTAAGTATTGTAATACTCGTTTGGAAGGTGATAAATAGGACACACTGCAAACACATGTCAAGTCGACTAACATTAACAAGGAAAATCCATAGCATCTACAGAAACTAAGCGACAAATGTCAATTGCTAGTGGCTTTGAGCTTTGAGAAACAGAAACGAGCAAAAAAAGAAAATGATACTTTTGTGGAGGAAACAGTTAGTAGGTGTCTAAAATCCGACATTCCTCTTCATAAATTTGATCATCCAGCTGTGCGTGAATATATTGCTAAATATATGTCGGGGTCAGGTGCTCTTGCATGTGCGAACACCTTAAGGAGAAAGGTAGTGCCATGGAGTGGGCTGTCTGCAAAAGCCAATATAAAGCAACAGCTGAAAGACAAGCCCATTGTAATAGTAGCAGATGAAACCTTGGATGGACAAGGAAGTTATGTTTTTGCTATTCTCTTCAGAATTATAGATTCTGTACTACCTACAAGTAAAAGGCCTGGTATCGGATTCAGCAAGATACAAAGCTGCTTGCTTTAACCTATTAAAAATTCTAATAGGGCCACATATCATACCTTACCAGTGTTGGTATTATAAAGTTAATCTTGTTGGTGATGTTTTTATAGAAGAGTTTAGGGAGTTAAACATGTTTACAGCAAAAGTCAAGTCATCCTTTTGTTTTCAATAAAAATAAAGAAACTCTTACTTGAACTAGTTGAAAGAAAACGTGGCCAATATCCCAGCAAAACTTAATCCAGCACCAGGTGTAACTAGATGGAACTCTTGATTCTTAGCAGTGTCGTATATAGAAGGGTACTAAATAATTTAGAGGCGCATAGACTACCAATTTTGTCTTTTGAAGTAGACCGATTCTCACCAAGACTGAGCATTCGGATCAAAAACAAAATTAAGTGCAACAAGGGCATGGCCACAGGATTTAATCACTTTGATTTATGTCAAATGTTGGCACAGCTTGATTGGCTGGCGGTAGAGAATACAGTACGTAAAGTAAATATATACGTAAATGATATTATTTTTCAATTGTGTACAATTGATAAATTTATAAAAGAAGGAAACAAACTATTGAAAAATATAGAAATATACATATGCGAAGTACCAAAAACAATAGAGGATGACAAAGAAAAATGTAGGATAATGGAGGAATATCATAACCACCCGACGTTTGGGAGTCATGTAGGAAATAGAAGACTAATAAAGAAACTGAAGACAGGATTCAAATGGAGAAACATGGAAAAAGACGTAAGAAAATACATTAAACAAGGTCATAAATGTCAAATTAACAAACCGAAAAGACTATAATATTGAGGAATTCGTGATATCGGACACTTCTTTAAAGCCATGAAACATAGTGTATATAGACACGATAGGTCAATTCCCTAGAAGTAATGAAGGCAATAGATACTGTATAACAAAGCCGTGTGAGCTGATGAAATACGCAGTGAGTATAGCAGTGTGCAATAAAGAAACCGAGACAATACCTCGTTTAATTTTCGATCATTTTATACCAACATACGGACTCATGAAACATAACCATGAAACAATAGACTGTTCAATGACAGTAAAGATAGGAAGAAGAAATTACGGGAATCACTTAAGTTAAATATCTCTGAATACACACGCGATAAATTGGTATCTATATATATATAAATATATATATAGTATATATATAATATATATATATATATATTATATATATAATATATATTATATATATAATATATATTATATATAATATATAATAATATATATATATATATATATATACCCGGTATTTAGGCGTCACACACCCTTCCGGTAGGGATCTATGGAGGAGTATCACCGAACCGCAAGCCCTTACCTCTTGCCGTACTGCTCCACCATAGGCCGATCAGATACCAGCATATTCTAGATATCTATATCTTTGGTGAGAAATACTCAGATATATTCGCCCTAAGGCACGACATGCTAACATGTAACAACTTCTACGAACAAAAACTGAGAGTGAAAGGCCAAATCCCAATATACATCAAGAATTATATAACATCGCATGCACAAGCATAGAGTTAAATCGACAACTACAATAATCAGTTGATGATGACACAAAAAATGTTCTTCTTTCGGAAGGGAAGAGTAAAAACAGTTTATGTAATTGATTGAAAAGAAACAGCACTCAGAAAATTTTTCTTCTGAAGTACATGGATGTAACGGGATTTAATTAAGCATCCAGGAATCAGATCTAAGTAACTCAATTCAGTTTAAAAATTTAAAATCCTTTTAATAATATTAATCATTGCTTATTGCTGAATGCGATTGTTTGTTTCTATCTTTACCATTTCGTAGGTTGTATTCAAAATTTTTATGTACGTATTATTGCTTAAACGATTGCTTTTGCCATGAATATTTCAGGTAGTATCTCCTGCTGTTCAACTACTCAGTCGTTCTTCAGTGTTTGAAGTTTTTTTAGTATTCTGTAAATTTCGCATCTAGGTGGTATTAGTATCGTGTCATGTCTCTCCCAATAATTCTGTCCGTTGGAATGGGAAAGTTAGATTCTACCAATTAAAATATATGTTCAAACCGACGTTCTTGTACTTCTAGTGTGTTTCAATTTCTCTCATTGTTTGCGATTCTCCTTTAGTTACTCCTTTTATTTTCGTCTTTGTATTTGGTTTCATATGTTCCTGCATAAAATCTTGTAAACATGTGAGTATAGAAATATCGGCTCCTGTGTCTATGATAAATGTATTTGTCTGTCCGAGGATTCCTGTTTTCATTTTTATAATTTTTTTTAAGTTTAAGTCGAAGTGGTAAATGTAATATTCCACTTCTCTGTATTTCTGTTATCTTGATCATTCAAAACTCCAACTGCAGGTTTTCCGGTTTCCCTTGGCTATCCTCTAATTCTAGTACCCTTACATTCCTATTATATGTGTATAGTTCCGTTGGATTCCCCTTGCTTTCGCTCTGTTGTTCAAAGGTAGGTCTTCTCCCCTTGTCATATTTGTTGTGATATCCTCTCCTATACTAGTGCTGTCCCTCTAAAGCTTCGTAAATTTTCCTTTAATTTAATACTCTTCCTTGTGTGCTATCTTCTGTCGCGTCGATCGATAAAAATTTGGACGTTACTTCGTGCGTGGTTGTAAAGTTACATGCTTCCAATATTAACTTAGCTTTTTCTGTGTTAACATTGTGTTGTATTGTTGCAACTACAGTTTCCGTTGTAAATTTTTTCGCTAGTTCCAATGGCATTCTTTCCGCTATGTATGCAACTTTTAGCTATTCTGATTGTTTTTTAACTTAAGATGCATAGACCGCTGCATATTTATATCCCTGTCTTTTCTTCGCCAATCTAGCTATTACCGTCTTCAGACTGTCGCCTCTTAGTTTTTTCTTTAATGCCGCTCCTATTCTTGGAATTGTATCCTCTGTAGTTATAAGGATTCTGGCCTTATTGGTTCATCTTGTCTTTATTATTGTTATCGCTGTTTCCTCGTGTTCCATCGCTATTTTCTCGAAGTTCTTATGCATCTAACAATTACTGTAGTTTACCTGCGCTTCCATCAAACTCGCTGAGCAACACCTTGTTTGCGATATTTAAAAATTCGTTGATTGTAAGAGCCATACTTCTTTCTTGCTCTGTGTCGCTAGTTTTGTCTTCTAAATTCTTGTCACTTTGTTCCTCTTCTATTTCCTTGTTGATTAGCTGGTGTAGCGAGCTGGAAACTACTACTCTTGTAATAACTACTTGAAACGAGCGCAAAACTCTATTCCTGATTCTTCCAAAATACTTGTTACACGTCTTTCTTTTTTTGTTTGTTATTGTCTCTTAATTTTTTCCTATTAAATTTATTAATTTATTGTGGAATTCGACTAATTGTGTCGTTACTTTTTCTTTAACGTCAGGGTCTCGGTAAGCGTGTTCTAGTTACACCGATATTTTCAATGTCATAAACAAACAATCGCATTGAGCAATAAGCAATTATTAATATTATTAAAAGGATTTTAAATTTTTAAACTGAATTGGGTTACTTAAATCTGATTTCTGGAGGCTTAATTAAATTCCGTTACAAGGAGCTAAAATATAAAATAGAACACATACAAGCAACTACAGTATGTGTCAAACTCAAAACTAATTACGAAATTAATGAAAGCTCAAGTTACCCCGCCTAAGTATTTCGTTAAAAAAGACCAGTATGTAGATTATATAAGAAATTTGGGAATAAGATATATTATTGGAGGTAACACTCAGTGGGAAGTTACCTGAGAGAGTTAACGGATTATAGCAACACTGAGTACTCTCTATCGAAAGCAACAAAAAGGCTAAAAAGACCGGTAACTCATTCTTCGTCCATTATACTGAAAGACGGTACCTGGGCTAGAAGCAATGAACAAAAGGAACAGAGATTTGCCACATATTTAAAAAATATATTAAAACCGTATGATGATCAAATTAATGATTAAATATCGTTAAAGTTTATTCAGATAGAAGAGAGAATCAGACCAACATGCCGAAGGCTGATGAAACAAAAGACAATATACATCCTAATAAAGTACCAGGATATGATTTAATCACTGGAGAATTATAAAAAAATAATATGCCAATATGCCTAATAAAGCCAACATCATCAATGCCGCATTTACGAGCCCCTTCCCATATCAGTTGGCCCACCTATGAAATTTGCTGTTTAAGTCGATTACCATAAACAAATTATACTCTGCATGTTTTTTATAAGTTCCCATATTAATTGATATGGTATTTTTATTAGTATTTATTTTTAAAATCACCCTTATGGTTGTTTATTTATTTTCAACAATAAAAAAAATTCACTACACCCCGGCTATGCATTAACTTGTTGTTGTTGTTTGTTTGTGTTTAAATGACTGCGGACAATAAATCCATTCGCCAATCTTACAATTTTGAGGTGTAGTGTGTGTGTGTGTGTGTGTGTAGAGTAATTGTCTTGATACTTAGCAAAGTCGACGTCATTGTCTTTGCTAAGAGACGCTAATTGTATCCGAACGTCTGCGGCCCCTACCGGTGTGTACCGATCACACAAGGATAGTAAATTATTTTCATTTATTTTTTTTTCTTTTTTAAATAAACGAAAATTTCCCCCAGGTGGGATTCGAACTCACGACCTTACATTTAAAGGCAGGCGCTCTTACCACGAGCCACAGAGGGGGTATGCATAACTTATGTCAACATATATTTATTTTTCATAATTACGTTAAATCCAGAGATAACTATGGAAAAATGGCATCAAAACAATAATATTGTCAGTTAATGTATTTTGTAGTATCGTAAAGCTTCTTGCCGTTTATGGATTGTACAATGGGTCGAGGTAAAGTCATCGTTGAGAAAATTTGTTCAATCATTATTAGATTTTTGAATTCTGGAAAATCCAATTCGAAAATGAGGAATCTGTTGCAATTGTTACGCTATAGTGTAAGAAATATAGTCAGAAGATACAAAACTACAGGTTTGGTCATCACAAAACTTAGAAATGTACGAAAAAGTACAATAACCAAAGCGGATCGAAGGGCATTAAAACGAATTATAGTAAAAAATCGACAAGCAAATTATATGGAGTTAACCGTTTTATGGAGTGTTGGTATTGGAAGACACATTTCTAGATCAAATTGTCACCAAGAGGCCCACAAATTAGGATTTGGTACTTACAAAGTAAGTGTTACATTTGAAAAAATTAGTACGATTTGTTTTTATAAATTTCATTTTATTTTAGGCTAAGGAAAATCTACTTTTAACATTACAACACAAGAAAAATAGACTAAAATGGTCAAAAGAGCATAAAGATTGGATTCAGTCGCAGCGGGATTCAATACAATGAAGTGATGAGTCCAGATTTGAAATGTGTGACAGTAGAAGTCGCGTCATTCGCAGGAAAAATGAAGTTTTCCATCCCGACTGTATGAAGAGAAAAGTCAAATTTCCTGCATCTGTCATATTCTGGGGCAGCATGTATTCTGAAGGTATGGGAAAGTTACACTGTATCGATGGGATTGTAAACACGGACAAATATTTTAATATTTTAGAAGAATCTGTTTTACCAATTATGGAACACCGTTTAACATTAGCGGAAGATTTTGTCTTTGAAAATTATTAAAAACGATGATATACCACTTCTGGAATAGGTTTCTAACAGTCCCTACTTGTCCAAGATAGAGACTTTGTGACGCAAAATGAAAAAAGCTTTAAGAAAACACCTGCCAGGTCCGTCAACGACTTGAAGGAAAAATTGCAAGAAATATGGGATTCGTTTACATTAAGGTTTTGTCAGAACTTGGTAAAAACTATGCCTCAAAGAATTATGGATGTCATAAAAATAGAGGGGATGTAACTCATGGTAAACTTACACATTTTTTTGTTAATATTACATAATCTATTCTTCTTCTTCTTCAGTGCCTTATCCGGTCCGGATGTTGACGATCATCAAGGCTATCATGGTTTTGTTGACTGCTCTGCGAAATAGCTCCGCTGAGGTCATACCAAACCATTGTCGGAGATTTTTCAACCACGAGATACAACAGCGTCCCGGTCCTCTTCTGCCAAATACTTTACCCTGCATAACGAGTTGAAGAATTCGATATTTTTCTTCGTTCCGCATCACGTGGCCGAGGTACTCAAGCTTTCGTTGTTTAATTAAAAAAGCACTTCTTTTTCTTTTGTTATGCGCTGTAAGACCTCAACGTTGGTGACATGGTCCACATAAGATATTTTTAGTATCCTTCTGTATATCCACATCTCGAAGGATTCGATTCGTTTTTCAGTGGCTTGCGTCAGTGTCCAGGCTTCAACTCCATATAGTAACACTTGAAGAACGTAGCACCTCACTATTTGCATCTTGGTTCCCAAACTGAGATCGCTGCAGCACAGCAAGGATCTCAACTTAATCTATATGTTTTTAAATTTATTGTTATTTTATTTAATCAATAGTTTTCATTACGTTACAAAATATTTTGTCTAATTAGGAAATTTAAAAATTTTGCTCGATACATTAAAATATTTAAAATTTATTTTAAAAGCGTAGCGGTTTTATTTTTATTCTCTAAAATTTAATTTTTTTATCAAATTAACGTTGAGCCAACTGATATGGGAAGGGGTTCGTAGATTAAGATTGATTCTACGATTGATCACGTACACATAATTACCAACATAATTGAACAATCATTAAGAGAAAAATAGTTTGTTTTACATTTTTTTAGACGTAGCTAGAGCCTTAACTCTAAAATATCTGATAGATAATTTAGGGTTAGGCAAGAAGACGTATACATAGATCTAAAAGAAATCAAAGCAGGAGTCCCTTAAGGATGCGTATTAGGTCCGGTCCTCTACTTATATATTATACGCGTACGACATACCTGAACTAGAAAATGATATAATGATATATGAAATAGCGACATTCGTAGATGATATTGCTATCCTAGCAGTAGGTAATACCAGCGAAGGAGCAGGTACTCAGACGTTGGTAGGTGCATAAAATGGCACATATTATAATTATTTTAGAGAACGCCGCGTTTTTTGTAGCCACGCGATAAGCTACAAAGACGCTTTCATAAAAGCGGCCTTAAACATTTGTTGGAAACATTGGCATCAAATACAATTACTATCGATAGGAGTACAAAAACGATTAGATTATTATTATGGCAGTAACAAAAAATATCCAAGGAATACAAGAACCTTCACCAAAATATTAAATATCAAGTAAGCATCTATGTATTATTAATAAATAACTAGTGCATTCACCATTTTATATATGTTTTTACACTTGTTAGTTTGTTACACTATACAATGATATTGAAGAACATAAAAAAAATAAAAAATATTGGGGACGCTAAAGATACATAAGTGTTTTTTAGTGAACTTCCAGAAGGAAGATTTAGTGAATCTTCCCAAGGGTAATGAATTTTTTTATAAAGAGGATGATGACATACAGAGTAGTCACTCTTGTAGGTGATCTCCTTTAGAATTTAAATAAACATGTTTCTATGAGAGTTTATGTATTTGTGTTAAAGTCTAAACTTATCTGTGTGTTAAATGCACTGTTACTGATACTAAATTGATGAATAATATCTTTGTCGGATTATATCGGATTGTCGTGCTGAATTATTTCTTTGGAGACATAGTGCTGGGCATCAACGATAACTCACTGTACTTTATTTTGGAATCTTTGTAAAATTCATAATTTTTAGTAGCTGGCAGTAGCCCATGTCTGGATGCTGCAGATCCACATAGGTTTTAATAATGTTTTTGTACCTTAGTAAGACTAGTTTGTAGATTTCTAGAAGCTGATGTTGGGTCAATGCTTGATGCTAAAATCGCAGGTCTGTAGAACGAGACCTCTTCTGTTTTTTTCTTTTTTTTTTTTTCATAACTAGTGACTAAGTATCATAACAATCTGTAAGTTATAAGTTTATAACCTTTTTTAAAGAGTTCATTTACTATTTTTCCAGCAACTAAATCACAACCTGAAGTCTTTTTTATGCCTATCTGATTTAGTATTGTTTGCTTAACTTTCCTAGCCGTGAACTTGCTGCCTGGTAAATTTCCTTGATTTTCTTCAGCTAATAATTCTGAGGAAAAGGGCATCAAAACATTTTTTAGGTGTTCGCAGACGGCTTCAGCCTTTTCTTTTTCGTTTTTGGCTTGGGTGTTATTATTAATTATGATTGGTGGATTAGAACAGTAAGGTCCTTAGAGCTTTAATGTTGCTTTTAACAGCGAGTAATCTATAGTTTCCGTATAAATAGAAATCGTTGGTGTGATTTCTAGGTACCATTAAATTTGTTCTTCTGTGATAAGCTCTTTCGGTTCTTTAGTTGCTTTATTTAGTTTTCATTTATTTTTCATGATCCTGACTTGCTGCCATTTTTTTACAGTTTTGATTGCAATTTTTTTCTCGCTGAAGGATATGTTTTATTTTTCTTTTGACTTCTTTTATAATTATTGTGAGCAAACCATGCTGGTTCTTGTGTATTTCAAGTAGTTTTCACTCGCCATTTCTACGTCTAGTTTATATTTTAATGACAGATCTAGAGTGATTAAATTATCTAATTTTTTTCTGAAATACTCTCCAGTTGATTTTTTTTGTTATGCAGGAATGGACATTTTGGCTTATTTAAGATTTGAGTATACATAAATAGGATCGCTGGAGAATGAGGTGATCATAAATCAAAACAGTATTATACTACGCTTTTTTGGCCAATATACTTTATGATGCAAAAATCATTCTTTTTTCCAATCAGAAATCATGTCAGATGGCCAGTATATTGGCTCATTGGATATTTGCAGCAAATTATGTGCCTTCATACATAGTTACGATTACTAGTCGTCCTTTTGTTGTTGCCAATTTTGTACCTCAAGCTTAATGTTTGGTCTTATAATCACCACCTGCGAGTAACCTCGTTCTATGTTATCTCATATAACTATAGCAATTCCTTAAAGTGCCTTGTTGGCTGGATGTTTAAGTACAGTTTGTGGTAGTAAATAGTTTTGCTTTTGCAATTTTTATAATAGCGTTGAAAATATACCGTAGAAGCCTGATATCCTTTTCAGGTAAATTTTTTAGTATTATGTACGTGAAAAGATCAAAACTGGGTTCTTTTTGAAGTCATACTTCTATACGCACGGTCGGCGTTGGAAATTTGCACGAGAGTGAATCGGTGAAATCATTACATGTGTAAGATATGAGTAAGAGAGAGACAGAAGATATATTTTCTCTCTCTTTCTTTCTCGGGGATAAAAAGTTCCTTGTGTATATACATTTAATATTATACATATATATATATATAATATATATATATATATATATATATACATATATACAATAAATACTGGATATTAGTGACTGTCGATTTAAACAAACAACAAAGTTTATTAGAGCTGCAGTCAGAAGTTTGGCCGGGATGTTACAGAAACACTCTTTTGACTTTTGGTCTAGCTTTCGGAATACTTTTTTACTCTTTTTTAGTCCCTGAACTCGGTGTGTGATAAGTTGATAACCCTAGTTTTTTTAAACAAGAACTTTTTTTACCGTTGGAAATGTTTGGTAGCTTTAAATTTAAAACGCAAAGGTTTACCCAAGGTTAATCGAAAAACCCAATGACACTACATTTAAAAGGAAGTAATTGTTTGAATTGTCGGCAATAACTAAATTTTTGATTGTTTGAAAGTTTAAATGTGAGGTTCTGTTTTATCAAAACGCATGTGCTGATCTCTATTGATGTCAAACAGTATTGAGATCAACTGGGACCGTATTAGAGGTTGTTTTTCCATGTCTTATGACAGATTCATCAGCATCGTCGAATTTCTCTAACAATACTTACTTATCATTTAATGGTAAAGTCTATCAAAAAACTTTCGGTACCCCTATGGAAGCAAAGATTTCTCCTATCATTGCAACTTACGTTATGGATTATGTATTAGACTCAGTCATTCCTTTATTATCCTTTTAAATTCCATTTATTAAAAAATATGTTGATGATATCATTTTGGCTATACCCAATGACAAGGTAGATGAACTATTAGATACTTTCAATAGTTATGACCCCTACATCCAGTTCACTATAGAGAGGGAAGATGGTAATTGGTCCGTCCCCTTTCTCGACATAAGGATGATCAGGGAAAACAACAATATTAAAATAGATTGGTATCAAAAACCGACCCATTGTGGTAGATACCTTAACTACCACTCTTACCATAATAATTCTACCAAAGTCAACTTAATCAAACAGATTAGAGTAATAAAACAAAATAGAGTAATAAAACTATCAGATCCTTCTTTTCATACAAAAAACCTACAAATCCTACAGAAACTTTTCATTTCAAACGCTTATCCAACACCATTAGTGAATAAGATTTTGTTTAGCTCTATCCATAACGAAGGTACTTCACCTTCCTTCGCGACTAACAATGCTGATCATGATGTCTTAAGTGGGAACCCAGTCATGGATACTCCTATCAACAAATATTGTTCATTACCATATTTCAGAGATATCACTCCAGGGTTAACAAGGATTCTGAAAAGTGTTGAAAATAGCTTTGGTAATACTGATAACAACATTAAACTTAATGTGGCTTGTAGATCAGCCCTAACAATTAATAATCTTTATTCTAAGATAAAAGATAAGACTCCCATAGATAGGCTTAGTAACATTGTCTACAACATTCCATGCCTCTCTTGCAGTAATTGCTACATCGGCCCAAATATCTCAATTATTGAAATCACGTATTACACTACACAAAAGTGATTCTCGACTTCACCCTGACCGCTGTGCATTAGCCAAACATGTCCATTCCACTGGTCATCACATGGACTATACTAACACTACAATTCTCCACCGTGAGAACTATAAATCTGAAAGAGAGTTCATTGAAATGCCTTATATTATTCTGAACGATTTCTCCATCAATGTTAAGAGAGACATTAAGAATCTAAACGATATATAACACTTCTTACTTAAATCAGATACCAAGAACAACACAACATCACAGATAACTAACTGGACTGATATATCCATTAACAACTAACCTACTTTAATAATAATTTTCATTAACTAAAAAAGATAACATTCCCTTGCTTTTCTTAGATACATCTCAATAAGATATTACATTGAATTATAATAATAGATAATAGATATTATGGTGCAGTAAGACGTTACCTAGATGAGAAATATCGTGATAGATGGATTGGACGACTAGGAACGATAGAATGACCAGCTTGGTCACCGGACCTCATACATTAGATTTTTTTCTGTGGGGATACTTAAAATCTAAAGTTTACGCTGCAGCATCCGACAATATTGACATTTTGAAACAACAAGTTGTTGAAGAATGTAGGGCAATTTCTCCCGACGCATTTCAACGATTACGGCAAGAGTTTAGAAATAGGATGCATTACTATCAGAAAGAAGATGGAGCACATTTTGAACACTTACTATAAAAACTGGTAGTTAAATATTTATTAAATAAATGAGAAGCTACCATTTTAGTATTTATTTAATTTATTCATCAATGTAACTTAAATTCAAACAAAATTATTATGACTGAATAGGTATTTTCAATACCTTTTAAACGAGGTATCACTTGTCATAACGTCCCATTTTAAATTATCTGTTCCAGTGGCGCTGTAACGTCATCTGTCACTATTACGTCAACTGTTATGGTTAGTTGAGAAGCCAACGTCTGTTTACCTCCCTCCAAATTTCACTATTATAACAATAACCGTTCAAAAGATACCAGGGAGAAACAAACTTTTGACTAGCACTGTATATTGATGGTTGTATGATGTAATTAGAAGCGATGCCTGTTATGGCACAGAAGTCAATGCTGTCCGGAATTTTTTGCCTGTCTATACTTACTTCTGAGTAGAGTTCGGCCACGTGTGGTTACGATCCTTGATCCCATCGACGATTCTTATAATTGAAGTCATAGCAGATAAGATCAGTTATCTATGTCAGTCGTCTATTGATATCGAGATGGCTTGTTGGTTTAATTCTTTGGTTTTTTTGTTTCATGGTATCTAGTACTATTTCTTACTATTATTGCAGTGCCGCTATGAAAAGATTTGCCTTGTGAATGTTCAGTGGAGTAGGTTTGATAATTTTGAACCTTAAAATAGCTTTTATTTGTCATATTTGTCTCAAAAATTAGCATTCCGTCGTTATTGTTTTGGAAAATAAATGCTTTTACTTCTTGGCTATGTTTGGTCAAACCGTTGACGTTCCAGACTCTAATCTTTAGATTTTTAAACATTTAATTTGGAACTAAGAGTCATCAGGATGTCAAACATGTTATGCATATGCTCAGTCATTTTTAAAATTAGCTGTTCAAAATTGTTATTGTTTCATTAAGTAATGTAGATATGGATAAAACTGAGATTGCAACATGGTGACTTATTAAATATTTTGTTGGTTGACTGATTGAGTACTTGCTTTTCCAGTTATATTGAAGTAATTTTGCCCTAAATTTGTGTTTGTTGAGTTTTCTATATTTGACTTTGGCAAAAAAATTTCTCGAAGAGTTGGGACCATTTTCTTTGTATAATTAACATCCGGATGATTTAAATAACAGATGACACACTTCACACTTTATTATTTTAACTTTTTCGTGGGCACTGGCTAGTTAAATGATCATCTGTACACTTGACACAACATGAAGGCTCAATTTTCACTATTATTATTATTACTTCGAAAACTTGGTAGATGTCTTTGTTATTATTGTTTGTAGCTAATTCTAAGTTAAATAGAGGAAGGCATTTTTTAGTACTTCTTTTGTCATCTTCCAGGACTAAAGACACACTGGTAGTCACTAACTATTTTTTGTTTTGTTACTTGTTAGTACAAAAAATTCTTCTAATAATTTAATTTTATCTATGTTCTAAATTATATTGATATATCAGACATATATTATACATTTTAAGTAGAAGATTTAACAATGATATTCTGAATATTTTTGATGTGCGTAAGTTAAAGATAGTTAATAATATTGAAAGGCCAAAAGAAAGTAGAAAAGTAAGTTTTTTCAAGTATAGTAATTAAATCATACCATGTACTATGTTATATACAATGTCAGTATAGCATGTTATATAACAGAGCAGTTTTAAGGGTAATAAAAATTTTATGTAAAAATCTTGATTAAAATGCTCGATATTACATATATCCATTTGATGTGGTAAAATTACGTCATTTTTTTATTTCACATTGGCTCTTTACTATGACCTCAAGGAAAACCTACACATCTCTAGAACTCCAATCGCTCGGCTGTCAGTTTCAAATCCCTTATGAACCACTCTTCCTATCGATTTCGATTTCATCTGATTTGATGTAATATCAGAATACATTCGTCGCGAGAGATATTTCTCTATTTCCTTTAACTCAGAACTTCATACACATCCGTAAATAATAATAAGCCAAAGGCGTGCATTTCACTGATTGAAGTAGAACACATTTAGGAATGCAGAGTACAAAGAGAATGGAAATGTGATTTTGATCAAATTGCTTCTTGATTAAGTTAGATGTATGATGAATATCGACAGCTAGAAATATATAAACTATGAAAAAATTAACGATTTTGTTTCTCCTACTGAACATTCATTTCAAAAATAAAAATAAAAATAAAACTGAATTATAAACTAATTATCAACTGCACAAGTAGCCTTGTATATTTTTAAGATATATAGTAATTCGCCAAAACCAACAGTACCAAAAGTGAACATTTCACAAAATAAAAACAAAATGTTTTTATTTTTAAACTTACATAATTTACATGTTCAAAATGTGCACCATTGTGTTACAAACAAGGTTTTTTTGCTTAGACTTATCGTCATACAGCCAGACGCAAAAGAAATAAGACAGTATCCATATTATAATTTTCCTAAATGCCCTATCAAAATAAAAGATTATATCGATATTAGGAGAACAGGTACACACTTTTCTCGCCTAGGGAACTTTATGCATTGATTTATATAAAATTCAACAGCACTAGGTCACGGAGAGGAGGAAGTTATACAAATGGTTTAAAACAAAGGTAACAAGATTAACTAAATAATTTTTAGAGAATTAAAATAAGAATTTACTGTCTTTTAAAAATTTAATTAAAGCATTGGAAACATCTACAGAGCCAAGTGATAATAAATATAGTATGTTTCAAGGAGCTGCTATTTTATATTTTAATAAATATAAGTTTTTAATGAGTAGACTGTATTTTTAGAACAACCAATAAATATATGATCTAAATCACTTTCCTCTCTACAATGCTCACATTTGTCATCATCCAAAACCTGTATTTTAAATAAGTGTCTTGGATAACATGCGTGCCCGAATCGTATTCTATTAATGGAAGTTATTTGCCTCCTGGAAGCTCTACAAGACTTGTACACTTCCCGTCATATAAAATTGGTACACTTTTTTTCCCAATGTAAACCTGTGTTCAGAAATCAATTCGTTGTTGACATTACAGATAACGGAATTGCACTAAATCTAAATAAAAAAATAACGTCCAAAAATGTATAAAATTTTTAGATAGGTATTATTTTTATCATTAACAACAAAAAACCGTATCTAAGAAATTAAATAAGCAGAGATAGGGTTGAGTTATTATCAAAATGTTTGAAGGATCTTTAAAACTAGGATATTGGCACAGGGAACATTGGAATGCATCTGCTGTAATTTTATACTTCAATTACCTACCGAACTCGAATTGTATTCTGTGTCAATAAGTTTGTAACAGGCAAACTACCAAGATTTATTTATTATTTATTACAAGAACGATAAAAAATGTGAATAACTTACATTATACTTTATCCTACGTATTATAAACAATAAAATATTCGGGGTGAAAAAACGCTTTTTAAAACGTAACAGTTACAATCCAATATATCACTGTAATGTTTTATTATAACAATTTGAAGTTTGTCTAGATTAATTATCTGTCATTATTTTTTAATTGAAATATATTCATAAATTGTTATAAAATACAAATCAATGTATGGGTACTTAATTGCGATGATGGAAAATTACAAAATTAATATGAGAATTTTTTAGAATGCATGTTTAAACAAATTTAATGTGGCTGATGATTAAAGAATGCTCGATAATGTTTTAGTTTTTAGCATATTCAAAACTGGCGGCCTATCACAGAACCCTGCTTTTAGCTGGTTTGATTTAATATTTTCGTTGAACTGGCAATGGTGCCCTAGAAATTAGAATGACACATATGGCAATATCAACGTACACAACACACGATTTTTGATTATAAGAGTTGTACCAGTTTTTTGTGACGGGAACGGTACCAAGAAAATCTGGAACATCTGGTATATTTGGTAGTAATACTATCAGAAAGCGTTACATTCATTATGTTCATATTCTGCATATGCTTTAGTCCAGAGAAAATGTACATTGATTCCTTTGATTAAAATTGTTTGATTAATATGTTTAATTCTTTAAATGTATGGGCAGTTTTGTAATTTTGGTGGTCCATATTTACCAATAGATTTTATCATTGCTAAGGAGTCAGACAAAATTATAATATGGGCAAAATCAACTTCAGCTACATATAATAAAGCTTCATATATTGCAATGGCCTCTGCTGTATAAATCGAAGTCTCTGGGTTAAGTTTGAATTTCTTTTCTATATGTCCCGATGATATAAAAAAAAGCCTATCCGGTTCCATCTAGAGATTTGGACGGATCTGCATATAGAGCTATCGCCTCTTTGTAATTGCTCGGTATACATATTGCTATATATGTATATGTTGCATATACATATTGCTCGGTACAATAATATCTGAATGTAAAAAAAAGAAGAGTAGTTTTTAAATATGTAGTTCGTTCTATCTATATTTTTTAAAAGTGCTATAGTTTGGTTATACACTTCCCAAAGTAAGGGAGATTTCTTTTTTTGCCAATTTTTATTTGTCACGTCATGGCAATTCAAAGTCACTATCTTTTTGTATAGAGATCAGTTCAGTGAGTATACTTTCATTAAATATTTTTTGGACAAAGAACTTCGTCTTATATTTAAGGAGGTTCCAAGGCTTCCAAATATAAAGCTTGTACTGGAGTGAATATCATGGCTCCTAAACATATTCGTAAGGCTGGTTCTGTAAAACGTTGATTTTGTTTAGTAGTATATTAATTGCTGATCCATAACAAACATTCCATAATCCAATATAGATCGTATGTAAGCTTTGTAAAATAATAAACTTACTTCAACATCCGATACCCACCAAGTATTATTAATTGATTTAAGAAAGTTTAATCCCTTATTTCATATATTTAACATGTCATCAATATGTACCTTCCAGGTCAATTTCTGGTCGAGTATCATTCCCAGATATTTAATTGTATTTTAAAGGAAAATAGATATCCACCTAAATTGATTGTACTGGCATTAGGAAAGTTATGTGTGGTAAATAAAGAATCTTGTGATTTCACTGCAAGATAATTCGAAACCATTTTCTTTGAAACCATTTTTAATTGAACCCATACAGTTTATTTAGGTTTTTAATGAATTGCTGATATTTTTTGTGATCTGTATACAAACAGAAATAATCGTCAGCATATTGTACAATATTAAATGCAATATTAGTAATAGTGATGTTATGTAGATCTGCTGTGCAAATGTTAAACAAAATAGGACTCAAAACCGAGCCTTGAGGTAATCCTTTGTTATTAAATGTAGGTCCTATAAGAATATGATTGTCTTTTAAATAAAGTATCCTATTTGTGTACAGGTTTAGAACGTTAGAATCAAACTGTGCTGGAATATGAAAAAATTTAATCATTATTTCTTGGAGAATTGTAAGAGATACCACGTCATAAGCACCTTTAATATCTAAAAGTAAAGCAGGTACATAACTGTTCCTGGAAAAACTGTTCTGAATGGCTACAACAAAGTTAGTTAAAGTTACAAACTTCTAAGCGTGTTGGTTAGCGGGTAAGGCTTGATGTGTTAGCCAACAATACTAATTAATCATTTTAAGAGTCTTCAATATACATGATAATAATGATATAGTTCGGTAAGCTTCGGCTTATTTAGGGTTTTTCCCGGTTTCGGAATAGGGACGACTATAATACGCTTAAAATCGATTATACCGTTAGCCTTAATAATTATCTGGTTAAATATATTTAAAAGTAATACTTTTGCGTTATCTGGCAAATTTTGTATCCTATATATTTGACTGCATCATGTCCTGGTGAGATACTAATGCGATTATCAAGAGCAAACTCTAATTCAGCTCTTGAAAAAGGTGTTGAGAGAAAATGATTCAGATCAGATAGGAGCGTTTTAGATGTCGTTACATCTACTTGGCTATTTACGTAAGGTGGAGCTATTTTATCAAAAAGTTGTCTGCCTATGAGTTACTTAGAGGCAGTGGAAAGTTAACTTTTTTTCTATTCATTTTCCTTGCTTGGTTTCAAATAAGACTAGGTGGAGTAAGCACATTAAAACGTTGCTATTAGGAGCATTACTCTTGCATTTAAAAAATTTTTAGGAGAAGAATTTTTTTGTAGTTTACTAATGCTTTCTTTCTTTCCGCAACGGATTGATCACATTCCGAATCCCACCATGGAGGGAGAGTACGTTTACATTTAAATGATTTGTATTGGCAAATAGATTGTTTAGAAGCTTCATTAATACAGTCAATAAGGAAATTATATTTTTCCTTTTTCTCAACCTTAGGATTGTTTACTCCAGTCTTCAGAGACTGACCTCTAACCACTGACCCACCGAACCTCTAAAAAGCATACGAACAAGCTGAATTTTGCCGAGCATATTAATTTTGGGATCCCAAAGAAGATGCAAAATGTTTAACACTTTTACTCCAGGCTTCCCCCTAAAACCCGCCAGGAAATGAATTTGCCAAAAATCTGTACACCGTAGAAAAAAATATTGTATTGTAATGTAGCTCAGATAATTTTAAACAAAAATTTTCGTAATGTAGAATGAATCGTTCTCTTAGAAACAACGCTTGAAACGACCGTCGATTTTACATGCCAGTCTCCGCTGCAATTTTAGTGTTATCTTCAAGTACCAAAAGAAGGCACTAAGGATGATCTAAGCTAGATCGGAAACGTTATGATAAACGATAAGTTGTGGACGACATTTTAAGTTTTAAATTAAATGTTTTTTATTACCAAGATACAAATTTTGAAGTTTACTTCTGTATAAAATTTTTAACTATGATATACAGCCAACTACTGGGATATCCCCATTAAATTTTGAAGTTATGGATATTATATACTGACAATATTTTTAACTAAATAATGAATTTTTTAAACAAAATTTTGGTCGAGCAACGCGCTTTCTCCATTATTAGCTAATATATTTATGGAAGATTTTGAAACAAATATTATTTCTAATATTTGTATAGGTAGAGGATATGTAGATGATGTATTCTCAATATGGCCTTATGGATAAGAGTTGTTGGACACATTCTTGAATAATATAAACGATAAAGAAAAGACAATAACATTTACCATGGAAAAGGAATATAATAACACACTTCCTTTCCTGGATATTTTAATCTCTAAGAACGATACTGAATGAGAATCAGGAGTATAGAAAACAAACACACACCAACAGATATCTAAATTACAAATCAAACTAAAACATCAATGTTAAAAAAGGATTCATTAAATTCTTATATGATAGAGCCAAACGTATAAAAGTTCTAACGAAAATTCGTTCTTAGAAGAGAAACATTTGTTAACATCTGTTTTATTAAAAAATGATTATCCTTTATCGTTTATAAATAAGGAACTTTCATCAATCGACCGAATAAAACAGAAAAAAATTAAAAATGAGATCCTGCAGCATACACAAAGAATCATACAAGGAAAATAACAATACCATATATAAGAATATCAGAAAAATTTAAGGAGATAGGAAATAAATTCAACATTTCAACAACATTTAAAACAACAAACTGATTGAGATCTATTTTATCTTAAACTAAACCTAACAATGAACAAGAATGAACAAAGAATTGTATTTATAAAATACATTGTGAATGCGATCAATTTTATTTAGGTGAAACATTAAGACCAATTAACGTTGTAATAAGTGAACATCAATCTTCTATTAAAAATAGAAAATTTGATAGATCTCAAATATGTAAACACGCATGGGAAAATTAACATAAAGTTCAGTGAAACGATTTAAGTATAGTCCTAAAGAAACAGGTAATAAACAGAAATAAATCAAAGAAGCGGCTCTAATTATACTAAATGAGACCAATTGTGTCGCAAGTTTCTCGGCAGAATGCTAGGATTTGGTTACCCACATTAAAAGAGGAAGTTAAAAAAGGGAAATATCACTATTAGTCAGTCAGTTGCATATCGAGGATACATCATTTATGTTTTATGTTTTTTCCTGGTTTTTTCCTCATGATTTACTATGGAATCTCTCTGAATTGTCAATATAAATTAGAAGAATTTTTCACCAAATAAGAAAAAAAAATTTGTTTAATTTATTAATGTTTGTATTTTGAAAACAATTTCCGAAGTGGAAATTGAAATGTCAATAAACTTATTTTAAACTTCAATTGGGGCTTATTCCCATTGAAATAGTAATTGCTGGAAGATGCCACAAAAAAATAGCTTCAGAACAATTTATGGCATAGCTTTCTTGACGGTATTATAAGGTACTTACTACGTTTTTAGTGCTCCTTCTTCAAAAGTTCTTTAAATATTCCATTGTCCTTCCCGAAAAGATAAAACCATAAACCTGATCCAGAATCCAAAAGAATAATAAGTTTTATTCGTAAAAAACTAACGTTTAAGGCCAGAATAAATTGGGTACCTTGTACAGCTTTTTTATCTAAAAGTTTTAATGAGTTTTAACTTCGAACGGTCAGAAGCTACGCGTGCTACGTACGAAGCTAAAATGCTCAAATATGCAAAAAGCAGATCCGGGCTATTCACACATCCTAACGTTGCCAATTAGTACGGTACGTGGAGAACTGAAACTGCCAAAAAACAGGGAAATATTTTCATGGTTATTTAAGGGCGTTGTCGTCATTTGAATATTTTTCAATTCCCTTCGACGGATTTTTTTTATATTGCTGAGAAACTTCGTGAATATGATATGGAGCAGAACGAATATTTGAATTTTTTATTAGAACACCAGCACTTTTCCATTTCATCCCGTTTCGGTCGACTGATCCTTTGGAGTATTAGGTTGTTTTTTTTTTGCAAAAAAGATAAAATATCAAATAGGCACATTGATAAGAACAAGTTATAATAAATGTGTTAAGTAACTGATATGTTCGCAGCAAATTATATTTATACGAAATTTAAAAAAAAAGCCGAAAGAATGTTTGGGGAGGTAGCGTACAAAAATGGATTTGTCACAATAAATCACATGTTGAGATTTTGGTGACATTTGAAGACTAATTATTATGAACCCCACATGTTAGTAAATATAAGTTTGATCAAAACAAATTTTGTCGCATGGTTTTTCACATATGAAATATAGGCAGCGGAAAGAAAAACAAGTTTTGTCCACCATACATAAGAAGTTCATTAAAAAAGGTTTGGTCACAACCAGCCAATCACAGGTCAGAAGTTTTCACAATGCTTTGTTCAGCTTCATTGTTACTATGTCGCAGGGCTAGTAGTGTTTAATTTAATATTAATTAGGATGAGTGTAGTTATTGATGACTCTTTTGTAAGTTTGGAAGATGGAAATGATGGCTCTAGGAAGAGGACTATAAATCCACGAAAGAGAGAATTGGCAAAGAAGAAAAGACTAATCCAACCTAAAGGTTACAATACCTTTCACCCGTGCTCACATTCCTCTAAAAGGTTTTCGTGTAAAAGCTTTACTCCCAGTGATTGTTCTTAAGTGAGGAAAAACTTGCTGTCTATACCCAATAAAACTGCTTAGGACAAATTCATTTTATGTCATGTGTCCCATCAAAACATCAAAATAAGAAGTCCACGAAATATAAGCAACGAGGTACGTCCTAACTCTTGTTCAGTTGAGTACACTTTGATTAAGCAAAACACAAAATTATCAAGCTATGTAAGAAGTTTTTTATGTCAGTGATGATAGTTAAACCTACCAGATTAAGCAAAATTATCAAATGTATTCGTAAGCGGGAACATCTAGATGAGAACAGTGGTGAAAGAAGACCGCAAATCAGTGAAGATAGCTGAAAAAAAGGCGCGTGTAAGAGATTTCATAAAAAAGTTAAGATGTAAAGAAAAACATTATTCTAGAAATAAATCAAAGCGCATCTATTTGGATAAGGACATGAACATCACAAAAGTATGGAAAATGTATAATAATTTACAAGATAAAATCTCGAACAAAGTATCAAAAACGATGTTTCGAAGAATTTTTCAAACCTTTAATATTGTATTTCGCTCCCCAGCATCTGATGTGTGTAGCAGTACAAAATGAAACCTTTCATCGAAAACCACAAAGGATCCAGCTAAGAAGATTGAATACATGACCAACAAGCAAGTTCACGCAATTCGTGCAGCAGCTTTTTATAAGGCTATGAAACAAGAAGAGTCTGATTCACTCACTATGTGCTTCGACTTACAGCAGAGTCAACGGTTACCAAAATCACCGATTTAAGAAGCATATTACTCTAGACAAACTAGACAAATTGGATTATACTGTTACCGTGATGTTGGAATTGATGGAAAGAACTCGACATTTTATATGTGGGCAGAAGAAGAAGCTGGAAAGTGTGCTACTGCGGTATCTTTTTCAACACCTTCAAAGACTTGATCTACCTGAGAATGTTACATCAATCAGACTTTTTTGTAATGGGTGTGGTGCTCAAAATAAAAACAATTTTGTTTTGCATACACTTATGCTCTTTTTGATTAAAACTAAGTCCAAAGTAACAAACATCACAATTACATTTCCGGTGAGAGGACACAACTTTCTTCCTGCCGACCGAGTGTTTGGACGAGTGGAAAAATTGTTGCGTAAACAGCCAACTATCATCCACAAAGAAACCTACATCGATGTATACAAATCAGTTAGAACAGTAAAACTACTGGGAGAAGATTAGAAACTGTTTGACACCAAAAGTCTTTCATCAACAAAAAAAAGGCTGCTTTAGGCGTCTGGACGGTATCTCAGACTGCAAGAGAATTTTCATAAAAAGAGAAGTTGTTAATCGACAAACTAAACTCTTGGTGTTTAAATGTGAGATGGAGGCATGGAAATCTCTTCAAAAGAAAGGTTGGCCTGCTAAAAATGCGCCTTATTAAAAATAGATGAGTTGCCACTCGATCACAGCATACCTCTAGCCAAAAAGAAAGATGTTGAAAAGCTTTTAACGCAGATCTTTGGGGAAGAATGGAAGGACGATCAAACACTATATTGGTATATTCGTATCGTTTCTAACAACGTCCCTGGAACAAAAGAAGCTGACCATGATGAAGAAAACTGTGACTGTCTAGAGGAAGATGTTTTTGTATAAAATAAGCACATAATATTTTACTTTTATATTTATTTTTAGTGTCCAGAACTACCAATACCAATCTATCATTAGAAAAAAAATTGTCATAACCACAAACATGGAAAATAAAGAAATAGTTTTTTTTTATTTTCTGAACATTTTTCTAGTTGTTACAAATCCTTTTTTGAACGCCACCTCCTCATATCTCCCCAGAGTCTTCTTTCAGCCATGACATATTGTTCTGTTGTAGGTATGTTAAGAATTATCGAAAGCCATTAATTTGAGACAAATCTGACATCTTCCAGGATTGTATTAGCCAAATATGCACTTGCTATAGAGCTTAACAAAACAAATAATCGTTATTTTAATTATAGGTACAGGGAGTTAAATGTATAAATCCCAGGAAAGAGCATTTACATTTCAAAGTTTTAGCTGAAGTGGACACATCTCTAAGTTTCCAATTTGCCAGTAGCATATAGTTTCTATGGAAATATGTATAACATTTAAAAATATCAAATTTTGATATTTATATTTTAATGAAAATTTATGATTTTATTTTATTAAAAATCAAGTATTTAATATCAAAACTACTGTTTTCATAACATTGTAATGTATTAAAAAAAAGTTCATTAGTAAACAAGACATAATAAAGTACTACTTTATTCTGTCCTATCAAGTTCCTGCATTACAGTTTTTAATACTACAGTAGCCAAAATTATTTAACAGAGCAATTTTTAAATTAAATGTGTCTGCTTCAAATCGTACATTCTTCTTCTTACGGTATCTATTAGTTTCGTATGTTGGCGAACACGGATATTCTTATTTTACTTGTTATCCTTATATCCTAGTTCTGGAGCTAAGAAATTCTTCGTCTTCCTGGCTCTCTATTTCATAACCTTTTTCTGAAGAAAAAGTTGTAACATTTCATATATCTGCTCATTTTTTATAATATTGCTCATATATTTTAATTTGGGATCTTTACGAATGATTTCACATTCCTTCCCTATTCTGCGCATAAAATTTTATGATTGTTCATAAAAAAAGTAACCTTCAGCTATCGATACACTAATTTGTATGCAGCAATTAACATTCTGAGTAAATGTCCAAGATACAGCACACGTTTCCATTAATTTTAGCTAGTTTGGTTCTCAGATGTAGATACGACTTTAAACGTACAATAATTAATTGAAACAAACTGTATAAATTACTCTAGATTGGTGTTAGTTAATTAGTAATAAAATAATTGTTTTCTTCCTCTATCGCCCATTCATTGCTGACGTTGAATATGAACATAACTAGTAGCTTTTAGAGGCTTGTCTAAAAATCTATGTCAGGCTAAACATCTTGTAAAGGATATGCATCCATTTTTCTTCTTCTATTTGGACTTCTTCTACCATTTACCTTTCGTTGAAAGATAAGTTGCTGGAGGTGATATTGGTTATGTCTCATAAGGTGACCAAGTTATTCCATCTTTTTCGTTTTTACTATTAACATAATTTCTTGTTTTTTGTCGATTCTTTCCGACACTTTCTCGTTACGACTGTTTAGAATTTTCGGAGAATTCGTCGATATAACCACAGTTCAAAGATAGACAGCTTATTCGATTGGTTAGTGACTGGCATATTCTGAATGCTGACCAATGCTGATTTTTTTGTACCTGTCTCTAGTATTTGCATTAGAAATAAATGAAACACTGAAAGGGACTGTAAGCAAAATATACCAAAAAAAATAATGGAAATACGTATGTTCTTAAATGCAATAATAATAACAACCTGTGAGAGTTTTCTGTCAGTTCTTCGATCAGCAAATGGGGGATACCCCTCGCAATGGGTACTCTGGGTTCTTAGAACCGATATCCAGAGGGTAGCAGTGATACCTGCCGTGGAACTTAAACTGATATCTGGCATTGGGTATAAAATGCACAGCCATGAAAATGGAGTTAAATATTTTGTGTTTAGGGTCGATGCCTGGGGATCGCCCAGGCACGTCTGGAGCCAGCGCTGGACGTAACATCATTAGGAACATTGGTGGTAGGGTGCTGAGGAGGCGGCCCTTGTCATACAAACAACTGCAGTCCAATAACAAGAACAACCACAAGCAAGGCACACAATACCAAGAACTCCACTCGCTGAAGGTGCTGCGCTGGAACATCAGCCGGCGCTCACTCAAGTAGGACGGCCGAGGCAGGGCATGAAATGGATTGGGTTCATGAAAATATGTTGCGCTTCTATTACCAGGTGACAAACCTCGGTCAAGGAACGATTGGATATCGACAAAATCTATATGCCAAATTTTGCGGGAACACTCAAAAATGCAACTCTCTGGCCTACAAGTAGTAGTAGAGTAGTATCAATACCGGATAATTATCAGAAATAATCTCATCTCAGAGACTAGACGTAATACCATTAGAAGCGAAGTCGAACGGAAGAATAATAATCAAGAGGTAAGTGTGGATCAAGTCCTTAATGTAATACATGAGCAGATTTCTGAGCTTGCAATACAAGAAAATCAACCTGATAATAGACAACAGGACAACCAAGAGTTACAGGATATTCTGATAAGTGAAATGACACATGCTGTACGATAGTTTAATGGAACAAACTCACTTACCAGACCACCGCTACCAAAGATAAACTCTTCTAAGAAACTAGGTGAGCTATTACACGTGCTTATTTACAGTGCAGCAACCGCAACAGCTAATGTAATGGGAATTAAAATCAGAACACGACGGGGTACCAATGTCAGAAAAACAGATAACATAGTTGCACTCTGAAAAAAACCCTTTTAAGCAAGATTGATTTATTGTGTAGGGATATTGGTATAATGACAGAATGTATACGAGGAATAATAAGTAGAAAACTTATCAGAAGAGCTAAAGAAATAATGCTAAGCACTGCAAGACTCGCAATATGATCCAGAAAACAACAGAGACCACAGTGACCTGAATACATTAAAACAAAAAGTCACAAAAAGGTTTATTCAGGGCGGCTAAACTTTCCACACTAGCTTCTCTTAACAACAATGTTGGATGGATAGAAGATACAACGCACAACAGTCAACACTATTGTACTACTCTCTATGAACACTTCACCACAGAAGAAATCGCCGATATCATCAAAATGCTTCATAACTAAAAATCTCCTGGACCAGACAGAGTTCAAAACTTATGACTTAAGACTAATTTATGACTAACCAAAACCAAGTTCTGGAGTGCTCATGAGTGCTTACCAACACTATTTACCTAACCATGTTATTTCTAATCCGCATGAAACACCATTACTCCTAACTCAAGGAACAACTTACTACAAGATCCAAAGACACTACAACACCTAAAGATCAAAATAATACCGAAGATCCAGCCAACTACCTTGCAATTACTTGTCTTCCAACTTAGTATAAATTGGTCACATCCTATGTAGCCATGTAGCGTATCTACCTGCACTATGCACGAAACAATATCATAGAACCTCAGCAGAAAGGATGCGCTAAGCGTTCCATGGGCTACAAAGTCGTAACTTATCATCGACTCATTTTTCATCAGACATATACCAAAAAAAGGAACCTCTTCACTGCCTTTACTGACTACAAGAAAGCCCTTGACTCAGTGGCGCATGAATGGCTTTTAGATATATCAATAATATATAAAATCGACGATAATATAGTGATTTAACTTCAAATATCTGGTGACATTAATAACGAAAGGGAAAAATATAACAGTTTACCGCGTCCTAGTCCAAGGAGACTTGTTGAGTCCATCTGTCTTGGATGTCCTTTCGAATGGAATGGCTTCCACTCGAAACCAATAAGACCAGATACTACAAACTGTAGAAACATTCTCTAATGATATTAATATACACTTCGGGCTAGACAAGTGCAGTGTTTTGAATATAGTCAGAAAAGGTTCAGCCTGGAGGATTTGATATGCAAAATGACCAAAACATCGGGGCTATGGGTGAAAATGACATCGACTAATATCTCGAAGTAAAGCAAGCGGCAAAAAATTGACCATAAACAAATGAAAATCAAATTAACTTAATCGAGTTAATAAGAAGGGTAAAACAGCTGCTCCGTTCACATCTTAAAAGCAAAAATTTGTTTAAGGTACTAAACACCTTAGTGATTTACACTGCATTTTCCGGGCTTAGCTATTCATTTTGTATTAAAGTGGACCAAAACGGATATAGAAACTCTTCAGCGAAAGGTATGAACAGACATCACAAAGGCAGAAAAAAACCATCCTTGAAGTGCAGTAGAAAGAACGATATTACCGCGGTAGAAGGCGAGGACGTATGGATCTAAGTAGGCAATTAGAAAAACAAATTACTTATTTAAGAAGTTATTTTCAATTGCAGGCGACACATCTACTATACATCTCGCGATTTGCGCAGAAGATGACACAACACCGATCAAACTGAGGGAATAAGAAATGGACATAAACCATCTATAAACGAAAAAAATTTTCATCTGGATGGGTAAATTACTACACGGACGACATCACAATGAAATCAGTCAAGACTATGTCGACAACACAGCGTCGAACTATTGGTTGATATTAGGAAAGATGTTCCAAGAAACAGAAGGTTCATTACTTGCCATTCAGGATCATGTTATACCAACCTAAAACTACCTGAAATATATCGTCAGGGACCCTCAGGTCCAAAATAACAAACGCCGATATGAATGTCAAATCCAAGAAACCGTCCAACATCTTACTAGGGGCTGCCCAAACCACGTCACAATCAACGTTATAAATGAACCGTTTGTTGTTCCCATTAGCAGTAATGCATTGGTTATTGATCAGTGTAAGAATCGCGTTGAGAATTTGAAACTCGACGTTTCGGCACCCATTTTTAAGCCATTATCAAGAGTGATACGGTTCCGTACGAATTCGGAGTCTCAATCTGCCTACTCCTCTCACTCGTGACTGATACCTTTTTACTATTTTATTAACAGTAGACCTTTTTATGACATTATTAGTATATAAATGATTAAAGAATATTCAAATTAAAAGAGTTTATTCATCTAAATGTATTATTTTAACTTCAGCGAGGGATAATGTAAATGTAGCAATAACTCCGAAATGATGGTATTTAGGTAGGTATATGAAATATTACATGAAAAATAATCAGTATTTCTTAAGGGCTTCAAAAGGTAAAAAATATACTGGGTGTTCCATTTGAAACAAGAAAGTTGATTAGATTTCCAGAAAAACGGATGATCTGACAATAATTTAAAGACCACTATAATATCAGCGGTATTATAAGACATGTACACATCAAAATCATTGATTAAAAACTACTACACACCATGTAGTTTTGTTAATATGTAGTTTTTAATCAATGATAAAGTTTATAAAAATCGTCAAAGCCGAGTCTAAGATAATTGAAGCGTTCCATACATAAAACTCACTCTGTACGTACAAAATATCCAAAACTATTAAGTGATACCAATTATAAGTTAATAATATTAACTACTACTTCTGTTGTCTGTTTTACTTTGAGGACGTCATACACCACACTGTAACTTATATTTAATAAAATAATGTGTATAAATTAAGTGTTTATTCCAAAGGTTAATATACTGCAGTATTATAGTAAAATGTACCTAGTTATATATTACGCAAATGGAAAACATTTTTTTTATTAAAATTGCAAGATAATAGTCTATTGTAAATACAGTAACAGATGTCCTATGTATAAAAAATATAATTAACCATTAAGTATTAAATAAGTAAAAATATTTTGTTTAAAAAAAAATTAAGAAATAGAATAATGGGTGACGTACAAGAGGATAAAGAAAAATATGTTAATATAGGTAGAGAAAGAATAATCATGTGAGATAGTTATCACAGCTGAAATTCGTCATCATTTATGCTACCGCCCGAGTTGAGTCTCAACTTTTCTCAGCTTATTTTTCCACTCGGTCTTATTCTTTACAGCTTATTGCCACATTTCCACATTGATTTTCCTGACATTTTTGTTCAACTTTGATCTATCTTGTCGTCTAGTTCCCCTGCGCTTTCTCAATAAATAGAGTACGTCTGCAGGGTGGCTTTCTTTTGAAACTACATTTTTGGCTTCAGCTATTTCGTTGTATTTATGATATAGCTCCAAATTAAATATATTATAAGATGATGAGATGAAAATAGATGAAATCACACCCGGGCCAAGAAGGAATTCTTGAGTTTCGAGGAAACCAACTTTCGCTACTACTCATAAAAAGAATGCTGAATGGATTGAAGAAACGATAAACAACTGTCAACACTACAGTAATATTGATATAAGGTTGAATGCTCGAATAAATGAACTTTAATCAAATGAAAGGCAGATATCGAACACAGTTTTATTAATTAACTATTGCCCAAGTACTTTCACTTCCTAGAGCATCATCTTCTGGGGCATCTAAAATAGGCCAAGAAACGTTTTTTTTTAACTGAATAAATTAATTAACTTCGATAAAAAACTCGAAGTTAATGGTTGATAAAAGTTTTTATGTGATTCACGTTTTTACACTTCCCTAGTAACACACGACGTCCTATGGACGTCCAATATAACGTCCAGTTTTGGTCCGGACGTCCCTGGACGTAAAATGGACTTACTATGGACGTACGAAGTGGGACGTACTTTGGGTGGACTAAATATGGACGTTCTCTGGACGTCCGTACTCGGACGTTCCCTGGACGTCCATACTCAGACGTTCCCTGGACGTCCGAACTCGGACGTTTTCTGGACATCCGACATTTACCAATTATAGGATCAAATAGCAAATATGTCAATAAAATAAAAAATTATTTACTTTAATAAAATAATTAAAAGCGAAAAGGTTAAATCACAATTAATTAAAAATTGTATAGTTTAATATATCCAAAACATGTTTTTATTTTTAGGTAAAGTGTAAAAATCTTTTATTTTCTAGATAATTCGTTAGAATTGTTTTATTATTCTAGTTATCAGGATAATAATATTTTGCTAATTCTAATAAGTAAAAATACGATTTTTATCGACAAGAATGAATCTTGATAATCTTTTCCACAGAATAATTGTCTCATTTTGTCTTTTCCAAGAACAAAATAATGAAAAATAATGATTTGATATGACATGTGATGATTGATGATTAATTGTCAATATTGTCATGTCATGTCATACCTATTTAAACAAATGGCACAGTTTAATCATAATATTATTATTATTATTATTGCTTTAATAAAAGAAATAAAAGAACTCTATTTAAGCAGTGTACAGTGCATTGGTCTTTTGATGCTTCTTTGATAGTATCAAAGAATATAGACGCTTAATAGTATATTACAGTTAAAGGTTTGGTACCAGTTTTGTTAGGTTATTTCCGAATTTGGTTTTATTTTATTACAAAGAGGTAAGTAATTTTTCTTAAAATTGTTATGTTTAAAAGTAAACGATTTGTTTCTAAGCGTCATCAACAGAGGAAGTTACGAAAAACGTAGAGAATATTGTTGAAAATATTAATAACCCCATATTCCGTCTTCTTCAAACCTTTCGGAATCACTAACTGATCATTTTGATGAGACTTTCAGTTCAAATATGTAGTTCTGGTTACAATACTTCCGATTTAAAACTTTTATTAACATGTTAAGTACCTAAAATAATCCAAATTACCACGTAGCCGACCATTCCGATGATACTTTACAAAGCTTTTTTTTCAATGAAGCTGAAGAAGGGTCTAAATATGATTGTAACGAGAATTCTGGAGAACCTTATCGAGATGTTTTTAATTATTTCTAATAAGTTATGCAACTGGACTTTGTCTTTAATACTAGGCGATTTATTAAAAAATCATAAAGAAGTTCCTGATCTTCTCATTTAAGTTCAGATGCAGAACCTTTGATCTTTCTCATTTAAGTTCAGATGCTAGAACCCTTCTTGCTTCACCCAGAGAACAATTACTCTGAGCCATATGATTCAAATTTCAAAGGTATTTTTATCTTCACAATAAAACATGTTATAGAAATGTGTGTAAATTTTGATGGAATCTCACTAAAAAAGAGTTTTAGTAGTCAGTTTTATCCTAGTTTGTATAATTTGTTGATATATCCTAAAATTGTAAATTTAATAGGCATTTACCATGGTTATGAGAAACCAAAATTTGCAAATGAATGTTTGATTGATTCTTTAACAGAGCCTGTTTTTTTATTAGATAGTTTAAACTAAAATAATTAAGCATGGATGATCAAGTTTGTGGGGTAGTTAGATTACTGTTACATGTTGATTAATATTTTAGGATAATGACTTTCCAAAATTGGTGAGGAAACCATAAACGAATTTGTTAGGAGAAGCCATAAGAAGCTGGTCTGCAATAAAATTCAAGGAAAATATAGTTGGCTAGGAAAAAGCAATATAAAGCTTTTGAAGACACACATATAGCTCTGATTTTAAAAGGTTTGTAACTGTTAACATAAATCAATCTAAGGAACATTTAAAAACTTACACTATCACTTAAGTGACCATATACAGCCGATGAAGCATATCGTTAACTGTGTCTTATATGTAATTTAGATGGCAAATTTTACCATTTCACAAATGTTTCAGGTCTGGCTATGAGATTGCTTTAAGAACTACACTTAGTTATATGAGATGAAGGTTTGTTGTTGGCTGTATATATTTTATTTATACACTGTTATTTTTGTTTTTTTAAGTATCAAAGTGTAATTACTGCTCATTTGGTCATTAGAAATAAAATACCAATGGTTTTGTTGGTATTCTTCTAGTTCAAGTGAGATCCATTAAAACTAACAGCACTTGAAATTCAGTTGTTTAATCATACGCCTTTGAATGATGATTTATTTACAATAAGCAAAGTATAATGAACTAAATCTGAAATTAATTTGTTCAATTTATTACATTACATTATTGTACATTAATTTTGTTTTCAGATGCTGCCTGGAAAAACATCATGGACCAGCGTTGACATGGAGATGGAATTGAAACTTAATAATAAATATCTGAGATGTAAAGAGGAGGCAAATAAAATTTAATTTGCATGTTGCATTAGCAAATATGGTTAAATTTTGTAATGATTAAATTGTGTGATTGGTGCACAGAAAGGAACAGTCAATTTTTGAGACTGTTTTATTTATTAAAAATAGGTACCTAAAAATTTATCTACTGCTGAAATAAAACAAAGTTCCATATTAAGTATTGATCTTTTTTATACTTATGATTTCAACTTTTAAACTCAACAATTGACTTGTCTGCTTTTAATTGCCGACCACACACTTGTAAGGTAAATCAGAATGGGAATGAATAAGGAAGTTGAATGTGTTTTTAGTGAGCCAACAGTTTCAACGATTTTGCCAATTTCTTTAGCAGTTTTCACAATCCTTCTTTCTCCTGTGTAGACAAGTGTAGTCAAAGATCCCATATCAGTCACAGCCATATTTACTCTTTAAACTATTAAAATTTGTGACATTCTAGCATGCTTACAGTGTCTTAATACCAATAAAGGTCTTGGTCCAGATGCTATATCGTAACTTATTTTTAAGGAATTGTGCATTCTTTTTATGTAGGCCTCTATGGCTTATTTTTTATAAATCTCTGAGGGTCACTTTTCATCACAATTTATTTATTGATTTATATCCATTGATTCATCCATAACTCATTGATTCCTAATTATCGTTTCATTATAATTCTTTCTACTATTCCTAAATTTTCGAGGCATTACTGACTGATTTTTTGACAATAAATCTGAAGAATCAGCTTCATACTGGTCAGCATGGTTTACTTACTGTCTAGTTGTTCAACTTCTACTAATTTACACTTATTCTGTTATAATTGCATTTAAAAAACATTTTTTATGTCGATTAGATTTATACTGACTTGTCAACATCTACTGTTCTTTGCAAATTGTGTAGACCATATTCTTATTCGGGTATGATAAATTTCTTGAGTCTGGATTCTCTTATCAAAGTGTTACCTTTTAATCTTTATTTTTAAACTTGTTCATAAAATAACCAATCTCCTGAATTGCTTCAGCTAGTTTGTTTTTAATATTCCTCCCATTCACTGTGTCAGAATTTATATTTCCATGTTCCTTACCGCAGAGAACTAATTATGATTCACACATAGATATGGTCTAAAACTTTTGTATCAATAGGTTTAGGTACTATTTGAAACACTAAAATGCTAAATGAAACTTTTTATAAATGTGTACCTATTTATTCATGTATATTTTATTTTTATATGTAATTTTGTGTATATTTCTATAATGTTCCATTTTTGTATAATTTTGACAGTGGAATTTGTTCTATTTGTTATGAATAAATAAATATATGTAATAATAAATGTAGTTCCTTTAAACATTTATGTTTTATTACTAAAAATTATTTTATATTTCTATAATGTTGCATTTTTGTATAATTTGGACAGTGGATTTGTCCCATTTGTTAATAATAAATAAAATAGTAAGTTTCCTTTAAACATTTACGTTTTATTTCCCAAAATACATTCTTAATATGCACAGGATGACACCACTTTTAGTATTTATACAATGGCGTTGACGTCTAATTTATATCCTCAGCACTAAAATAGATGTCCGAGAATATCACAAAAGTCCGTCAAGTAAGTCCTCCGGACGTATTATGGACGTCCGATTAAGGTCCAATTAACGTCCCGGTACGTCCAACTAACGTCCGCTCGGGACATAAAATGGACGTCCATAGGACGTTCGGCGCAGCGACATTCGGACCAATATAGGACGTAAAACGGACGTAAATAGGACCAAACGGACGTCCGAGGACGTCCTTAAAGTCCGTGAGGGACGTACTATGGACGTCCACTGACGTACGTGTGCTATTAGGGTTACTTCGTCAATTTTGGCCTAATCCAACAATCACAGAATGTCAAAAACATAAAATTGTACTTAACACTATATTAAACAAGGACAAATAGTTTAACATTATTTAAAAAATAGGCAAAGCTACATTCTGGTTGGCAACAGGAGAGAGAATGGCTCCCGGTATTAACGGAAATGTTAAGGTGACATGTGACATATGACAGCTTAAATGGTCAGTCACAATCATAAAGATGTGATCTGCACATTTCCTTATTAACCTTATGAACCTTTCATTACTGAAGAAATCTCGAACATGATAAAACAGAATCATAATTGGAAATCTCCTGGGCCAGACGGAATTCAAAACTTCTGGCAATATTAATTATTAATCATGTTATTTTTAATCCGCCGGAAATACCACCTTTCTACTCATTACATACATTTTTGCTAGGGAGCCTATCTAATATAGCTATCTAATAGCGAAGGATCAACATAATATCCAAGATCCAGCCAAGGACCGCCCAATTACTTGTCTTTCGACCTTGTACAAATGTGTTATAATTATGTTTTTTATTCGCCGGTTTTTTTTTGTGACAGTTGAAGCGAAACTTAGAGTTTCTGATTTTTTTCTCGATATTATTATTTTTATATGCACTAGAAATAGGGTGGGATGAAGTGGAAGGCAAAAAGAATGAGATCATAATTTTTTTAGTAACATGCACCATTAGAAGACATTATATTTTATTTTTAGTCTTTTCAACTGTAGAATTTTTTTTTATTAAAATCCATGTTATTCCTGTTTGATTACATGTTAACAACCACAATTCCTTTTGTTTCTAAAGACAGCAATCACTTTTATGCGACACAATCGACTCTAAATAATTATACTCTTCTGACCTATATAGAATGCAGTGAAAGTGGTACACAGGTTAGAATAGAATACAGTAAATCAGACTTTTCCTTGAAATTTTAGTACAGACAGTTTTAATAGGTTTATTAGATACTCACGTGTGAATGAAATCAAATTATAAACTTGAATATTTTTTATATTAATTTCATTTTAATACGTTTTTAAAAGCAATGTTCCGTTTTTTATCTACAAGACTTACAAAACTTAGCATTTTTGCAGGGTATTTAGATTGTTGTAAAGTTTATTAGAAATTTAACATTTTAAATACACTTGTAATGTGTTTTTTATTTTTCCCTAAAATTATGATATAATTAAGATATTAACTTTTATGGAAACTTACTGTTTACGTTTAAAATGTGGGAATCATTGTGTATTGTTACAATGTAAAAAATTTTACTCCCATAGTAATACAAGGTACTAAAATATTTCCGCATCACCTGTTGCTTGATACTTAATTACATCTTCCTTTAAATTATGAAAACATATATCGCAAATATTTCGTCATATTATCGTCAATACGGATTATTAAATTTGTTTTACAGGAAAAATATATCTAGGTATATTTTGAGTTTACAACACTTTCATGTGATCATAGCAATGAGTATAGAGGATCTAACTACAACATATTATCGAAAGCTTGAGTATGAATAGTACTGATGGGATATAGTACTAGATGGGAATTACTATAAACGCGAAAAGCATGAAGTACATGCTAATTACAAAAAGACCACAAAATATACACCACCTATTGACCATCAATGATAACGTGATAGAACAAGTAGAAAAATATCAGTATTTGGGAACTTTGATCAATGAAACCATGATCACACTGTAGAAATAAACAGACGAATAGAGATTGCCAGATCAGCATTTATACGAATGAAGCCACTCCACACGTGCAAAAATCTAAATTTGGAAATCAGACTACGTACCATTCGCTGTTATATATTTTCAATACTATTATATGGAGCTGAGACTTGGACATTAAAAAAATGTAATTTAAAAAGAATCGAGGCTTTCGAACTCTGGTTCTACCGCAGAGTATTAAAAATATCATGGACTGATCGAATTACAAATAAAGAAGTACTGGAGAGGGTTGGTAAAGAAACAGAACTAATCACCACTATACAAACCAGAAAACTGGAATACCTAGGCCACGTGATGAGGGGACCAAAATATGAAATTTTGAGACTGATAATACAGGGAAAGATTCAAGGAAGAAGATCTGTTGGCCGAAGGCAGAACTCATGGTTAAAGAATCTACGTGAACGGTATCAATGCAGATCGATTGATTTGTTTAGAACAGCAAGTTCTAAAATAAAATTAGCCATTATGATTGCCAACCTCCGTAGGGAGACGGCACTCTAAGAAGAAGAAAGATTATAATTTAAATGATGGATTTAATTAGAATATAGCCCTAATTTTTTGATACTGGCTCCCGGCCTTAAAATCAACATTTTAATCAAAGTTAAATCAAACTAAATTTATTCGGAACTAATTAAAACATATTCTTTCACAAAAAAATGTCAAAAAGTAATTTAAAACATGTATTTGTAAATCTATAACATTTGTGTTAGAATGGAAAAATAATTAGCGTGAGTTCTGACAGTAGTTATAATGATGACGATTAATTAGGCGTTTATTAACAAGTTGTTTATGGAATCTCTATCGATACATCTATAATTTGTCTCTCTACTGTAAATCATTTATATAGGATTACAGATTTTAATTAAATGCGTTAATGAGGTTTATAAATCGATAAAATAATTCGAATCCCAGTAAAATCATTATCATCATTGATGGTACATGTTATATAGGAAAATATAGTTATTTACTGTGTTGGTATATTTTCAACCATGTACATGTCAACCATATCAACCATGAAAATATAAACAGTAAATTGTAAAATTTTGATAACGATTTCGGAAGTGGAAATTGAAACGTCAATAAACGTATTTTAACCTTTAATTGTGGCATATTCCCAGTTAAATAGTAATTAATTTAAAATTCCACAAAAAAATAGCTTCAGGGCTATCTGGCAATTATGATAAAATAATATAGATCTTTAACGGGGAAAAGTGAAGTTAGTGTCGAAGCGATTGAACGAAGCTATAAACCCAAACTAATCAAGGTATCTGGCGATATTAGGAATATTTATATTCCACACAATACATTAGCTTGGGTCTTTACTTTAACCACTATCGAAACTCAATTCATTTTCCTCGTTAGTGGTTGCTAATTGCGTACTTTGGTATATTACTTTAATATAATTTACAAGTAGCCGGTACGTTTCGATCCAATTTAGTCTTCTTACAGATATTCCTGATACTAGGTAGACATTGAAACACGTGTAGAAGAATTCTGAGAGGCTCTAATGACCTCAAAATGTAACCGTCTATATATCTTTATTCTTTTAAGAATTTTTATTTTTAGAATATACCTTACAAACTATTAACTTTCGAAGTACAGCAACTCCAGCTAAATATTTAAACAAATAAGAAGAAATGGAGTATCTTTGGAACCTTATCTTATCCATACTTATCATTGAAAAATTCTTTATTTAAGTGACTATCTGGTGCATTGAAAATATCACTTCTTAGAGTACCTACAATAGTCTAGTCGGAATACCTGCATGAAATGGGACTGTTTCATAAACACTTAGGCTGCAGACTTCGTAGAACAGAACCTGAAATAGTCAACCATATCTTGCATGACTGTGAAGCATTAGATCGCCGACGGCAAACACTTTTTGGAGACTACCAAGTGACTCCAAAACGTATGATACCCATCCTCTACACCTGCACAAGCTAGTACGGAGTTTTACAGTTTTACAATCCTGGCTATCATAAAGAAATGTAGAGTACAATAAGCCAACTGTCTGCAGTACGACTGGTTTAAACAGACGGCTTCCATGAAAAAAAAAACAAACTGCAAGGTGCATCATCTACATAATATGGAAAGATGAACAGCTAAAAAAACTCTTAAATGCAAGAATGAGACCTACTGGGAGATCAAGAAAGCGATATGAGGATGATGTGGATGAGGAAGCTACCTTGGAAGTCGATCATGGAGGAGAATGGCTACAGACCTAAGGAAGGCAAGGAATCGAATTGGGATGTAGAGCCATAGGGATGGATGGACGAAAACAACTAAAAATAGAAACAAAAACATGCAAACACAAATCACAAAGCTCAACGCATCTGACGTAATTGTCAAGTCACAAGCTTCTCGTGAGCAAGAATGTATCAGGAATAAATAAGTAAAGCAAACAAAAAAGATGAATAATACAGCCTCTCCTATGCGCAAACTATGGTAGGTACTGGATACCATTACAAGCAGTAGGTACTTCCGAAGCTAAAAAATAACAACTTAAACAAGGAAACCTAGATAAAGCTCAAAAATTATCTAGAAAGATCCAGCAAGCAAGTATGTTTAAGACGTAAGAAAAAGGTTTTAAATACGAGTCAAAGCAAGTCTTCGTTAGCTTATCCGAAGACCATAAGCATAACTGTACGGTATACAAATCAGATCTTCCAGGTCACAGTTAGAAAGTGTCTTCGAGGCCAAAAGATCCTTGTGTCAACAACGTCAAGAATATAGTGGACGCCACTAGATGAACAATGATAACGAAAGAAAAGAAATCAATAAAATGAAACATTTAGAAATGATCTAGCCATAAAAAACTATAACATCTAAATATGAAAATAAAACAAGAAATCGAAGAAAGTGGGTTATTGGAAAGGACAAAATTAAAATTCTATGAAAAATAAACAAAATATTATAGAATTACTGTCTGATAAGAATTAACTAACGATTTCAATAAGTATGAGGAGATAGTATTCACTTAATATAAATAAAGTCCAAGCTGGTAAGCTATAATAAAAAAACTAGAAAAAATAAGACAAAATTTAGTTAAAGTTGTAAGCTAAAACCACATAATACAACAAAAACTACTGGATTTCCTTAAGTGAATAAATGAGGAAATTATTACATCTTTTAGGTTTCTATTTTAAAGAAATTATTTGGATACGTTTTGTAAATAAACATTGATGATACTTAAGCAAGATAAAAATCTACTTCCTCTCTTTGAGGCATTCCCTTATAACGTTCCGACTACACAATAAACAATTATGCTAATTTGAAATACGTACCTCAACTCTAAAAAAAATACGTAGCAGGTATCCTTATAATAGAAGTTTTCCGAAACGCACCACCCACAAACCCGAACCAACACTGCTTGGTTACGTAACAAACGAATTCAATTATGTCATTTAAGAAAAGTAGTGTTAATAGTTGTTTTTGTATACCAATAAATCGGAACGATCAACAACTACAAACCGTTGTGGAGTTATCGTATTAAAAAGACGATTAAAACTGAAAGATGAATAAAGCAATTTAGTCGGATATGTTTTGCATGAAGCTTGTCCGGCGATGCGGAAAGTATTCGCTTATTAGTCGTTTACGCTCTGATGGATACACTTACAGGTTAAAATGGAAGAATATGTGCAATATGGTGATTTTACATCAAATGATTCCGATGAAACGGATTAAATGAATAGCCATTAATATTTAAAGTTTAAATCACGTTAATGAATGAATTTAACTACACCTGCAGTCCATTTGGGGCATATAGTAGCTCAGTGAGCTATTGCCGGTCCCATGCCTGGATAAAGGAGGAGGGTTGAAATAATGGGCTTTTCGTAAATACTACACACGCTAAATGTTTCGATCAAAAGTCTCGGTATGTGGACAGAAATGCGGGACGACGAATGCAGCGAAATAAATATGGGGGTCTGATATAGAGAATAACGGTAAATGAGATTAAAATGATATTAAGGGGAATGAAAAATAGCAAATATCTGGGGCCAGGAAATATTCCCATTCAACTTGTAAAATATAAACCAGATATTTCATTGAAAATTTTAGCAGATTTTTAAGTGACTACTTGATTAAGGGCGAAAACATCTCATCAGACTAAAACGTATCTATCCTGTATTATATGTATATAAACTGCTAGGACGACAAGTCACACTGTTTATCCGGTAGGGTAACTACGCCACCTAGGAAAGAAATCTGAACTACCAGCATCTGACATTTCAATCATATTTTGTTCTTGAAACCATACGGCAGATTTATTACTGACAATTTTGATTAATGACGTTATAATATATATTACCTCATGCGTCACTGGTTTATAAAGTTATACAGAAATATTTATTGAATAAATATATTTATTTAATAAAAAAATATCATTGTTTATAAAGAAATTAAGGCTTTATAAAAATTTATAAAAAAATATGTATTGCCTTTAAATAATTTGGAGCGTGTATCACTCCTACATATTTCATAACGGCATTGCTTCGTTGTTCCTTTTTTTAACCAGGTATCAAATTGATTTGCTAATTTAAGCACTTTTTTATAAGGCGACTACCACAAGGACATTACACAGTATCTTAGTTATCATTGAACATTTAGCTGTACCCGGGATATCACATGATATTATCGATAATAATAGACACACTATAAGGTAAATTTGCTTTATTGACTCGAAGACGTACTCTGACTGGTGACTGCGTTTTCTTCTTCTAATGGCGCTACAACCCTTTGTGAGTCTTGGCCTGCTTGGCCTGTTCTTTCATTCTGCCCCGTCGGATACTTTCCTTTGCCACTACCTGATGTTGATGGTTTTAAGATCCCTCTCTACATCGTCTATCTATCTTTTACGGGGCCTTCTTCTTGTTCTGTTTCCTTGGGGCTTCCATCTCTGGACTACTGTTACACCTCGATTATCTGGCATTCTTTCTAGATAACCAAGCCAGTTTAGTCTTTGGCTTCAATTAACAATATCTGCGCTCTGCATTAGTTCGTCCAGCTCGTGGTTCATTTTAATTCTCCACGAACCATCACTGCATTGGGTTGGTCCAAATATCTTCCTTAGTATTTTGCGCTCAAATATTCTCAGTTGATTTTCATTAGTGGTTGAGAGGGTCCACGTTACACATCCATATGTGACCACTGGTCTAATAACTGTTTTGTAGATTCTAGGATTAGACTCCGAGTCCGTGTGGATATTGTCTGTCGCCCATCGGACGCGTCCCCAGGTGGTGGATAAGGGAACGCCCTAACCAGTCCCAGTACTGGCGAGTAGGTGGGAAATATAAATACCACCTGTGAACCAAAAACAGACTGGTTATGGCAACCAAACAGAGTCACTGGCCCTCCAGGTTGGGGTTAGGTTAAAGGCTAACATACCTCTTCCTGAAAAAATCATATGTTACGGAATCTCAAGAACTATTAGCCAGACGGAAGCACTCGCATCTCTACTAGACATGGGAACATGTACAGAGTAGACATTTTGGCACTGCAGGAATGCAATGGAGGGAAACAGGCATTCTGTGATAAGAGAACTTACTCCATATATTACAGCTGCAATGAAAACCAACACATAGATGGAGTGGGATTTATAGTAAACCAAAGAACAAAAGGGCTAGTTATTGATTTTAAAGCCTTTAGTCAAAGAATGTGCTGTTTTACGCTTAAAAGGTAAAGTATTTATATTACAGTTTAATTAATACACATGCCCCGACCGACGACAAACTAGAAGACGTTAAAGAACAGTTTTTCGAAGACCTAGAACAAGCCTATAGAAGATGCCCCAGAAATGACATCAAGATAGTTTTAGGTGACATGAAGCAACAATAGGACGAGAGCGAGTTTTTATGCCGACTATAGGCAGGCATAGCCTACACAACATTAGTAGCGATAATGGATTACGACTGATAAACTTAGCAGCAGCACTGAACATGACCGTCGCTAGCACCTATTTTGAACATAAGAATATACACAAGGTAACCTGGACCTCCCCTGATGGAAGAACAACTAGTCAGATTGATCACATCTTAATAGATTCAAAACACGGAACAGACATAATGAACTGCAGAAGAACTGGGAAAATGTTACCAATAGGTTAAGAAATCAAAGTCGAAGCGAAGAAGACCAGAGAGATATAGACTTCATACTGGAACACGATAAAGGAAGATATTGAGTCAGCAGCACAAGATGAAATAGGAACAGAAACTTGTACCCGAAATAAATTACTGGTTTGACGATGAATGCAAAGACGCAACACAGAAAAAAAATGAAGCTTATGCAAAAATGCTTACCCGCCGAACTAGAACAAGTGTAGAGAATTACCAGACAAAGAGAAGAGAAGAAAAGAAAATACACAGAATGAAGAAACGAAACCACTTAAAAAAGGAACTTCAATATATAGAAAATCTCAACAAGAGAAAGAATTCAGAACATTCTATAAGGAAGTTAACAGCAACAGAAAAGAATTCAAGGCAATACACTAATCAATGTAGAAGTCCTATACAAAGCTCGAACACCACGAAAGCGACTAAAATCTAGGAAAACCTTCCTTGGAACAGTGCAGGATGAACCGCCTGAGTATTTTCCACTTCCCCAGGTTCAATGGACCGGCCAGACCCTAGACTTGGAAACGTGGAAAACCTTGAATAGGATAAGAACGAGGGTTGCTAATGTTTAGTTTATTTACTAATTTATTACAATTCAATAGATTATCTTATACCAATTTGTGGGTTTTACTTTTTATATTGGCATAATTACTGTAATTTTATCTTTATCTTTATAAGACAGCACCCTAATATGGGCTTTTTATAATTTCCGCATTTAATTTACTTTGTACCGTTTGATCTGAAGATGCTTAGCAAGGTGTAGAAAGCGAAACCGGTCGTCTTGGTAGTAGAATTAAATTGATTGTGAGTAAGTCTTATTTATTTCGTTTTACCGATTTGAAATGGACTCGCATAGGCAACACATTTATGATTCTTAACTTCTTGTTCTTCCTCTTTATAAGCAATTCTGCATGTTCATTGGCGGATTAATACCACCATGAAAGGTGCTCACTCCATCTATTGCGCAGTCGTCTGACACTTCTCCTGCCGATTGGTGATTTATCACTTGCTATTTTGGCGACACGGATGTCCCCCATTCTGCTTATGTGTTTATTCCATTATTTTTTCCTATTTTGCATCCATTCGATTATTATACACTGTACGTTACATTTTCTTCTAATGTCTTTACTTCTCTTTAGATTTCTCAACGTATTTCCTGTAATTCTTCTCAGTACTCTCATCTCTGCCATTTTCAGTAGCATTTGTGTTGTGGCTGTGTCGGATCTTGTTTCTAAGGCATATGCCATTATTGGTCTTACACTGGCTTTATAAATTCTTGACTTTATTTTCGCCACATAGTGTTATTAAGGTATCCTACCAGTCTATTTGCTTTTTGTACTTGATCTCTCACTTCTTTGTCCAGGCCCCCAATAGCTGGACAGTGTAATTTCATAAATTATTATTTCCATTACTTGTTCAATATTGATGCCATCAATTTCTATTTTACACTGGTTGGTTCTTGCTAATTACTATTATTTTTATATTTATATTTATTATACAGATATAAATACAAATAATATCATATAATTGAAGAATGAAACCAAATTTGCCACATATTTATACAAAAAGGTATCGGTCTTTGATTCAAATAAGAATCAAACATGTTAAAAAATATAACGGTATGATAATCATAATTTTATATAATGGACTAGTAACATATTTCAGCTCTTTAATAATAATAGATCAAGGAATTACATCTTAACACATTCAGAAGATATGCCTACAATAACATCTGATGAGGGATGAGGTAAAATACGACATAAAAATAGCAAAAAGTGTTAAACCAGTGAGGCCAGATAAGATATATTGTAAACTCTTACGAATACTGGATGACAAATCTATATCTGTTTTCATGGACCTGTTTAATTGGGTATATAGAACTGTAATGATTATCGGCTTGTAAGCCGAATGAGTCATGTATTAAAGTTCTTTTTGGAAATTATGCATACCAGAATTCACAAAAAAATGTAAAAAATGAAATATCGCATATACAGTTCGGATCCCGTAATGGTTTGGGAACACAGAAGCCCTGTTTGCCTTTAATTAATGTACTGATACAGAGATACGCAGATGTTCACCAAGATATGTATGTCGGTTTCATTGACTATACGAAGGCCTTTCACAATGTTAAACTCGAGAAGCTACTAAAAATCTTGCAAAAACTCAAAACAGATTATCAAGATGTTCAATTAATATCAAAATTATACTGGGATCAAACGCCAAAAATAAAACTTTTGAGTTTTATTTGGGTTTGGGCTTGAGTTTGAGTCTTTGGGCTCCCTGTCAGGTAAAATAAGTATGCAGAAGGGTTTAAACAAGGACGTATTTTCTCGCCAATGCTATTCAATTTTTTTCTGAATATATTTTCCGTGAACTATTGAAAGATGAGTCAGCTGGAGTAGCAATAAATGGATTATTGTTAACAACAATCAGATTATGCTGACGATACAAATATAATACCCAACAATTTGGGAGACTTTCAGAGACTCTTGGATAAAGTATCTGAGACGAATAGCAGGAAATATGAAAATAACTAAGTAGCTCTAATTATTATTAAATTTAAAAGAAAAAAATGTTCGCATAAGTCGCTTACCCTGTTATTGTAGTTCTGTAGCACTTGGGTAACTCGGTAGACTTAGTAACTGCACAATTCATCAATGCAAAACTTTCGGAGTAATTTGTAAAATGAGCGCTGGATTCTTCCAAGAAAGCACCAAAAAGTTCGTTGCGGTCCGTAGCGTCGTTTCACTGCCACGAAAGTTGAAGCTTAACGTGAATAAACTAAGATAAGTTTATTTTGATATCGTTTTTCCAATTTTTCATAGACTACAAGATAATTGCACTCAGTAAGAGAAATATTTTTGATTAAAGCTAGGGGTTGTTTGTCCAAAGAAGTAAGCAGATACTGAAATTTTTCCACATTAGATATGTCAATATTATTATGGATTAGACTGTTAAAGAGATCATAAAAGATAGGCCAATCTCAGTAATTTCCTTCAAAGTGAGATAATGAAAGTTTTGGAAGATTTACGGTATTTTTAACAATTTGAATTTGAAGAATAAGATTATCTACAGTAGACATATTGGCTGGTTGAGAATATGAGTCATTTAATAAAAAATCGTATTTTAATTATAAAACTCCATAAAAGGCCTTATCAGCGTTTAATCTCATTTATCATAGAAAGAAAATTTATCATCATTGAATAACGAAATGACAGTGTCATGATTACTTAAAAATTCATTGTGCCATCAATAGCATTTTGCTCTAGCAAAAAATAGAGGTTCTAAAGACTCGGCATTCGCAACATTAAGACCACATTCGTAAGTGTGCCGTAATCTGTTTGCCGTAAGGTTGTAGTTTGTTTTAAATTAGCTTTTGTTAATTTATCAGACATTTTAATAAGGTTAATTTATTAAATAATTTTGTTAAAAATTACTTAAATTTAATTGATTTGTCACAATTAAATAAATTTAAGGTTAGACTCAATTGTTGTATTATAAATAGCCAATAAAAATTAAATAATCAAAGACATAAGTGGAACCACAAATAATAATGAACAATAATTACCGAATTTA
>OU898278.1:98665908-98680288 GCA_918026665.1 Diabrotica balteata
GCTCTTTAAGCTGATGATCCGAAAATAATTGCAGAATACGAATTTTGTTTGCTTTATTAGAGCAATGAAAGTTCACTTCAGCCATGATCTTGGTATTACTCCTTTTAAATGTATGTCATTGAATATTTTTATTAGTCGTTGAGTACGGTCTGTGTTTTTATTAATTCTAATTTATTGTTCTTAATTTAATTTACTAAAGGTTCAATATTCATAACACTTACAAACTTAATTTATTTAAAGTTTATTTATAATAATTTATCTTACATAATTTATTTGAATACGAACGTTACATTTAACTACTCGTTCGCGATTTTCTTTTCTCACTGCTGGCCACAATAAAAGCTCCGTTATTATATATGAAAATACAGCTATTCGAGAGTTCAGGCGAATCCCTCTGATTATACTAGGCTCGGTCATCATTCGACCGGTTTCTGGAAACTTCGAATAGTAGCGGAGCGACCGTTTCAGGTAGATTTCTGTCAGCTGATCGAAGGGTCTCGTAGAATGTACAAACATAGTGAATATACAACATGTTTACAGGTTTTTTTTATTATGACTAATTTTTACGTAACATTGCCCCCCTCTTAAAAGATGGTTCCTCCTGGAACCTTGTCGGGACTGGAACTGGAACGACATGCTGGTATCGGCAACTGGACCCTCTTTTACAACTTCCAGTTGTATAAAAATGACAAGGGACGGTTTTCTCTCCGCACCAGTAACTATGCGGATTGCAACAGACTAACACCTGGACTTCGGTGTCTTTAAAGATCTCCTCCACCATATTTCGGATAACCCTCCAATCTAATTGGCGGCACTCCAACTTTGGCATGGCTAACTTTTGCACGTCGGACTCTAGTACGTGCTCTCTCAATTGAAGTAAGGCTTCCCATACATCTCGGTAGATAGGTTGGTCATGGGCAGTGTCTTTTGTTACCAGGTAGAAAAGGTAACGTGATGCATCTTGGAGTTTCAAGGCTTTTCCGGGAGCTGGCACTTGGCATTGAAGTTCTGCAACTCGACCGAACTTCCTTCGAAAGACGGATGCCAACCCTGGTGCGTCTTTGATACTGGCCGGGATGGTAAGGGCCAGTGAGTAGTCATCGGGAAGCGCGAGTAGATCTTGCCTTTCTTCAGTGGTAACACCATGTCTTGCTTTACCGGTACCTCCATAGGCACCCATGAATTCCTCAAACGTGAGGTCAGACACATCTTGGACTTGGTTTACTTCCACTTCTTCATCTACGTCGTGGTCACCTTCGAAAGACGCCAGCCGGTTATGGTGTACTATCATCGGCTTTCCCCTCGGAATCTTGCTTATTCGGTAAATGACATCATTGATCTTCTCCATAATGAGGTATGGACCTTCCCAAAACTGCTGCAACTTGGGAGAACAACCTTTTCGCTTTTTGGATTATAGAGCCAGACTTTGTCGTTCTTCTTAAAACACCCCTTTTCGGCTTGCGTATCGTACCGTTTCTTCATTCGGTCACTAGCGATCTGGAGATGGGAACGGACCAACTCGTGTACATCATCCATTCTTCTTCGTAATTCGATCACATAATCTTCACCTGCTACATCTTCTCCAGGTCGACACCCAAACTCTAGATCACAAGGTAGTCGCATCTCGCGTCCGAATAGGACTCTGGCTGGTGTCTGGCCTGTCGATTCGTTAACAGCAGATCTGTAGGCCATTGTGAAGAACGGAAGATATTGGTCCCAGTCTCGCTGATGATCGGACACCATCTTTGTCAAATACTTGCCAACTGTCCTATTCATCCGTTCTACCATACCATCCGATTGCGGATGATAAGCCGTAGTTCTTGTTTTCTTCATACCTAGTCTATCACATATTCCTTGGAATAGATCGCTTTCGAAGTTCCTGCCTTGGTCACTATGGATCTCCAAAGGCACTCCAAATCGGCTGATATATTCTTGGATCAACTTATCTGCAACGGTGGCGGCCTTCTGGTCTGGAAGTGCGTAAATCTCGACCCACTTAGTGAAGTAATCCATTACTACCAACATGTACTTGCCTCCATTTTCACTTTCTGGAAATGGCCCAGCAATGTCCAAAGCTATTCTTTCAAACGGGCTTCCAACATTATATTGTCTCATAGGAGCTCTCCTTTTTCGATAAGGCCCGTTACTCGTAGCACAAATAGTACATTTCTTACACCAGTCTTTTACATCGTCGGAACTGTTCATCCAATAAAACCGTTCCCGAATTCGCTGAAGGGTCTTCTTTACACCAAAATGCCCTCCTGATGGACTGTCGTGTAACTGACGAAGTACTTCGGCTATTCTGCTCTTTGGGATCACCAACTGTCTTCTCTTCTCTGAACCGTCATCATTTTCCAGGACTCGTTTGAGCAAGCCATCTTCCATGATAAATGAGTCCCACTGGGCCCAATACGTCTTAAACTACTGAGCATAGGTTTGATATTTCTTGCCAAGGTGGTCGACGGTTTTCCTCTTTCCATTTTCGATTTTCTGTATAACTGGATCTCTCTCTTGTTCTTCCCTTATCTTGGTAGGCGTCCAGTCGTCGTTGACCATCGTCGTTCTTAGCACTGCTGCTTCCTTGGATTCCGTTTTGTTGCAGTGGGAACACTCTGCTGGGCATGGCCTTCTGGAAAGAGAATCAGCGTTTCGGTGGCTAACTCCGGCCCGGTGCTCAATCTTGAAATCGTATTCTTGGAGTCGTTCGATCCACCTGGCTATCTGACCCTCTGGATTCTTAAACTGCATCAACCACTTAAGGGCGGCATGGTCGGTTCGGATTAAAAACTTCCTTCCATAGAGGTATTGATAGAAGTGCTCTACTGATTTCACTACTGCCAGAAGTTCTCTTCTCGTGACGCAATAATTCCGCTCAGGTTTTGAGAGAACTTTACTAAAATATCCAAGGACTCTTTCCTGTCCTCCTTGAATCTGAGACAGCACTCCTCCAATTCCCACATTACTTGCATCTGTATCTAAGATGAACTCTCCTTCTGGCAGTGGATACCCTAAAATTGGTGCTGTGATTAAATGCTTTTTTAAGGTCTCAAAGGCATTTTGGCAGTCTGTATCCCAGCGGTATTCTCTTGCTTTCCTCTGTAAGTCGCGTTAATGGTTTAGCGATATCTGCAAACTTCTTAATAAACCTCGGTAGTAAGTACATAGTCCCAGAAAACTTCTCACTTGGTGTTTGTCAGTTGGTTTTGGCCATTCCTTAATGGAATCGATTTTTCCCTTATCCACGGCCACTCCTTCTTTACTGACTATATGACCAGATAATTGACTTTACCTTGAAATAGCTGGCACTTCTTGGGGTTTAACATCAATTGGGCAGCTTTAAGTCGATTAAAAACGTTTTCTAAATTCTTCAGATGGTCTTCAAATGTCTCCCCCAAGACGATTATGTCATCTAGATAAACCAGGCATGTTTTCCAAGATAACCCTCTCAACACATTTTCCATAAGCCTCTCAAATGTCGCAGGAGCATTACAGAGTCCAAATGGCATAACGTTGAATTGCCATAATCCAGATCCTGTGATGAAGGCTGTCTTTTCTTTATCTACCGAAGTCCATTTCTACCTGCCAGTATCCAGACTTCAAAACCAAAGTAGAAAATAATTTACTTCCAGCCAATGTGTCCAATATGTCATCGATCCGAGGCAGAGGATAACTATCTTTCTTGGTAACGTTGTTCAGCAAACGGTAATCCACACAGAACGTCGTTGTTCCGTCTTTCTTCTTAACCAGGACCACCGGAGAGACCCATGGGCTCGTAGAAGGTTCTATTACCCCGTCTTCCTTCACGTCCTGAACAATAGTTTTAGCTTCCTCTCTTTTCGCCTGTGGTAATCGTCGAGCTGTTTGACGAATTGGCTTAGCATTACCAGTCCTGTTATAAAATAGCAATAGAATAGAGGCGTTGTATTATATTATACTGTTCTTGTTAACACATTGTGACATTTTGTAACTTTTCAATGTTTGTATAAATTTTAAATAAAATTCTGAATGTAAATTTTTTTTACCATAACTTTTATTTATTCATCTTCTATCCAAAGAGTATTGTTGTGTTAGGTCCCTATTTGCCATTGGCATCTCATTTTCAAGAATTTTTCGGCCGTCCTCTTTTTCTTCTTTAGGTGACGTCCATTCCTAAACTTCCTTTGGCCATCTCTCACCGGTAATTCGCTGTAAATGTACGAACTAATTTAGTCGCTTAGCTTCAATTGTCTCAATATTACCTATATCCGATCTTCTCTCCATCTTTACTAAGTTATCCGCATTTATCTCTTCTACTAATGTCAGAGCAATGTCTCCAGTAATTCACCCTATGGCTTTATGGCAGTTCTATCTAATGTATCTAGTAATAATAAAACACTTTAGTTAATAAGATATTTATAATTTGTTATCACTACAGCTGTTTTAGCAGGGGCATCACTTAAGAAAGGCACTGTGCCGAAACATCTGTAGTTATAATAAATTATAAATAATTTTGTGAGAATGTTGAAAACAAAAGTATTGAGTATTTTATTTTTAGATCTTTTACTTATCTCCTACAGTTTTCCTTCATACAGCCCAATGCTTTCAAAAATCGTTTTGTACATTTTTATTTTTTTAGTTATTTTGCAGCTCTACAGCAGGCTGTTCTAGTTGCTGTTCTTGCTTTACATTAGTACATATATACATTTTACTCTGTTCCTTTTATTACATTCTTAATGAAGATAATTAACTTCGTATCCTACCACTAGACATTCAGTTTGTAAAATGTTTATAGAAAGGCCCCATTTATTCTTTATGTAGTTTTCGAAGCATATAATCAATGTCTACTTCATTCTCTGCGAAAATTATCTAGTCGTCCGCAAAGTGAAGTGTCAATATCCTCTGATCTCCAATAAGAATGCCCATACTATACAACTTTTTCCACCAAAATGATCAAAGCTTCATTTAAGTAAATTTTGAACAAAGTAGGAGCTATGCAGTAGACTTGCTCTAAACTCTCGATGTTGATAGCAGTTTGGCCGCTTAATTCAGTAGACTTGCTTCCAACTTCAATGTATAGCGTGATACCTAGCTTCAATGTATGCTTCCGTCATACTTGTATAAAGTATAAGCGTACAAAGACCTTCCCGCACTGAAGTCATTTTGTTCTTCGACTTATTTTATCTCTATCACGATTATATTCTGAATTATTTTCCCATATACATACTCTAGATACTGAGTTTATTACGCTAGAGCCTTTGTAGTTTTCATATTTTTCATATCCATCTTTTTGTAGATGTTACTAATGTATGTTTCTATCCATTCTGGTGGGAGATCATGATCTCGAGAGGATTGTGTAAAAACGTAGGCAAAAAGTTACCAAAGAATGTTTGGTGAAGGTAAAGTGGTGGCAATTAATAGTAAAAATTTATCATGAGCTATTTACTCCTTTAAAGGTATAGTGAGAATTTATTTAAGTACATACGGATGTACCATGGACTGGACTATAATGTACATTCCTCAACCAACACGTTGTAACATTATTTATGCACCAAATTTGAATATATCAGCAACCGTAAACGGAATTCAACAAGTAATAGCGTCACTCTAATATGCATGAGATCTATCAATTTAGTCATAAAAGTGGATTCCTTCAGACGGTGACCTACTAAGTAGGGCTCGTCGCCAAGGAATATGACGTTCACATTAAAGATGTTTACCAAACAGGATTCAGGGCGTCTAATAATAAATTGATATAAAGTAGTTTAGACATCACCTAAAACGTGTATTTGCGTATGGACAAGAATATGGGCTATCAATAAACGCAATAAAATAAAGAAATGAATTTATCAGAATACCAAAATCGCAAAATAATGATAAAATGATGGCAATTAACAGCAAGATTATTGAATAAGCTGAGAACAAAGTGATCTTGGTACACTAATTACCCAAACGATTACTCTAAACAAATCAAAGTACTAATAGATAAAACGCTAACAAATTTCACTAAACTGAGTAAATGAATTTTGATAAATTACAAATAAATTAGAATAGCAACCAATAGAAAAGTACAAATCATTTTTTACTTACTCTATATTTACTCTAGGTTGATAGTTGGCAGAGTTCTTCCAATCCACTATTACTATTTTTCTTGTAAACAACTGGTAGATATGAGTTAGATTATTCGGCCGATAATTTTCTAAATTTCCTTTATAGCGCTGCTTGAAGTAAAATCCTTACGGCTTTGTTCAATTCTGTTAAAACATTAGCATTGTGAAAACAGGAGTACTTAGTTTAATATTTTCAATTAGTTTATTTCTTTAATGCTTTATAGCTTCTGTCACTATTTTATCTTCACCTACAGATCTATTAGTTTTCATGGGATATGTGATTCCTTATTTTGTTTTATCTGGCGTCAAATCTAATGTTTGGTTTAATATTCCTGTTCTTGCAGACTACAGCGACTCGAGCTTGTGTACTTTGGTCCGTTTCTCTACATCTATAGAGGCCTGGGTAACTATCGTTAATAGTTCGTCTTTGTTCGTAGTTGGCTTTTGCTCTTTTTTAACTCGTTAACTTTAGTTTTTCCGTTTTGTATGTTTCTTCTTCCAACTTTCATGATTTAATTTTCCTCTATGTTTGATTTTTTTCTTCTTTGTAGTTCATCTGCTCTTATTATCATATACCGAACGATAACTAAAACCGATTGTTTTCGATCTCATTACACTGTTTCAAGTTATTTATTTTAAGAGTAGCAAAGTGTGGTAATCAAAATTCAATATGCCGACTGTTTACACTACATCAGAAAAGGTATAAATAGTAACATGGTACTTTGTGGGCTACCGGACACAAGAAGAAATTGAACACCTCTGAAAAAAGGGAAAAGGATAGTCTTACAAAAATATTGTGTTGGTAAGAGGCTTAAAATACTATAAGTATGAAGGAAAAAAATCTTTTATGTCTTTGAGAAAGAAAGGGGAAAAGAATCTTGGACAAGTGAGACTGGAATAATTCCCACTTCCTCATGTGTTAACTAAAGAAAAGACAAAGATGTTCACGAATATTTGGGAAAAAATATTTTTCTGACATGCGAAACGCACTGTACTATGCAACGTGAAAGATAGAACGTTTCAGTTTGGTTAATATAATTCCACTTACAATAGAACCGTTCTGCCTTTACGTGAATTTTGACTCCGCCTTCGCGCAGCTCCATGGTCAGGAGTGTTTGCACTATCTCTACCTGCTCGTGAGAAGCAGGAAGTAACGAGTGACGGTCTCAACGATGAGCGCCGTGACTTCCATATTTAAAAAACTGTTTGTTTGTTGCATTACCTAACTATTATAACAATGTTTGTCACTTAGCCTATATTCTTATTTTACAAAAATAGAAGTTCATTCAGAAAACCATTGTTCCTTTACTTTATTTACATGTAAATCATCTTATGTCCACAACATTTTACATGCAAAACGACTTATTTGAACTGAATTCGTGCAAAAAGTCTAGTTACCCTATTTTAGCTACCCTAACTGAAATAAGTGTTTTAATTTCATTTTTGGACCAATACTATTGCATAACATTGATTAGAACTCATTATTTCTTTTCATAGCAAAGCTATAAATTTTTCGCCCGTCCTGAAAAATTACTTATTTGTGATTTAAGCTTGATTGCATTTTGCATAATATATATATATATATATATATATATATATATATATATATATATGGGGTGTAATGATAGATCGCCTCCACGTGGTGCACCCTGGGTAACGCTAAATGGTCTATCAATTTTTGGACGCCAAACTAGCCGCTGAGCTCTCCTGGCAACCAGTACGATAAAGAAAAATAAGAACAGGAATCTCCATATGGAAATATGGAAAACTACAAAGGTGTTTATCAACACCATTTGACGAGACGTATCGGGCCTACCCTCCTTATATGTCAAATAAACATAAAAGGAATTAGTAGATCAAAATCCAAATTTCTTTCAAAACTACTAATCGAAAATAACGTTGACGTCATAACCATTCAAGAAACTCACGCACCATCGGAAACCGAGCTTCTTAAGAGGGGTAAAATTCCGGGATATAGCATGATTGGAGCCACTTACTGCAATGTTTATGGCACTGCAACTTACGTGCATAACAGTATAAAAAATGCTAAGATGACGGACTGCAGCTGCGAAAATAATGTGTCCATAGTCTCTACAGAAGTAAATGGAGTAATCATAAGAAACATCTACAAACCACCATTAACGAAATGGCCATGAGATGTAATAAAAGCTGTAGACAACCAACCTACAGTTTACATTTTGGACTTTAACAGTAACCACAACAAATGGAGATACGAAAACAATGATGAAAATGGGGAGAAACTACTGGAGTGGGCCGAAGAAAATAATATTCACCTTATCCATAGTCTAAAAGATAAAACTACCTTCTTTTCTAGAAGATGGCGCAAAGGCTACAACCCTGATCTATGCTGGGTTTCCACTAACTCACATATGCAACCACTCCCAAGCTCTCGAACTGTGCTTTCCAGTTTCTCTCACAGCCAACATCGACCTGTCATAATCGAACTAGGCATACAAATTGCTATCGTTGAATCCACGCCGAGACCCCGTTGGAATTTTAACAAAGGAAATTGGCCCGAGTTCACTAAAGAGCTGGACACCTGCATTCGCTTCATTGACCCAAAGGCCAACAATTATCCCCGTTTTTTAGGAATGGTTATCTCTATCGCCAAAAAACATATCCCCCGAGGTTTCCGAAAGGAGTACATCCCAGGCTAGACGGAAGAAAGCCAAAAACTATATGACGAATTTTTTAAATCAGAAGATCCCGAAATTGGTGACAACTTACTGAAGTCACTGGACTCAACAAGAATTAATAAATGGAAGTCTACCGTAGAAAATATTGATTTCTCACGTTCCAGTCGAAAGGCTTGGGGACTGATCCGCAAACTGGGCGAAGCAAGCAGAGCGCAACACTTAAACAAACAACAATTGAGCCAAATAAAATAACCAATAGAATAATTGAGAACTCCGAGCTCCATCTGAGAAAACTCATACATCTACCGTAAAAAGAGCTCTTAAACAACTTAAAGCAAATACTCCCGCAACATCAGAATACTCACGTGCCTTCTCATTGGATGAAATAAACGAAGCGATTAAGCAAACTAAAACAGGAAAAGCAGCAGACTTCGATGGAATGTATCCTGAGTTTATAGTCCACATGGTACAAAAACACGACAGTGGCTTAAAAAATTCTTTAGCGACATTGTGAATACAGCTGTGCTACCCCCAGAATTCAAAAGAACAAAAATTATCGCAATCCAGAAGTCTGGCAAAAGACAACAAGCTGCCTGAAAGTTACCGGCCTATTGCTTTACTCAGTTGCTGTCATAAATTACTAGAACGACTTTTATATAACCGAATATGTAACACCATTGAGGATGCTGTACAATTGAACAAGCTGGATTTAGAAGAGGACGAAGTTGCTGTGACCAAGTGCTGTCCTTAACTACATTTATTGAAGCTGGCTTTGAAAGACGCGAAAAATCTGCCATAACATTTATAGATCTCACGGCTGCCTATGACACTGTGTGGAGAGAGGGCCTTATTTATAAGCTGATAAAAATCATACCTTGCCTCAAAAATTGTCAGCTGATAAACAATCTCCTGACTAACAGACTGTTTCAGTTATATATGAATGATGAACAGAGTAACGTTAGAAAACTTAACAACGGCCTACTTCAAGGCTCAGTGCTAGCTCCTTTATTATTTAACCTTTATACAGCAGACATACCTGAAACAAAATCGCGAAAATTTGCTTATGCTGACGACCTGGCCATTGGCTTCCAAGATAATAGTAAAGAAGCAGGAGAACGAGCTCTAAACGAGGACTTAACTACACTAAGTAACTATTTTAAGAACTGGCGCTTACGTCCTAACACAAGCTAAACTGAAACCTGCCTCTTTCACCTGTCGAATCAACTTGCGGGCGATACTCTCAATGTAACTCTAAATGATACAGCTATCAAACATAACAACAACCCAAATATCTAGGCGTCACACTTGATAGAAAACTCACCATCAAAAGTCATCTTACAAACGCCGCAGCCGGTAAACTAAGAACAAGAAGTAACTTAATATCAAAACTTGCTGGAACAACGTGGATGCTTCTGCAGATACTCTTCGGACCTCTGCTCTAGCTTTGGTTTTTTCAGTAGCAGAATATTGTGCACCAGTATGGCTAAATAGTGCACATACAAGCAAAATGGGTGTCCAACTTAACCAAACCATGAGAATAATCACTGGAATAATAAAACCAACGCCAGTGAGATGGCTGCCTACTCTGAGAAATATTGCTCCACCAGATCTACGCCGTACAGCAGCATTAGTGGGAGAGTACCAGAAAATTGTAGCCAACGTACAATTACCAATACATCAAGATATCCCAGACATCTCAAAAGAGCACCAGCGACTGAGATCTAGAAATCCTCCAATACGATCTGCCCGAAAAATTAGTAATTCCTGTGATATACATAGGCAATGGATAACAAGATGGATGCCAACAGTAGAATCGGACTATATTAAGATATCCACCCCCACTAAGGGTTTCATCGGATCAAATCTGCCCCGGTCCACTTGGGTAAGGCTTAATCGTATACGTACCGGACATGGTAAATGTGGTGATTCGCTGTTCAGACTTATAAACACTTATAATAAATACTGCAGCAGTTTCTTTATAACCAATGACGCTATTTAATATGAGACGATATTTTATTAAATGTATTGACAAATGAATTAAAAAAAATGGTGGAACACTTACTTTGACAAAAAGTTTAATGTTATTTATTTTAACTATTTTTTAATTTGGTTTGTAAATAAAATGTTTTGATTATAACTTTAATTTAATACCAAACGTAAAATGTTTGATGTAAAATCCAATTATTCTGTTATTTTATCAAATCCTATTATTAATTATCCTGCTGATATATTTATTTTATTTAATATTTCGTTAACTATTGACTTTATTAAAGGTATTTTATAACAAAATTCAGAAGTATTGATGTTTTTATCTATTTTCCTTTCATTGCCTGGGAGTAATTGCGTTAAATCAGAATTATGCAGTTGATTTGTAATGCAATTATCTCGAAAACTGTTGAGTTTTGAAGTTATTAGCAAGTATACCTTTTTTTTTTGTTAAAATATGTATCTTTAATATTTTTTATCAAAAATACCGGTAACTTGAAGAACAAAAAAGTTAAGTGCGAATGTATGCCACGTATGTGGCATATGTGGCGCCCTCTATTAGCTATACCAAAGTATGCATCAAATTATAATTCCTGATAATAAATAGTACCCAGCTGTAAATTCCAATTTAATCCAATTTAACACCCTGTATCTTTTTTAACATCAACATTTTATTAAAGCAGGTTGGCTTAAATCGTAATATTTTAAAGTATAGAGGTTTCTTTTGTACAATTACTTAAGGACCACCCTGTATATATATATATATATATATTATATATATATATATATACATAAATTAACGCACCACCTTAAATAAACCAACTTTATTTTTACATTCTGTATATAGGTAAAACGTTGACATTTCTCAAAAAACATTAATATAGTCATTAATTAGAAATATACCTACAATGTGAAAAATAAATCATGGAAATCCAACTAAGGATTCAGAAGAAATATAGTTTTAAAATCATAGTCCATTTTAGGTTATTACTTTGTATATTTCTTTTTAATTATTTGGAGTCTTTAATTAGTCGACTAATATTTGGTCACTACAGGTACTTAACTGGTTAATACATTGATACAGCTTATTACCCATTTTAAAATGTGACGATTTTTTTTCATAGTTTTATTATGCTCAACCATACATTACCTATAAGCAGAATTTAATTGTGTTGCTATATTTTTGTTTTACCAAAGACTAAAAGGGCCTGCCAGAATTAATTTGTACCTGAAATGCTTCATACTTCATTACTTTTTAGGGATATGGTGTAGATTTTCATATTTCACATATTTTATCATACATCGTCATATTTCACATACATGACGCGGAATTGTAAAACAAACAGGAAAATACAATAAATTTTCTTTACACCGACATATACACATAACATTTTTTTTCTATTTATCTTTAAAAGCGACGGATAAAACTTTCATTTGTCTGAATTTCGTCACTCAATTCAGTTAGTTTTAACTCTGAAAAAGACTTGTTGAAATGCTTAATTTCTAATCTCTGGAAAGAAAGGCGTAAAATCTTAAAATAAAAATAAATTTAAGATATTATTCACATAATCCATTCTTACTTCTCACTTTGTTTTAAAATCCTCAAAATATAAACTATATTTTTATGATTTTTATAGTGATCTCCCTTATGGCGATATATCTCAGAATATCATCTATAATATGTTCACAATTTGTCGATAGCTGACTACAAGTTTAACCCTAATTAGAGAACTGAAATACAGAGAGGATAGGTAATACGATATAATAGTAAAATCCAACCTGAAACTGACGGTTTAAGATGGTTTCGACTAACCCACCTTGTATCTGGAGGAATACAATACAGCAATCAACCTTATAATCCTATTACAAAGATATTTTGGTTACAGATGACCGGACCAGTGTCGTAGAGTATATGATTGAAACATTTATTTGAACTAAATAAATATATTTTTTAAATTTTACTTATATCAGTTGAAGTTGTATTAAATTAGTCACATAAAGAAACATATAAAAACTATTAAAGAAAACATACTATTAAAGAAACATTTCTGATCTTAGTTCCTATTTACAAAATCGTATGCTATTATTATGCATTTACCGCTGTATTTTTGTTTTAATAAAACTTCTTTATTTTATTCAAACCTCACATTTTTATAGTGATGACAACTTTAGTATGGTTCTGATTAATATTCGTTCAAACAGATGTATTATTTTTGTTTCTAGGGGAATTAGGATTTCCCCGATAGTTGCTATTACTGAACACTGGCTTGAAGTTAACGAGCCTTTTTGTAGAAAAATATACCAGAATCACTAGGTATGATCGTCCAAGTTCAACTCATGGTGGCATCCTAATTCTTTCTACAACTAATTATTTCTCTCCTATAACAAAATATGACATTCTGTTGAATGAATCCTTTTTTGAGTTTTCATTGGTTTATAACAAGAATGGTCTTCAAGCATCACCTGACTCTTTTACGAAACCATTTTTTTAGAATCTGTTAAATTTGTTGGACGATCTGCAAATAAAAGCAGAAAGATTCTATGCGGTGACTTGAATATTAATTACGCTGTTGTTTGTGCTACCCAAGTATCCTTGATCAATATATTCGAATCGTATGGTTTCACAATGCACGTTAATTCTCCTACAAGAATTACTAAAGTAACATCTACCATAATTGGTTATATTGTCTCAGATTTCTCAGCTCTTGATGTACGTTCTAAAATTATTAATGCGAGACTCTCTGACCATTAAGCAGTATATACCAAGTTTAACATTTTTAACAAACAATCCTCGAAAACCCAACGTTAAGGTATGATTTTTTCAACCCAGAACTTTCGTAAATTCCAAAATTTATACTTGACTTCTGGATGGCACTTTCCCTCTGTGGACATGGACTATAATTTCAATAATTTTTTAGATAAGCTTGTCTTTGTCTGTATTTTCAATAAGGCATTTCCTTTAATTACAATTAAGTCCAAACATCACAAACCCTGGACTACCAAGGGTATCCGCATATCAGCCAAGAATAAATGTTCACTACTGTACATCAAGAAATTTACAACTAATGTCTTTGTCACTAAATATTTCTCCAAGTACAGAGGAACCTATCTAAAACTTATCAAAACAGCTAAAAAATGTACTATGAGAATGGGAAGCTCTAAAATGATGCAAGAGAAACTTGGTCCATAATAAACGATCTTCGAAATCAAACTAACACAGCTCAAAACATTTTCTCTTCCAAACCCTAAAAATCTAAATGAATACTTCATTAATGTGAGTAAAAATATAACATCAGCTATTTTGCCACAAGATCCTATTTCCTATCTTCCCAATTCAAAAAAGGTCTCAAATTCATTCTTTATAAGACCCGTCGATAAATCTGAACTGATCCAGACAAACAGTAGTATCAAAAACAAATCTTCCTGTAGTACTAATGGACTATCCACAAAAATATTCTTAAATCTCACAAATAATGTGTTGGAAGTCCTGGTCTCACTAATTAACGATTCCTTTGAAAAAGGTATATTTCCCGTGCCTAAAGACAGCCATTATTGTTCCTCTTCATAAGTGTGGTGATAAATCTAATATCTTCAAACTATACACCTATTGCCTTACTACCAATCTTACTTGAGGAATAGGAAACAACTAGT